>OX183130.1:57307111-57907111 GCA_945261195.1 Cryptosula pallasiana | reverse complement strand
TCACAATATTACAGTAAAACATATGGAGCGAGATGCGGTGCAGTAGAGCGGACTGTCCCATGGCGTGTGTGTATAATCGTATGATGTAGGTAATAAAGTGGAGAGCAAGCACACAACTGCTCATGTAGACAAACAATAGACAGAGACAATAGACAGAAACAATAGACAAAGGTGGAACTCACATTTTTGGTAGTCTTGCTTCAATTTGTGGTTTTGTTCTTTTAGATCTCGAATTTCCCCATGTAGCTTTTGCATCCTGAAAGTAAAACCACAGTGATATACGCATGTAGACATAGAAATATACACACCGACAGAGAAGTACACACAGGCATGGATATAGACAGATATACAGATACACAAACACACTTCTTAATTTCCTTTTCAAGTTTGATGATGTCACATTGAAGTCCGGCTTTCTCACTCTCCAGTGCCACAATTCGTGCATGTTGTCTTTTACGCAGATGGGGACCTGTCAACAGTGCAGTTCTGTTTGTTATAGTACTTACACTATACAGTTAGAGTACTTACACTATACAGTTATAGTACTTACACTATACAGTTATTGTACTTACACTATACAGTTATAGTACTTACACTATACAGTTACAGTACTTACACTATACAGTTATAGTACTTACACTATACAGCTATAGCACTTACACTATACAGTTATAGTACTTACACTATACAGTTATAGTACTTACACTATACAGTTATAGTACTTACACTATACAGTTATAGTACTTACACTATACAGTTAGAGTACTTACACTATACAGTTATAGTACTTACACTATACAGTTATTGTACTTACACTATACAGTTACAGTACTTACACTATACAGTTATAGTACTTACACTATACAGTTATAGTACTTACACTATACAGCTATAGTACTTACAAAGTGTTCCCTTTACAACTTCAGGACTTTCGACGATCTTGCTACCGGAGGCGGGGGTGGTGTCGATGGTTAAAGTTTCTCTCTTTCGCTTCTCCGCTTGTTTTACGCACGTCTGTTACAAATACCAGGTATAAAGTTTGTGATTAATGCGCAAGGCAATATAAGACGTCACTTGACGGTATTGCTGATATGTAAAGGCTTACCTCTGAGAGATGGGGGACAACTGCTGATAGTAAACTATCAATATCACAGTTCGTGATGTTCAGATAGTAGTAAGAAAACTACAATGTAATAGATAGTACACAGTGAACTACAATGTAATAGATAATACACAGGGAACTACAATGTAATAGATAATACACAGGGAACTACAATGTAATAGATAGTACACAGGGAACTGCAATGTAATAGATAATACACAGGGAACTACAATGTAATAGATAATACACAGGGAACTACAATGTAATAGATAGTACACAGGGAACTACAATGTAATAGATAATACACAGGGAACTACAATGTAATAGATAATACACAGGGAACTACAATGTAATAGATAATACACAGGGAACTACAATGTAATAGATAGTACACAGGGAACTGCAATGTAATAGATAATACACAGGGAACTACAATGTAATAGATAATACACAGGGAACTACAATGTAATAGATAGTACACAGGGAACTGCAATGTAATAGATAATACACAGGGAACTACAATGTAATAGATAATACACAGGGAACTACAATGTAATAGATAGTACACAGGGAACTACAATGTAATAGATAATACACAGGGAACTACAATGTAATAGATAGTACACAGGGAACTACAATGTAATAGATAGTACACAGGGAACTACAATGTAATAGATAGTACACAGGGAACTACAATGTAATAGTTAGCACACAGGGAACTACAATGTAATAGATAATACACAGGGAACTACAATGTAATAGATAATACACAGGGAACTACAATGTAATAGATAGTACACAGGGAACTACAATGTAATAGATAATACACAGGGAACTACAATGTAATAGATAATACACAGGGAACTACAATGTAATAGATAATACACAAGGCACTACAATGTAATAGATAGTACACAGGGAACTACAATGTAATAGATAGTAGACAGGGAACTACAATGTAATAGATAGCACACAGGGAACTACAATGTAATAGATAATACACAGGGAACTACAATGTAATAGATAATACACAGGGAACTACAATGTAATAGATAGTACAGAGGGAACTACAATGTAATAGTTAGTACACAGGGAACTACAATGTAATAGATAATACACAGGGAACTACAATGTAATAGATAGTACACAGGGAACTACAATGTAATAGATAATACACAGGGAACTACAATGTAATAGATAGTACACAGGGAACTACAATGTAATAGATAATACACAAGGAACTACAATGTAATAGATAATACACAGGGAACTACAATGTAATAGATAGTACACAGGGAACTACAATGTAATAGATAATACACAGGGAACTACAATGTAATAGATAGTACCATGGATGAAATATAACAGGATTGCCAGCTGCGGCCGCGTAATAGAAATTTTGTGACGAGCCAAATGTAGCCGTTTGTGGGAACCGCCATACTGCTCCGAAATGTTCAAGACCACTTGGATCTCGTAATAAATATCGTTTTCTTATTACTTTTTACACGTTAAATTCACGCCGTGGGCATACTGCGTTAGTTTTGACGATTCAACTATTTTTACTTACAATACCATATCCGCTTCGAGAACAAAATTGTATATGCCAACGATAACATATATGTAATCTTTGGTATGTGGCAAACTTTATGCAGCTTCCGCTCCGAAACTATGAAATCAGAACATCGCGTTAATACAAATATTTACGATTCTTTTTCTGAGCTGCTATAGTAGTTTATGTTTCCGCTCCGAACAACCAGTTCAATATGGGCGCCATGGATGACTTCCCATTGGCCAAAATTGGCTACACCCCGTTCGGGTTTCTGGCAATCCTGTTATATTTCATCCATGGATAGTACACAGGGAACTACAATGTAATAGATAGTACACAGAGAACTACAATGTAATAGATAGTACACAGGGAACTACAATGTAATAGATAGTACACAGAGAACTACAATGTAATAGATAGTACTCAGGGAACTACAATGTAATAGATAATACACAAGGAACTACAATGTAATAGATAATACACAGGGAACTACAATGTAATAGATAGTACACAGGGAACTACAATGTAATAGATAATACACAGGGAACTACAATGTAATAGATAGTACACAGGGAACTACAATGTAATAGATAATACACAAGGAACTACAATGTAATAGATAATACACAGGGAACTACAATGTAATAGATAGTACACAGGGAACTACAATGTAATAGATAATACACAGGGAACTACAATGTAATAGATAGTACACAGGGAACTACAATGTAATAGATAATACACAAGGAACTACAATGTAATAGATAGTACACAGGGAACTACAATGTAATAGATAGTACACAGGGAACTACAATGTAATAGATAGTACACAGGGAACTGCAATGTAATAGATAATACACAGGGAACTGCAATGTAATAGATAATACACAGGGAACTACAATGTAATAGATAATACACAGGGAACTACAATGTAATAGATAGTACACAGGGAACTACAATGTAATAGATAATACACAGGGAACTACAATGTAATAGATAGTAGACAGGGAACTACAATGTAATAGATAGTACACAGGGAACTACAATGTAATAGATAATACACAGGGAACTACAATGTAATAGATAGTACACAGGGAACTACAATGTAATAGATAGTACACAGGGAACTACAATGTAATAGATAATACACAGGGAACTACAATGTAATAGATAGTACACAGGGAACTACAATGTAATAGATAATACACAGGGAACTACAATGTAATAGATAGTACAAAGGGAACTACACTGTAATAGATAGTACACAGGGAACTACAATGTAATAGATAGTACACAGGGAACTACAATGTAATAGATAGTACACAGGGAACTACAATGTAATAGATAGTACACAGGGAACTACAATGTAATAGTTAGCACACAGGGAACTACAATGTAATAGATAATACACAGGGAACTACAATGTAATAGATAATACACAGGGAACTACAATGTAATAGATAGTACACAGGGAACTACAATGTAATAGATAATACACAGGGAACTACAATGTAATAGATAATACACAGGGAACTACAATGTAATAGATAGTAGACAGGGAACTACAATGTAATAGATAGTAGACAGGGAACTACAATGTAATAGATAGTACACAGGGAACTACAATGTAATAGATAGTACACAGGGAACTACAATGTAATAGTTAGCACACAGGGAACTACAATGTAATAGATAATACACAGGGAACTACAATGTAATAGATAATACACAGGGAACTACAATGTAATAGATAGTACACAGGGAACTACAATGTAATAGATAATACACAGGGAACTACAATGTAATAGATAATACACAGGGAACTACAATGTAATAGATAATACACAAGGCACTACAATGTAATAGATAGTACACAGGGAACTACAATGTAATAGATAGTAGACAGGGAACTACAATGTAATAGATAGCACACAGGGAACTACAATGTAATAGATAATACACAGGGAACTACAATGTAATAGATAATACACAGGGAACTACAATGTAATAGATAGTACAGAGGGAACTACAATGTAATAGTTAGTACACAGGGAACTACAATGTAATAGATAATACACAGGGAACTACAATGTAATAGATAGTACACAGGGAACTACAATGTAATAGATAATACACAGGGAACTACAATGTAATAGATAGTACACAGGGAACTACAATGTAATAGATAATACACAAGGAACTACAATGTAATAGATAATACACAGGGAACTACAATGTAATAGATAGTACACAGGGAACTACAATGTAATAGATAATACACAGGGAACTACAATGTAATAGATAGTACCATGGATGAAATATAACAGGATTGCCAGCTGCGGCCGCGTAATAGAAATTTTGTGACGAGCCAAATGTAGCCGTTTGTGGGAACCGCCATACTGCTCCGAAATGTTCAAGACCACTTGGATCTCGTAATAAATATCGTTTTCTTATTACTTTTTACACGTTAAATTCACGCCGTGGGCATACTGCGTTAGTTTTGACGATTCAACTATTTTTACTTACAATACCATATCCGCTTCGAGAACAAAATTGTATATGCCAACGATAACATATATGTAATCTTTGGTATGTGGCAAACTTTATGCAGCTTCCGCTCCGAAACTATGAAATCAGAACATCGCGTTAATACAAATATTTACGATTCTTTTTCTGAGCTGCTATAGTAGTTTATGTTTCCGCTCCGAACAACCAGTTCAATATGGGCGCCATGGATGACTTCCCATTGGCCAAAATTGGCTACACCCCGTTCGGGTTTCTGGCAATCCTGTTATATTTCATCCATGGATAGTACACAGGGAACTACAATGTAATAGATAGTACACAGAGAACTACAATGTAATAGATAGTACACAGGGAACTACAATGTAATAGATAGTACACAGAGAACTACAATGTAATAGATAGTACTCAGGGAACTACAATGTAATAGATAATACACAAGGAACTACAATGTAATAGATAATACACAGGGAACTACAATGTAATAGATAGTACACAGGGAACTACAATGTAATAGATAATACACAGGGAACTACAATGTAATAGATAGTACACAGGGAACTACAATGTAATAGATAATACACAAGGAACTACAATGTAATAGATAATACACAGGGAACTACAATGTAATAGATAGTACACAGGGAACTACAATGTAATAGATAATACACAGGGAACTACAATGTAATAGATAGTACACAGGGAACTACAATGTAATAGATAATACACAAGGAACTACAATGTAATAGATAATACACAGGGAACTACAATGTAATAGATAGTACAAAGGGAACTACAATGTAATAGATAATACACAGGGAACTACAATGTAATAGATAGTAGACAGGGAACTACAATGTAATAGATAATACACAGGGAACTACAATGTAATAGATAGTACACAGGGAACTACAATGTAATAGATAATACACAGGGAACTACAATGTAATAGATAATACACAGGGAACTACAATGTAATAGATAGTACTCAGGGAACTACAATGTAATAGCTAGTACAAAGGGAACTACACTGTAATAGATAATACACAGGGAACTACAATGTAATAGATAATACACAGGGAACTACAATGTAATAGATAGTACACAGGGAACTACAATGTAATAGATAATACACAGGGAACTACAATGTAATAGATAATACACAGGGAACTACAATGTAATAGATAGTACTCAGGGAACTACAATGTAATAGCTAGTACAAAGGGAACTACACTGTAATAGATAATACACAGGGAACTACAATGTAATAGATAATACACAGGGAACTACAATGTAATAGATAGTACACAGGGAACTACAATGTAATAGATAGTACACAGGGAACTACAATGTAATAGATAGTACACAGGGAACTACAATGTAATAGATAATACACAGGGAACTACAATGTAATAGATAGTACAAAGGGAACTACAATGTAATAGATAATACACAGGGAACTACAATGTAATAGATAGTACACAGGGAACTACAATGTAATAGATAGTACACAGGGAACTACAATGTAATAGATAATACACAGGGAACTACAATGTAATAGATAGTACACAGGGAACTACAATGTAATAGATAGTACACAGGGAACTACAATGTAATATATAGTACACAAGGAACTACAATGTACAATGTAATAGATAGTTTTATGTGAACCGCAGTGAGGTGCATAATAGACATTTTGGGATCACAAACGCCGATGCTGAAACGGGTTTAAAACCTCCTACTTTAAGGATATGCATGAAACAGGTTTCATTACTCAGAGGGTAGTTTACCCTATAATTGTTAGAATCTACGCAGTTACCAAATGAGATGAAAAATTTGGTTAAAGCCGAGCTCTTTTACATCAAAAGAGACAAGACAGGCAGGCTTTGCAAGATGCACTCTGGGTGTGGAGTGGTTATCTCATTGAGCACCGCTAAATTGCCGAGAAAATTAACTACAACAACCAAAAAAATGCAATAGGGTTATTGAGGTATATGGTGGTCTTATGGCGGTCTTATGGCGGTCTTATGGTCCACTGCTGACAGAAGAGGATATCTGCAAGTGTCATCACCATTGCAATATTTGAACAAGTAATATTAACATTATCGGTTTAAATTAACTTCCAAAAGTCCTGATTATAATTGTGTAGCGATTTTCAGCTTTTTTCTCAATAAACTAGCAAGTATTTCAGATTTAATTACTATCCGTGTTGTGTAAACGCTACACCAAGAAAATAATTTTGGCAATGTTTTTGTTTTGGCTCAGGTTAGTAGGCGTACCTATTTTAGCACATACAATCTTATTATTCAACTAATTCTATTTAAACCTGAAAATTAATTTTTAATCAAAACTATCCAACAATTAGTTTGATTTCAATCTCACAACGGCCAGTATGCGCATAATAGCGATGTTACCAAAAATGAAAAAAAATTGCTGGCTTGAGAAAAACAGTTTCAAAAAATTGAAAATTTGTTGCAATCTTATTTTTCACGATCACAAATCTCTGCACAATGCCTATATTTGGAGGCCTTATTTTTAAAGAAAGCAAGCTATTTCTTTAAAACCCACTTTATAGCTCTACTTGTTGCATCTCGGGAAGAAATTTGCGTCTAGGTCAGCACTGGTTACGTCTATAGGAATTACGTGGCTAGTGAGAGGGAAACTCGGTATAAATCATGTTTGATAAGGGCATGTCCCCAGCCTATTAACCGCAATTACAAGAATGCCTAAAGTTTTCTTTCCATTATTGTAAATAATGAGAAAGCCAAGTTTTTGAAGCGTGTTGAAATTAATTTCTAACACATTTACTACGGCGAATAACATTAATACAAAAGAGCATGATAATAATAATAGCAATTATCATTATTATCCAATTGATACTATCATTAATATCATAATTCGCTGCGTTATTGTTATCAATAAAATAATGTTACTCGTTAGAGCCTAATAACAATAATTTGTAATAAATATTATTATAAATGATAAGTAGTAGTATGTAATAATTCTTATAATGATCGTATATTGTTGGTTTTTCAGAGAAAACAATACAATTGTTACTAGGACGAATCTCACAATTATTTTATCATTTTTGTGACACCACAAACAGAAGAACACAACTCCGTAGGACCAAACTCAAGTTTTTTAGCATTTTACATGGCAATTATCGTTTGATTGCATTTGGAAGCACTTTGTCACACAAATTTTCGCAAGACATAGGCGTTCATGATCCAAAGAATTCGATTATACTTGTATAGAAGGATGTAGATAAAAAGAATACATACTTTGTCCATTTTAACATCAATGTCGGTCAGCTCATCATGGTACAGAGCGCTGTTTGCCTGAGAAGCTCTCGCTTCCTCTTGGGCTTTTCTCACCTCTTCCTCTGGGTTGTCAACTTTTTGCTAGAAACACAACAGCACATTGCCGATGTATTACACAACAGCCTATTGCTGATGTATAACACAACAACCTATTGCTGATGTATAATACAACAACCTATTGCCGATGTATAACTGAATAACTATGAGCAGGAATGACACAGACCAATACGTTGAGCAATGTTTTTTATTGACAGACTAACAATATATTTGGGAGAAAGTCTGTTATGATTATGTGTTTTAAATAAAAGTAGTAAATGTAATCAAGGGAAAGTCTGGAGCTAGGAAAAGGAGACTAAGAGGCAAATGTTGGTAAATTTATGGCCAAATACCTAAAAGTAACACAATTGTGTTTTTTGTTTGTGCTCCAAAAAAAGGACAAATGTTTTAGTAAGCAATGATATTATAGTCACCTGCACATTTACGCGTAAGTGAGCACAACTCCCAGACACTCAGCAACAACTTACAACAAATAATCATTATCAGTTCTTATATTGATTACCAACAGTAAAGGGAGAATTTGGTTTTTATAGAACAATTTATCAATAAATCAATTAGTTAATTAGTATTTCCGAAGACGACAACGTATTGCTAACATGTCGTCCAAGCTGTGCAGGAATTATTGGCGATTTGATTATCCCGTCGAACCATTTATCCGAGTGTTTAGCGATAGTTTGATTGAATTATATTCGAGTTAACATACTCTTGAACCTATTTCAATTTTATTAAAATCCAAGTTTGACTGTCCTTTCAAATAACACGAGTCATCTTGAGTGAGTGGCAAAGCTCGGTGGAATCTCAACAGTTTTTGCTGAGCGTTGAGAACGCAGTAATGTTGAGCCAGTGAATGTTTCAGGCCATGCAATGCCGACTGATACGATAACGGTAGGGACAACCAATGTTGATGACAACAGCGAAAAATTGCTCTTAACTAAATAAAATAGTCAAGAATGACAGCACTTGCACGCAGACTGAGCTACCCAGTGCTATTCTCCAGTGATGAGCAAGAAACAACGTATTTACTGTTTTAATGCTGGATTGTGGGTAATAACGAAACATCCGAGCCTGTTGCTTGTAGAATCCTTCAATAATCAAATGAAATAGCTCAGTCCTGGCACAACAGTTGTTGTCTCTGCATTACAAAGGTCACACCTCTCACTAACAATCAAGTTTTAGATAAAGCAATATTGCTGAGTAACTTTGAAGCAGCATTTCCGCATTGATAAAAACACTACGGCCAATCATGAGCTAAGAAAGTTTACATACAAACAAGTTTCGGTCTCACGATTCAAGAAAAAGTTAAGGTACTCATGCGATTGTGGGTAAAAACTTGGAGATTAGCCTTGGCTCACAGACTGATCATTGACGGACTAGATATTAGCCTCGGCTCACAGACTGATCATTGACAGACTAGATATTAGCCTCAGCTCACAGACTGATCATTGACAGACTAGATATTAGCCTCGGCTCACAGACTGATCATTGACGGACTATGTTGCTAGCTTAAAAATGGAGTTGTTAGCGCATTGAAAGGGCAATTCCCATTGCTATACATGTTCATTTTTAGATTCAAAATTTCTCAGATATGAAGGTTTTATCATGGTCCTCTCAGGTTCATATCTGCGAGTTTCGACCATGATTTGCTTTTGACTGCATATGATTATGGAATCAGTGAGCACAATTTGGTTTTAAACCGTGTTGTTTAGAGCTGACTTGATTGAATGTAAGTAACAGCGATTTTGAGTCAAATCAATTCACAATTTAAAAAAATTAATTTGAATTATCAAATTTACAAGCTTATAGTAAACAAAAAATAAAACTGACCCGCAAACGTATGACTCTATCCTCAAGTACTTGGTTTTCTGACTTCAACTGAGTCATTATTCGTTTATACCTGTGTTTAACCTCTTCCTCTACCTGGAAATATCACATCTCGCATATGTACACCTATAGATATATTATATATCACATGTGTACATCTATAGATATATTATATATCTCATGTGTACATCTATAGATATATTATATATCTCATGTGTACATCTATAGATATATTATATATCTCATGTGTACATCTATAGATATATTATATATCTCATGTGTACATCTATAGATATATTGTATATCTCATGTGTACATCTATAGATATATTATATATCTCATGTGTACATCTATAGATATATTGTATATCTCATGTGTACATCTATAGATATATTATATATCTCATGTGTACATCTATAGATATATTATATATCACATGTGTACATCTATAGATATATTATATATCTCATGTGTACATCTATAGATATATTATATATCTCATGTGTACATCTATAGATATATTATATATCTCATGTGTACATCTATAGATATATTATATATCTCATGTGTACATCTATAGATATATTGTATATCTCATGTGTACATCTATAGATATATTATATATCTCATGTGTACATCTATAGATATATTGTATATCTCATGTGTACATCTATAGATATATTGTATATCTCATGTGTACATCTATAGATATATTATATATCTCATGTGTACATCTATAGATATATTATATATCTCACGTGTACATCTATAGATATATTATACATGTATATGGTATTATAGGTAAAAGACTTCTTCACCTGTTCACGGATCTTTGCAGCTTCTGCAGAAAAAGTATCAGAAACCTTAGACGATTGTGTCCCGGATGAGGACGCACTAGTTCTCATTTGTTCCTCAAGCTACAACAAAACAATTATACAGATAAACGCATTACAAAGTATCATTTGTACTAGGTAAGCGTGTCAAGCCATGTTAGATATCCTATTGTAAACAGAAAACTGTACCTAAACATCAGTACAAAAAACATGCATACCACGTGGACCTGTTGCTCTAGCTCAGCAACCATTTCTTTGCTAGCTTTGTATTTAGCAGCGAGATTCCTTCTGTCGTCTAATGCCTTTTCCATCAGGTGGTCCAACTCGGCATCCTTCTCCTTCAACTCCTTCAACTGCATGTGCAATAGTATAACTATGATATATAACTGTACAATAGTATAACTATGATATATAACTGTACAATAGTATAACTATGATATATAACTGTACAATAGTATAACTATGATATATAACTGTACAATAGTATAACTATGATATATAACTGTACAATAGTATAACTATGATATATAACTGTACAATAGTATAACTATGATATATAACTGTACAATAGTATAACTATGATATATAACTGTACAATAGTATAACTATGATATATAACTGTACAATAGTATAACTATGATATATAACTGTACAATAATATAACTGTGATATATAACTGTACAATAACATAACTATGATATATAACTGTACAATAGTACAATTAATTTTACGTACAGCTTTTTCTCGTCCATCGTTGGCCTCAGCTACTCTCCTCTCAAACTTCACCTGTTCGTCTGTAAACAATGGAACATACTTAATCGACGCATTGTCACTGGTATTACATACAATTACAAGCAGCAAGAGTTGCATGAACCAACCAAAGAACTGGAAGGGAGACTAAATGTAAAATGATACCACTCAAACAGCTGGATTTGATGTATGCATTATGATGGGTTGAAGAAAAGGGTGTCACCTAATTTTTGTAAAGAAATCAAAACCTACAATAGCCTCAAATAAAATGCTGACAAATAGATTGACGCATTAACAGGAAACAAAACCAAGATCGTTGACGCAGCTTGACAGATCTACGTCAATTCAACTAATCAACCCTACGCACACTTACCTGTAAGTTCTCGTTTAGCTCTCGATAGTTCCTCATTTATTTCTTTCAACATCTCCACTTCCTGTAACAGAAATGCAGTCACAACGTCACATTTCTAATGACGTGCCCAGGTGAAGTATGCGCTGTATTTGGCTGGGAGCCAACAAAGTCATACAAAAACTAGCTCCACCCACCTTGGTAGCTTCAGTCTGTTTCTCTGAAAGTTCGTTGCACTAAAAACAGACCAGAAATAATTTCATGGCACAAAAAAATACTCAAAATGTTAAAAAAGTCTGAAATGGGGTTCCCGCAGAATTGTTTCTTTTTAGCAATGTTACAGGAAGTAGACTAGTCGGCCATCTAACTTAATATCAGAAATCAGGCCTTGCTTGACTATCTTGATTTGAGACATTTTAATCTGCTGATATGACTAAAATGATATAGTTGAGAAAGCTGAAGAAATTAATTTAACTTTACAAAAAATTTTCTTGAAAATATTTTGGTTTATTCACTTGAGAACAAATATTTAAATATTATACTCATAAATACTATGCGGTAAAGCCATAACTTTATATTTTGGGTTTGATTGCGTTTGCCCAAGTAAATAAATTACGGTGCGCCCTTGTTTCGGCGCGCTTACGCAATAACCATATTCTGAGCTAGTTTATGTGAATGCCGCATCGTCAGTATTATACACCACATTCCAATCTACTGCCGATGAATTGTAAAAATTAGCGATTATCCGGTTGGGAGATAACTCCTACCAGATCCCCTACTAGTTCTAAGTAGAGTCCCTATTACTTTACTGCTAGCGCCACCTATACAACTGCTGGGACCCCATTGACACGAGTTGTGTCATCTTGTCATCTTCTAGCTTAAGAATAATGCAAAGCCATGGAAACTCACAACCAAGTGACAGGATAATGTTATATGGCAGTTGTGTTCTCTTTAATTCAGCCAGCCACTCTCATCGTTCTCAATTGAATTAATTATAAGTAATTGAGAAGGTAACAAAACTGCTCGAGTATTTAACCTAGTATAAAGTCGTAACAGATGCAACAGCAGCTGGCAGTCATAACTCTATCAGTTAGTTCTCAATCACAATTCTCATTTATTCTTTAGGAAAAAAAACACTCTGTGAAGCAGGTGGTTTCCAACAGTGCATTGACAACTCACCTGTTCCTGTTGCTGGGAGAGTGCAGATTGAATATCGGACATGGCCGACTCATGGATGGAGCCCATTGCAGACAAAGCTAACTGGCGCGCAGACTCAAGGTCTTTGACTGACTTCTCGTGTTCAGAGACAATCTGCTGCTTCTCAGCCAACAGTTGCTGGTTCTGTAAGAAAATATACAATATAGCTGATACAGGTAACGCAATACAACAACAACAACAACAACAACAGCTACAGGTATATCTATTCCTTCACCTGGTGCAGGAGTTGCTCTAATCTGATGTTGTGTTGAGATACGAGTTCTGTGAGGGACTGTTCGTGAGCCAGTGTCAGCTCAGAGATAACCTGCTGGTGAGAAACCTTCATCTCCATCAGTTCTGTCACTGCTTTCTCTTTCTCAGCCAGTAGTTGGTTTGTCTGTGAATATAATGGTAACTAGCAAAGCTTCCTCCACAAACTTCACACCAGGTTACCTAAACTGTGCGTTAACTAACTCACCTGTTCCCGCAGTTCTGCAACAACTTCCTGCTGGGAGAGTGCAAAGTGAGAGTCAGGTAAAATTGATTCATGGGCGGAGCTTGATTCATGGGTGGAGCTTGATTCATGGGCGGAGCTTGATTCATGGGTGGAGCCCTTTGCATACAAAGCTAACTGGTGAGCAGACTCGAGGTCGTTGACTTCCTTCTCGTGGTCAGAGACAATCTGCTGCTTCTCAGTCAACAGTTGCTGGTTCTGTAAGGAAATATACAATATAGCTGATACAGGTAACACAATACAACAACAACAACAACAGCTACAGGTATATCTATTACTTCACCTGGTGCAGAAGTTGCTCTACTCTGATGTCGTGTTGAGATACGAGTTCTGTGAGGGACTGTTCGTGAGCCAGTGTCAGCTCAGAGATAACCTGCTGGTGAGAAACCTTCATCTCCATTAGTTCTGTCACTGCTTCCTCTTTCTCAGCCAGTAGTTGGTTTGTCTGTGAATATAATGGTAACTAGCAAAGCTTCCTCCACAAACTTCACACCAGGTTACCTAAACTGTGCGTTAACTAACTCACCTGTTCCCGCAGTTCTGCAACAACTTCCTGCTGGGAGAGTGCAAAGTGAGAGTCAGGTAAAATTGATTCATGGGCGGAGCTTGATTCATGGGTGGAGCTTGATTCATGGGCGGAGCTTGATTCATGGGTGGAGCCCTTTGCATACAGAGCTAACTGGTGCGCAGACTTGAGGTCTTCGACTTCCTTCTCGTGGTCAGAGACGATCTCTCTCTCCATCAGCAACTGTAGGTTTGGGAAGAGATCTCAGTGAAAGAATTGCCGACTTGAACGAGTAGAGAGTTGGTACAACTTACTTAAAAGGATTACAAATGAATGTATAATATTGTATACCTCATTCTGCAGCTCCGTCATTCTAGTGCCGAGCTGAGCAAGTTCAGACTTTAGCTGCGTAACAACTTGTTCGTGCGCTGAGGACACTTCAGCAAGCCTGTGCTCGTGCGCTGAGGACACTTCAGCAAGCCTGTGCTCGTGCGCTGAGGACACTTCAGCAAGCCTGTGCTCGTGCGCTGAGGACACTTCAGCAAGCCTGTGCTCGTGCGCGGCTTTAAGCTCTGCAAGCTGTTCACAGTTGCTTGGTTGAGAATCATCTGCAACATATTTGTTGGTAAGTCTATAAACATTGAACCATCTATTCATGGGGTACTCTTACATAAGCACACCCCCTAATGAGACATTTAGCACATGACTACCTATGAGGTATCAACTATAAGCCCACCCACTTACGAGGTATTTTAACATAAGACCACCAACTATTGAGGTAATCAAATGTCAGAGCACCCTCTTTTGAAGTAGTCTGACCGCCCACTAAACATAACACCACCCACTTGTGAAGTATTCTGACTGTAAGACCGCCCACTAATGAGATATTCAAACATAACACCACCCACTTGTGAAGTAGTCTGACTGTAAGACCGCCCATTAATGAGGTACATGATATCATCCATTAGTAAGGAGCTCCAACACACCCACCTGTCTGATGCATCCGCTGCTGCTTTGAAGCTTGCAGAAGAAACTCCTGCTCAGATTTGAGCACTTCTATTCTCTGCTCATGGGCAGTATTTACATCAGCCAGCTGCATGGTGAGCCTGTCCAGCTCCTACACACAAATTAACCCTTGTCTTACATACCACTCGAATGTATAAGATAACAAATAATACAGATTAGAGAAGACAAATAAGTGTTTGCACCTTCTGCTGGGTCTCCAGTTGAGAGACAAGCTCTTGTTGGGCAGTCTGCCAATCTTCTGTAGGCACAAACATCACATGCTCACAATTTAGGACTGGGGAATCGCACGTGCCGCAGACTTTCTCAGCTGACTTGCTGATGACTTTTTTTACTCCTTCGAACTGCGAAAACAACAAAGTTGTCCATTCAAATCAAACGTTAGGTTACAGCAAGTTACTAGAGCAAAGACATACTTTAATAGAAATTCTTATAAATAGGAATAAGACAAAATTATTTCCACCAAAGATATAGTAATTAAAAAAACAAGAATTACTTCTCCTAGCCTGAGAACTCTACAGTTTATCCGTGAGTTTTTTCTGAATTCAAATAAAGCGTATCGTGAATTAATTGTAGCGCGAATAAAAAAAGTTAATTCCACAAAACTGTAATTATTTGATGCCAAGGCAAATCATTTACATCTTTGCTCATGTACAACATGACAAGCACTTATTAGCAATAATAACAGATACAAAACTTTAGTTTTCAAAGTTATTCAGTACATAATTATCATGTTTTAATTATTAATACACAATGTAAAAATATGATAATAGAACACACAGATGCACAATACATAAAATCGAGCCAACCTGTTGTAAACTCAAACCAGAAAACAAAGACAATTCGATTACCAATAGTGATTGCACTGCATGAAGCTTATCAATAAAGGCACAGATAAGAATGCGAACGCAAGGAGTTCAAACCAAGACCAAATGGGGTCGAATGAATGAAATAAAATAGTTTTTGTCCCAGGAACAGAGTTGTCTCTTTTCAAAATGACAACCCTGCTAAAAGCATCTGCAACCACCGTAGTTGTAAGGTATAGCTGCTTTTAGTAAAAAATGAAAAATTTTTAAAAGCTTCTTGGACTGTTTAAGTGGCGTTACAAACTCGACGCAAATATTTTTAATGCTGTTTGGATCATTTAATAAACTGGTGCAAAATAAATCATGTATTTATTATAATTAAAAAACGGAATTAAAGTTGAATATTTAATACCATAATGGTGTTTTGTAAGCTGTTGGGAGAACTAAATGACTTTTAAAAAAAGACAATTGCGGTCATCGTTTGTTACCAAAGTGTTGGTTACATAATGAAGCTTAGAGCGTCACCAAACCAACAAAGTAAGTGTGATTCAATGATAGAAAGAAGACACAAACGTCAAGGTCTAGATTTCAATAGTAATACAATTAGCAACCAAAGTTTGGTCCATGCCAGAAATTATCAACTGCAGAGTAAAGTAGGGTTAACGCACCTCATCTAACACCAATCTAAGTTCTGTTATTTCCTGCGCTCGATCCGCAAGCAGCTGCTGGGACTGCAAAAGAAGACAAACCATTGAGAGGTAAGCCCCGTAGTAACACCAAACAACTGCAGGCTATCTGATAGACAGGAAGAGCAAGCATAAGTGTATTCACCTTGACATGCTGCTCGTTCAGTCTAGCGATTGTTTCGTAAGTCATTTGCAGCCCCCGCTTAAACTCCGACACATCCTCCTTAACCTCTAACACTAACCTCTACAGCAGCAATGGAATGCTTGATGAGTGTAACTCTAGACAGTTACAATGTAACTTGGATACTTATTAGTTACTACTGGGTAGCAGGTGCACCAACACATCCCGCCCACAGCCAGTTGTTAGTCAAATGGTTTCACTTGCACGTTATAACAAACACGTATCCAAACTCAGGTTCATCTTTGCATTTCTTAAACTCTCTAACAACAGTTGTCTGCCCCTCACAATAATGTGTATTAGTGCACAGACGCTGAAATGAGTAGTATGTTGAAAAGCTGTTGTTTTGAGGAAATTTATTCAGTCATAGCGTACAGTAATACTCTGTGCAGAATGGGGGTCCCGGCAGATTTTTGTGCGGAGCTATTATTAAATAACCGGAAGCCCGCTTTCCACCAACAATACTGTTAAAACGGAAGTCACTCTATTTTAACAATTACTGGAGAAACATTTTTGAATTCGCGGCGGCTGATAATTTTGGGGTATCTAATACTGACAATGCGCCATCGCCACAAATTGTCAAACTACAACGGCACTGGAAAAGCAAACCATGGTAATCGTTCAGGCGGGCGCTTTCATTTGTTTGCATTGGCAAGTTCAATGAGCCGCGAAATACAAAGCTATGGCTCTACACACGAGCATAATATTCAATTAATTTTTATAATGTGAATAAAATAAAATACTTTCAAAAATAATTCAAAGGCTAAGTTGATTTCTTGAGCTTCCTCAACAACAAAAGTTTTGTCATATCAGTTGCTTAAACTGTCTAAAATCTAAATAATAGACAAGCAAGTCGTGATTTCTGATGATAAGTTATACGATCGACTATGCTGCTCTCGGTTGCATCGCTAAAGCCAGGACCCCATTGCAATAAGTCATTGTTATTATCATGCATATCCAGTGGAGCATCTTCAGTATTCGGAAGGAAATTTTCATTATCAGCTTTTTGCCCAAAGCTGACAAATTTTCCTTTTTTCATTTCATTATTGCTACATATATGAGAAAATAAAACTATAACACTAACAACCGTCTGCCGTCTAGTCTTGTTGTGACTAGGCTGTGCACACTGTATACTACCTTGGCTGGCGTGGACATCACAAGCTGGCTGGTTCTGGCTGACTCGTCAGCATTAAACATGGTGTTGTCTGCTGCACCGGTCTTCTTCACGCCCAGAATAGTGTCGTCCATCTCGAACCACTGAATTTCTATATCCGTGTTTACTCCAGCGTCTACAGTGTTAGGCCTGGCAAACAACCACTGAAAGGTAAACTTCACAAACCAACAACAAAACGTTCCTTTCAACTGTCACAGGGCAAAATCATTCAAACACAAAGAGTACATATAGTGCAACTGTGCTGGCAGGTGGAGATAACTGCTGACCTGTTTACTATGACAGATCTGTTGAGGCTGTCAAGCATTGATGTGGATGGTGAATCGGTAAAGGTTAGTGACAAGCTGGGTGGCATGACCTCATTCTTCAGCTCATAGTCTACAAGATACACAATGGGTGTGGTTATATCGCTGCATCAGTGGTGCTCTATGTCTTTGTAAATGGTACAATATATGTGCAAAGAAAAGACAACTCCTTCTAAGCGGAAACGTGAAGAAAAATTAACTTTTTTAATTTGGCGAAGGCAGTCAATGAATACAACTAACACAATGGTACAGAACCGAATAGTACAAAACCAAATGGTACAGAACCAAATGGTACAGAACCAAACGGTACAAAACCAAACGGTACAGAACCAAATGGTACAGAACCAAATGGTACAGAACCAAATGGCACAGAACCAAATGGTACAGAACCAAATGGTACAGAACCAAATGGTACAGAACCAAATGGTACAGAACCAAATGGCACAGAACCAAATGGTACAGAACCAAATGGTACAGAACCAAATGGTACAGAACCTAATGGTACAGAACCAAATGGCACAGAACCAAATGGTACAGAACCAAATGGTACAGAATCTAATGGTACAGAACCTAATGGTACAGAACCAAATGGCACAGAACCAAATGGTACAGAACCAAATGGCACAGAACCTAATGGTACAGAACCTAATGGCACAGAACGTAATGGGACAGACCTGCCGGTAGAGGGCTATAATTCACTGGACTCTCCTGTATGGTTTGCAGTGAGCCAGCCACGGATGTGTCAGGGTGCTCAGCTCCCTGCTGCAGTTTGTAGTTCTCCTCTACTAGCCTACTTATGGTTACCTGTGTATAACAAAGTAACAATACAACAGTAACATGCCAGCGATATATAGCCTTAGGACTCGGTGCTCTGTCAGCATTCAATAAGCAGGCATAGCACTAACCTTCAACTCATTGCATTCTGCTGCATGTTTCCTCTCTGCGTCATTTATCTCCTTCCTCAGCTGCTTCTGTAACAAAATAATCACCCACAATGCATTGCAGCAATCTATGAGTACCCACAATGCATTGCAGCAATCCAAGAGCACCCACAATGCATTACAGCAACCTAAGAGTACCCACAATGCATAGCTATAAAACTGGCCACAAACCTCCTTGACTTGTCCTGGAGTCCGACAGCTGTAAACCTCTCTCTCCGTGTTGGAGAAGTCAATGAGTTCATCATACTGCTTCTGTAGGCAATCGTACCCTCTCTCCCTGTACAACAACAAGTTTGTGTTTGGTGACTCACGTATAGTCTTATCCCTACTTATATCGTTACTGATCAGTGATATCCAATCGATGAATATTACACAATATACCAAAGCTCTGCAATGACCAACTTTTTACCTAACGTCTACTAAAAACGTTATAAATAAAATAAGTAAATACACTTGATTGTTTTCGTTCCATAATTCTACGGATCATTATTGTTATAATATTCAATGCTCTACGGTTGTTTCCTGGAAAGTCAACTCATTAGTTAGTGAAGGGGACGTCAAGCAGCCGACGAATCTGACACACAGAGCATAAATAACATGCTCATATACGAGTACCAGTGCATGGCACTTGCGTTAACTACTTACAGTCCCAGAATTCTGTGCTCTCTCAAGTCGACCCTGTTATGATAATCGATAAGTTCGTCTTTAACTTCCTTCAGCTCCTTTTCAAAGTCGCCTGCTTTCTGAAACCATAACCCCAGCAAAGACGTCTCACACCATAATATAGTACAAGACCACCACTAGAGCAATATCTACTGTATATACTATACAATGTTTGTTTTAGTCTCGTACACAATAGAGTGTAAAATATCTAAATCATAGATCTATGTAAACAAACCTCTAGAGCGGCAGCAAGCGCTGTCTCTAAATCAGCTTTGTCGCTGAGTAAAGTCTGTATGATCGATTTATTTTCGTCAGCTTCAATGGCAGCTTTCTCAGCAGCGCCCTTCAGAGTCTCATTCTCTCTTCTCAGTTCGTCAAGTTGGCTGTTGTGAGCATCTCCTGTACCTAGGTCCTTGACCTCAGTGCTAGTATTTGTATTTGGTAGTTCTTTTTCTAAACACCACAGGAACAAAGGCTAATTTAGCAGATCCAACAACATCGAATACACAGCACAGAGCGCACACAACAGGAATACACAGCACAGAGCGCACACAATAGGAATATACAGCACAGAGGGCACACAATAGGAATATACAGCACAGAGGGCACACAATAGGAATACACAGCACAGAGCGCACACAACAGGAATACACAGCACAGAGCGCACACAATAGGAATACACAGCACAGAGCGCACACAACAGGAATACACAGCACAGAGGGCACACAATAGGAATATACAGCACAGAGGGCACACAACAGGAATACACAGCACAGAGCGCACACAATAGGAATACACAGCACAGAGCGCACACAACAGGAATACACAGCACAGAGGGCACACAATAGGAATATACAGCACAGAGGGCACACAATAGGAATACACAGCACAGAGCGCACACAATAGGAATACACAGCACAGAGGGCACACAATAGGAATATACAGCACAGAGGGCACACAATAGGAATATACAGCACAGAGCGCACACAATAGGAATACACAGCACAGAGCGCACACAATAGGAACACACAGCGCAAAGCACACACCTGGAGTTAGACGAAATACTTGAGAAGGCTCCACAAATGCTTCGTCTTCGATATCTCCAATGGTTGCTAACCGGTCAGCATTTGGTCTTTTCCTCCTGCTAGAAACTTTGCCGGGGAAAGAAGGTCGCTGGAAGGCATTAAAGCCGGCTCCACTCTCCACTAAAGTGTCTACAGTAGATAACAGATATACAAGACTACAAATGACAACATGAATAGCCCGCAGTGAGCGTACATTACAGGCCAACCAACCCACCTTTCTCGCCGTAGCTTTGCTTCAACAAAGGACCGGCCATCTTTGGTCCACACCAAGTCATTCTCCGTTGTTTCTACACACATAGAAATATGATTCAACAGATTAAATACGTATAAAGCTGAGTTCTGTTTTCTTGTAAGCATGCGTCTGATATGGAAACTAATATAAAATATTTTTTTGGTAAATTCAATATAATTCAAAGAAGCAATCATTGCCATCCAAGCTGAGGTTCAAGCGATGAGTGTCTGAAGCGGGCGAGGGGCAGCAGCTGAAAGGAGACCGAGAGACTAAGGGGAGGGAGAGAAGATATATTGAAAGGACGAGTGTTAAAGATTGGAGACATGTAAACAAACGAGACCAAACTTACAGCTAATATTTCTTCGCCCAATGTCTGTGGCTTTAGCAACTCTTTAATGAGGGCTTCTCTTGATACAGAATCTTCCTGTTGAATACACAATACATAGACATATAGAGTACATGGACATATACAATACATAGACATATACAATAAATAGACATATACAATACATAGACATATACAATAAATAGACATATACAATAAATAGACATATATAATACATAGACATATACAATACATAGACATATACAATACATAGACAATTACACAGACATATACAATACATAGACATACAATACATAGACCTGTACAATACACAAACATACAATAAAAGACCTATACATAACAGGTGCAGTAGAAAGAAATACACAATATACCGATAGACGTCTATTAAAATCATAAAACATTTATGGTACAATAAAAAGAGATGATAACTCACAGGTTTGTGCTTTTGAGCGAGTTGGAGCTCCAGTTCTTTGACTCTCTTCTGCAACCGCTTGGTGAGGGTGTGCTCATCCACCACCTCGTTCACAGTTGGTTTGGTTGACACAGCCTTAGCTCTGCTGGCAAACTGCAACAACGTATACAAATGTGAACATATTCACCACCATATTTATATGAATAAAAAGGGTTCCGGTCACAATGACTAACTGAAAACAAAGTTTTTGCCAAAATGACTCACTAACAAAGCGGCCTTTTAACAAAATGGCTACTGAAAAAGTGGATCACTACCGGAGTATCTTATTAGCAAAGTGGCTCAGTACTAAAGTGGCTCACAACCAAAGTGGCTCAGTACTATAGTGGCTCACTATCAAAGTGGCTCAGTACTAAAGTGGCTCACTACCAAAATGGCTCAGTACTAAAGTGGTTCCCTACCAAAGTGACTCAGTACTAAAGTGGCTCACAACCAAAGTGGCTCAGTACTATAGTGGCTCACTATCAAAGTGGCTCAGTACTAAAGTGGCTCACTACCAAAGTGGCTCAGTACTAAAGTGACTCACTACCAAAAGATTCCTCAACAAAATGATTCCAAGCTTTTCATCCCAGCAAGAGAATTCGAGGCAGTCAATCACAATTACACAACAACCCCTGCAGATGCAGCAATAATATGATGGATACGCTGCCAAGATACTGTACAATAATGTACTGTACAAACATCGAGTCATGTAAGAAGAACAAATGATTTGGTACAACACTTACCAGTTGCCATATTCTAACATCACAGAGCCACTCACCTTGAGGGTACTAGTCGTCTCGTCAATCGAGGCGGGTGTGACATTCGCTATGACAACTGTACTAGAATTGCCACCGATAGAGTTCTGTAGTAGACGAGTGAGCTTGGAGTCTCTGTACGGCACGTGCTGAGCTCTAACAAAAAGTAAACATAACATGAAATCCAAGACAATACACTCAAGGTCATCGCAGCAATAAACAAAGTGTATTACCCTTTCTTCTCCGCTAACTTGTTCATGCACTGCGCCAGCGACAGCAATGATGAGTTAATCTTACAGCCTTCTTTCAACCTCTGACCTTCCGCACCGGTTTGCACCGCCTTCTCAGACCCCGCCAAGTCCACAAAGTTCTAAATGACAAAATAACATTACTTTGGGACTAAGGCAAATTTTGTGGTTAAAAATATCAAATGAAAGCTATTGATCATTCATAAACGGACTGACAAATCCACGACTCACCAACTGAGAGACTAAAACTGCCCCGTCATCATCATCATCCTTGAGCTTGCTCTCCACCCGCTACAATCACAAGAGTCATCTCCACTTGATTGGGGAGACAAATCTCACAATCTCATTTAATTGGGTATTGCCGATACCAAAAAAATGGAAAAAAAATAAAGATACACCAATATCTGGTAATCAATTAAGCAGAAAACACTCTAGACACAGATGAGGGAATACAATAAAGATTACCAACCAGTGTAGCGATAGCATGAGATCTCGAACTCCTCTCATTCATGTTGGTAGCACCAACCCGTCTCAGACCATCACCAGCAGCCAAAACTCTGTGGAAGTCACTCGCATCTTGAACAAGTTCTTGTTGGCATTGGACATAGACAGAGCCATGCTGTGCAACGCAAAGATAATGAATGTGAAACCAGTAACATGAATCGAGAAATCTTCAAATGATTTGAGATGCAAAAGTTTGTGGGAGTTTTCTTTAATTCAATTATTTGTTTGTGATGAAATTTTATTGGGGTTCTCTGCTCATTGGTAAGACGATTCGTGTTGAAAAAATCGTCGCTGGTCCCAATTATTTTTGAGGATGTGCTAAGTTACAGTACCAGTAAATTTAGCTAACAAAAATTCAGATGATTTGTGTAAAAGCAAAACTCAGAAATTTAAATATTACCGACCTTTGTTATAGCAAAAAATGAGGTTGCAATAGATTATTAACATTTTGGAGTTGTCTTCATTTGTCATTAGGCAGCCCTGATGTGCACGCAACCATTCATATCATCATAAAAAACGCAAACATCTTATTGCATATTTTCGATAAAAAAAGTAACTTATAAATTTTAAACTAGCAAATTAACAAAATTCGAGTACTTCTACAGTTATTTGAAATTCGAATAGAATGATAGAAAAAGTTATAATTCTGGCAATGTTTTTTTTACAACGACGATAATAATAGTAGAACAACGCTAAATAATAATGAAGACCTTTAGAATAGGTTTTGAAATTAAATATTTGATTGTAACGTTATAATAACCTGTTTAAATATAATAAATAATGGCATTGCGCCTTTCTCATAGGACTTTCCATAGTCATCAATACATAATGTTTGTTATGGTTTGTAGGGCAATCTTGAAAAAAACTTAAAACGCGCAATGAAAGGACAACTCCAACACTGGATTGCACTTCACAATACTGTCTTTCGCTCTTCAATCTGTTCGAATTTGACTTCTTTCCACCCGATAGAATTTATACGTATAGATTTACGCACTTTTCACAAAAAAATATTGCTGGTTTTTATTTACTGTATATTTATAAAAAATATTTCACGACGAGTGATGTGGTAAATCTGTACGAGGAGAAAATGAATTATAAACTGACAGCTAAACCAAAAGATAAAAATATGCTTTATGGCACTCACCGTGTCCTCCCGAATCCTCAGGTTGGTCTCTCCGCCCAACAAATCATTAACCTCCTCATTATAGATTTCTTTATATTCCATACTAATGAGAAACATTCGATCTTTGGCCTACAACATCGATATGTACATAACATACCAATTATTTATTTTTATTATTAATTATTATATTAGTATAAACACCAGATATTGCGACCTTACCTCCTGTACAAGGTCGAACAATTTCTCTATAGAGTAACTCACTACACCGCTCTCTGTCTCAGAGCCAAGCATGGTGTGAGTTTTACCACTAGCTGTCTGGCCATACGCAAATATAGTTCCATTTATGCCTGCAGAAATGACATAAAATAAATTTGGACCAACCTCAGCTGTGTACAAAGTAATACAGTATTAAAGGTGCAGCAACACGGAATTCCCACTGAGTTTACTTTGACCTTATCTGTTTCAAGTGGTTTTAAGCAAAAAAATTTTTGGAGTTGTGCTCCCCACAGAGTATTGTATTGCTTACACACAAAAAACACTGACTGCTACGTATTTCATTATGTTAACCAATAGAGAAACTGTAGACAATCCTTGAAATTTTAGTAGTTTAAACTGTACTCTCTCACCTTTTACTGCTCCACATACAAGTTCCTTGGCCACTGCGTTAAACACATCCAAATTGGAGCCCTCCGGTCCAATCACTCTATCTGCAAACAAGCAGTTTCAAGCGTATTATGTAATCAATGTAAGGTATCAGACTTTGAGAGTGGTATACCTCTATGATATGCAGTCAATACTTACCAAAGACATACGTTCCTTGTGTTTCACTTTTTAGACGAACTAGCTCGTTACCGGATACACACCAATGTATATCATGCTCTCTGCAAACGTACATATATGATTATATACATTTATATGATCAAGAAAGTTTATGTAGCATGGTACTAAATACTACATTCAAGGTGCTATGTCACTGATTTTGGGCTGAATTAACCCTAATCTATCTACCTTTAGTGACTTTAGCCAAAATATTTTTCTCCCGGAATTGTACTCTCGTTAATCCCATCTATAGTAGGAGCACAATAGATGCTGACTTGTGCTCAATTTTTTTTATACTCCACTTATACAAGGCCATAAAAAGTGGAGTTGCAAAAATTTGGCTTCTTTGGGTAAAAGGAGGGCATCCCAATAATCATTGCGGGGAGAGAGACTTCCAAGAGCATAAAAAATTTGGTTTGCAATTATTTTCAGAATTTTTAAAAGCGTTTTGATTGATTGAGTCAGTATTTTGATTTGTTGTTGATAGGTTTGCTATTATGTACACACTGGCATTCACGTAATAGATTGCATGGCCAATATCTCAAAAACTAAATCAATAGTACAGTTGAAAAAATTATTTTTAAATCAAATAATATCCAAAGATTCAAATTATTATTATCTAGAATTCATTAGTAAAAAAATAATAACCACCAGATTTTCGTTTTTAGTGTCGTTGCAGTAATCAACAACATAGATTTTCTGAATTACACGTTATTGGCCTGAACAAAAAATAGACTATTGAGTAACGGTTCTTTTTCAGTCGAATAAAGTGTCAAATAATATTGTCAATAAATGATGATTTTTCAAATACAATAAAAAATGAACTTGTTTATGGTTATCTTTAGTATTTTAGTTGAGACTATTTAGCACTCTTTGTCATTGAAGAAAAGACAACCCTGGCTAGTGAATTGTGCATGAATTCTGTCTGTGATAATTGACCTTTAAACAACTACATTTGTTACTCTTAATCATAACACTCCTATGCAAAAGCAATCAAATTTAAAAAATAAATTCGAATGAAGGAAACATAAAATTACACAAAAATCGTAACAAGCAGCCAAAACAAGTACAATATCATTTTTAAATTCTGACAAACTCACCTTTTAATCAGTGGTCTCACACGGAGACATACCACCTGTCGGTTTAAGTTTAAGTTGCTCTCTCCCATGGACATCTTTCTAAAACGAGTGTAAAACAATTTTCTACAAACAAATGTGTGAAATGAGAATGTAATAATTCTTCCTAATAGTTGATAATTTCATAAAATAAGTATGTAGTCAGATTTTATCATATTATATATTCTATTATAGCTCATCGTATTATATTTCGCCTTCATCCAGCTCTGTAAATGACTCATAAATCATTATCATTGTCAAAATAATTATAACTAGATGAGTGTAAATTATTAACGAGCCATGCCATCAGCTCCTTAGTCTTCCACCACTCAAAAACTAATTTCTCAAAACAGGAATGCCTTAGTTTCTGTAAGGAGACGGGTATAACATAGCACACTAATTGGTCAACTATTTCCCAAAATCAAACTTTCCCAAATTCTTGTACGATAATCTGATTGTGACATTGATATGGCGAGCTAGCCACCAACTTAGACTGAAAGAGTCTTGGATGAAAAATCTGTAACGCTGTCGGTGAACATTGACACAAACTATGGAAAAGCATAATTGACTAATTTTAAAGAGCAACATGTATAAACCGTAGATAAAGCCATGAATATATCATTGTATGAATAGTTGACCAGGTTAACACTCGCAACATATATATTGGTGGACCAGTGTCACAACACATATATTGGTGGACCACTGTCACAACATATATATCGGTGGACCAGTGTCACAACACATATATTGGTGGACCAGTGTCACAACATATATATTGGTGGACCAGTGTCACAACATATATATTGGTGGACCAGTGTCACAACATATATATTGGTGGACCAGTGTCACAACACATATATTGGTGGACCAGTGTCACAACATATATATTGGTGGACCAGTGTCACAACACATATATTGGTGGACCAGTGTCACAACATATATATTGGTGGACCAGTGTCACAACACATATATTGGTGGACCAGTGTCACAACACATATATTGGTGGACCAGTGTCACAACATATATATTGGTGGACCAGTGTCACAACATATATATTGGTGGACCAGTGTCACAACACATATATTGGTGGACCAGTGTCACAACACATATATTGGTGGACCAGTGTCACAACACATATATTGGTGGACCAGTGTCACAACACAGGTGATTCATTTACATAAAGTTGAACCAACTGCAGCGACATTTACACAAGAAACCGGTACCAACAACAGAGCAAGCTTAATTAAGTGATATACATACACAGCAACCCCATATGAGTTGTGAAAATATCAATCTTATTCCTAACACCGAAACAAGAACAACAGTGAGAGCACTGCAATGGCGGCTCAAGAACTATCAATGGTGCCACCATCAATGTTACCTACTAACCATCATTATACATCAATCAATACAACACCTAATACGCAGAAACTCTTGCTAGTAGCATCTAAAAATATAAGCAATGCATAACAGACAAACACACTATTGCAACTTTGTGCCAATAGAAAAAAAACTACATGTACGATGATTGGGGATAGTCATCAGGTTTGGTCAAATTTGTCGAATTGAAAAGGGTGTTATCTGTCCCAATTCTATTTAAATAGTTATTATTATTGTTTCATCTGTTGCTATACAAACATAATATATATATTATATATAGATTGTTGTTGCTGTTTTTTTACTCATTTTAAATCTTTCAGGGATCTCAACCTTGAACTTTAAAAAGCCCTAGTAAAGTTCACACGGCACTATCGAGGGTGTGAAGCACCTGAACCGTGGTGCGCAAGGCCAATCAATATCAACTGGGGGGTTTGGGGGATGCTGCAAGCCCCAATGGGGTTCGGGGCGGAGTCCCTGCTGCCAAAGTTCTAAGCATAATAAAACAGTCAACAACCAATAAAAATAAATGTATTGCAAACGGAGGCAACAAAAGATAAAGTATGAGATATGCTGGAGTTACAAAAAATGATGTGTGATTGAATTAAAATGTTTGATCACATTCTATGTATATGAATCACTGTGTATAATGTGCTTATTTTTTATGCATTGGCTATATGCTGTTGTCGCCTTTTTACATTTCCTCATCAGCTCTTTATCATCAACATCAATCATCTACATTTACTACGTGATTTGAGACCATTGCTCGAACTAGTAGTTATCTTCTTTTTAAACGGCTTTCAAATGGTTCCTTATAGTGTTGTATGCAAGCTAGAGTCATGTGGTGAGTCAGTATAACTCAAGTTTTCTAGAGCAAACACAATAAATATTGTAGCGGGCTATGGGGCAGAAGTAGCGTGAAACCAATATCTGCTAACATGAGATCTCCTACTAAAAGTGAAGAAAGGAGAGATATTGACTAATTCTGATTTCATTGATATCTTTTTTGTCTTGATTGATGACTTGATCACAGCATTGTGTTAGATGTCTGCATGATTTAGTAGTAAAAGTGAGACACTGGTAGTTAGAGCGTTGTTGTATTGAAACAACTTACTTAATGTTCATTCATTTGTTTTGTCAGGGTTGTAGTTGAGACTAGATAACTGGAACAAATAAAATAAATAGTGGCAATTGTATGAAAGGCTTGAGTTATGTGAGTGAGGTATTAATTATACTAGTAAATATGGGTAACAAAAAACATATGACAAATCCATCGTAGTAAAATTTGACACCCTCAAAATTCGGGCAATTCAAATAAAACCCGAATGGGTTTCTTAGTTAGTATTATCTATAAACTGTAACAATACCGCGCATTGCTTCTTACCTGTTTATTACCTTCTACTACTACAACTAACACAACTAATATTACTACTATTATTAATATTGTTATCTATAATTATTATTCATAATTATTATTATAATAATGATCATGGATGATGTGCAGTTACATATCATGATAACTATTATTATACCCAAGTTTCAGACAAGACATGACTTCATTATTATTATAATTATTATACAATTACTGATGATACACACAGCCTATTATTACTAATTATTCCTTCCATTTGCCTGCATATCATCTTAGCTTACAACAATCAAGCCTAGAAGAAAGTATTATTATTATTAGTAATAGAAGTAAGTATTAATTATTATTATTATAAAAAATAAATGATAAAAATCAGTGATGATGATAATAATGATGATGATAATGAATGATGATATGGTAAATAAATAAATGTGTGCAGGACCACTCAAGTCAGTAGTAGCAGGTATAAATGATTATAATAATAATAATAACAAATAGATAGTCGCTAGTAGTAGCAGTTACAATAACAACAACAACAACAACAGACAGTTGAAGCTGCTCCAGCAAGCACTCACAACACTCACGGTGATTATCATCTACTACTATTTCCTAAAAGAACAACCAGTGCCAGTGCCACCTTCTTCTTGAATATTCATTCCAATCCAAAAGCGTCTCTTACTTACTTCCTAATCACATTTAACTACCCTTAACCTTAAGATAATCTAATAGCTACATCATTATCAGTCAATCATTATTACGCACGTATTTAATGAGTGAACATAATTTACCATGTTATTAGTAGTAGTAATAATACGAACTGGCATGCAGAAAATGTCACTCCTATGTGTATCAGGAGTATCGTTTGTTTTAAATCGCCGCCGTTAAACCAATGATTGCTATTGGCTCCCTTGCCGAATAAAAGCACATGATTGGTTTAAAACAATAGCAATTGATTCGCCAGTTTGTCAGTCAATCGTCATTGACCATGGCTCAAATTTTCAAAATCAACAACAGGGGGTTCATGTTAACACCTCATTGAAGGTTTAAACTCACGGCTAAGTTTATGAATTCTGCCAAGAATGATCTTTGCTCTCTTCTTTCTTAGCTTTATTATTATTCACCGCTCAGTCAGTCTGCATTAAATACTTGTCAATACTTCGTCACATTAGTCACTCAGCACCAAGCGTGGTTTATTTATTTCCGCATCGAAAATTTATGTTGCTACCAGTGCTTCTCACAATAATAATGCTAATAGAATCAGATTAATCATCATCATTGATTCTGAATCTGATTATTATTATTATTATTATTATTATTGTTGATGATTGATTGATAGTTAGTAGAGGATGATGATTAGTAGTAGTAGGTATTAGTAAGTAGTTATTATTATTATTATTATAATATTATTATTATAATAAATAAATAATAATAAATTGTTACAAACAATTTTTGAACAAAAATAAATAATATTATAAGTAATAATAATATTGCTGTTGTTAGTACAACGGTGAGCCATGTATGATTGGTAACAAACAGGAATTGTATTAAAAATAATTAAAAAAGAATTATAATACTAATATATATAATAATACAGTATTGTTATATATATTATTATTATATTTTTTTTTAATTATTTTAAATACAATTCCTGTTTGTTACCAATCATACATGGCTCACTGTGGTTAGTGCTAGGCTAGTGGTAGTTGTTAACTAGTAGTAATAATAATTATTATTTATTCATTTATTTATTATTATTATCATAATTATTATTGTGGTAGAATTGACTAAATACTTCTGCCTACGAAAGGAAGTGTGCACTCTAATCATTATAGTTCTATGCAAGCACATGACAACAAAAGATTCCTCATGTGACTTGGCCTTATTCTAGGCAGCTTATTTATCTCTGTTTATATTCATGTATGCACATTACGCAACTGACACTTTGTTGACAGCCACTAAGGCTAGATGTTATGTAACGTTATTATATATAAGCTAGCTGAAACTCTCTGTTATTCAGAGCAGGACAAGAGCTCAGCTAGGCGTATACTCAATACTAGCTATTATCTCTCCACCACAAAGACTTATTCATTCTCCTACAGAACAGCTACACTACTACACTGCAGTGCGACTAAGGAGTGCCGGCTTGTAAAAGCACTATACTCTTTCTAGTTTCCTACCCAGCTAGTCCGACTATGCTGGGCGGGCAGTGGTAGGGACAGACAGCAAGCCGTATGCTGTGACAGCAGTCGTGCACAGCAACAGTAAACAGCCTGGGGTCTAGTACAGGTGCATGCTACTAGTCGTTCACCAACCGACTATAAAATCCTGTACATTATTATTATTATTATTATTATTATTATTATTATTATTATTATTATTATAGGAAGAAATTGTTTATATTATTTCTATGATACTACAATTTATGTGTGTATCATTTATGGCCTCCCTAGCACAAGGTTAAATTTCTATTTTTGACATCAATGTTTCGCTCTCACACATTACACACTTTACTATTAGTACTTACGTCCATTTTATCTGCATTAATAATCTTCAACTTTTGCGTGAAATTCTATTTACTGATTTAAATACACAGGCCTACTACTGCAGAAAATTATTGGGTCACAGGCTACTTTTAGGAAATCTCCTAAAAGTGGCCCAAAACCCACAAATTTTTTACAGTAGACCTGTGTTTAAATACACACTGTGCAGGAGTTTTTTTTTCTAGCCTTAGGTATCACTTCCAGTAAATACACACCTGCACCGCCCTCAGAAAGTCCAACTGGCACTGTAGGCTCCTAACTATAAGTCGTCACCAAGCATCCCGTGTCAGTGGCAGACGATTGGCATTATCTTGTTCAAACCTGACCACTGATTTTCTGAGTAATATGTTGGATCCTACTTTGAAAAATCTGCTATGTTCGCCGGCTTGCCGTTTTGTACTACTATGTCTGTTTTGTTGATGAATGGAATAATGCTTTATAATTATTCAAACTTTGCTTGCTTGTCCAAGAAAATTTTAACTCTTCCAAGTTTATTGCTTCCTACATTTGTCTGCACTTTACTACTACTCTGAGTGGGAGAGAGGTGCAGCCACCTTATATACAGAAAATGTTATCTAATACACATCACATTAGTAATATAATATACTGGAGCATACGAATAATGAAATTTAACAATGGTTGCTAAAATCCCTGGCTAAAAAATTTATAGTATGTAGGCTAATATATGTGTAATATCCAACAACTGACAAAAAAACAAATACAATATTGGTTTGGCAGCATTGCTAGTTACTAGTTGCTAAATAGTGGATAATAACAGACTGTTTTACTAGTTAAAATATATAAAAAATACTTTTTGATGAGGAGCACCATCATAATAACAAATCAATGATGATTGGGATTAATTTAATCAAATTACAGTAAATTATTATAATTTATAAGCTGTTATTATCGTCCACTCTAAAGTGACTGATGGTCTGACTGTCTTTGTGGAAATCTGCGACAAAATAATACATGCTAGAAATAAGTCAAAGAGATTTATTCTTTATAATTTGTGACATAGCGAGATTTGATCGGCAAAAGGATGCATAACCAGTTGTTAGTTCTGTAATGGATTCATTTGTGCAAGTTTCACTGCAAGAATATTTATTTATTTTGTTGGTACCCTCAGTTAAATATAACCAATTATGTACTCATACTACCATCTTATGAAAAATTATTATTGTCTATAGATAACTGAAACATCATTATTAGTTATTCATAGGTAAATATTGATTAGTCTCCACACTTTTCAATATCAGTGAATAAACAACTTCACTGAGTCACAGAAAGTTAAATCCTGCAAAAACAAGTTCCGAATATGTTTAAATTTGTTAGTATACAAAATTAATGGTGAACAGTTAAAGAATGAAATGCAAAAGGTTGAGTATCACTGAATATATAGCTATAGAAACAAACAAATGTCTCTTAGCATTTGATAAATGTATTATAGTTGACTAATTGCCTGTTGGTATCAACAAATAATGTGGATATTGTAATAGCTGTTAGTCTTTTATATCCATCGGAAATTTCGAAAGCTTGTATTTTCATCTTCAACTTTTACCGTAGATGAATAATTCAAAATTTCAGACAAAAATCAGCGTTGGGCGTATTATCTTGTGTTACCATATATTTACAAGGTTCCTGCGCTCTTCTCATGAAACCTTTTGTGTTTGTAGGAAACATTTTCCCATACGCAAGTGATGTTAAAAATTGACCATTGATAATGGAGAGCTCCCAAGCTCCAGATAGCTCTATCAAAGAACAAAAGACCACAAATGAGTCAACGACATCGCAGCAGGAAATACCAGGTGATCAATCTATTGATCAACCAGATGAGAATTTGACTGATGCACCTGCAAAACCGGTTGCTCTTGCACAGCCAGATGCTCCTGCACAACCATTTGCTCCTACTCAACCTGACACTCCTGCAGAACCATATGCTCTTGCACAACCAGATGCTCCAGCACAGCCAGATGCTCCTACTCAACCTGACACTCTTGCTGAACCAGAAGCTCCTGCACAACCAGCTACTAGTATGCCTTTAATAGACATACAAAAGTTTGCCAAGCACGCAGCGGTAATATCGACGGAGCACATTTCACAAGCCTCTCAAAACAACAAAAGCAAACTACAGGAATTAGTGTAGGTTTGTTTTGTATCAAGCCTGGTCTGGGTTGACATTGTTACCTCAGGCATAAGTATGTTTCTCTTTCATTCAACCCGTGTGTTTGGTTTACAGAAACAATCAGGTCGTTCTGCTGGAGTCACTACAACATGAGAATGAAAAGTTTTCAGCCAATGATTGCTTCCAACAAATGGAAGATATGGTATGTTACTGTTGTACATGTAACTATCAATGGCAGTTGGTGTATTAATCCATCTAAAAGCATTAGTTAGCTGTGAGTGTTTTATAAGTCAGATAGTATCCAATTTTGGAATGAACAATGTTGTCACACTTACAGTTATTTAAGTGTGCGTATTACTTTATATTAACTCTTACAGCTATTTATGTGTGTGTATTACTTTATATTAACTCTCACAGCTATCTATGTGTGTGTATTACTTTATATTAACTCTCACAGCTATCTGTGTGTGTGTATTACTTTATATTAACTCTCACAGCTATCTGTGTGTGTGTATTACTTTATATTAACTCTCACAGCTATCTATGTGTGTATTACTTTATATTAACTCTCACAGCTATCTATGTGTGTGTATTACTTTATATTAACTCTCACAGCTATCTAAGTGTGTGTATTACTTTATATTAACTCTTATAGCTATCTGTGTGTGTGTATTACTTTATATTAACTCTCACAGCTATCTGTGTGTGTGTATTACTTTATATTAACTCTCACAGCTATCTATGTGTGTATTACTTTATATTAACTCTCACAGCTATCTATGTGTGTGTATTACTTTATATTAACTCTCACAGCTATCTAAGTGTGTGTATTACTTTATATTAACTCTTATAGCTATCTATGTGTGTGTATTACTTTATATTAACTCTCACAGCTATCTATGTGTGTGTATTACTTTATATTAACTCTCACAGCTATTTATGTGTGTGTATTACTTTATATTAACTCTCACAGCTATCTATGTGTGTGTATTACTTTATATTAACTCTTATAGCTATCTATGTGTGTGTATTACTTTATATTAACTCTTACAGCTATCTATGTGTGTATTACTTTATATTAACTCTCACAGCTATCTATGTGTGTGTATTACTTTATATTAACTCTCACAGCTATCTATGTGTGTATTACTTTATATTAACTCTCACAGCTATCTATGTGTGTGTATTACTTTATATTAACTCTCATAGCTATCTAAGTGTGTGTGTTACTTTATATTAACTCTCACAGCTATCTATGTGTGTGTATTACTTTATATTAACTCTCACAGCTATCTATGTGTGTGTATTACTTTATATTAACTCTTATAGCTATCTATGTGTGTGTATTACTTTATATTAACTCTTACAGTTATCTATGTGTGTGTATTACTTTATATTAACTCTTATAGCTATGTGTGTGTATTACTTTATATTAACTCTTACAGCTATCTATGTGTGTATTACTTTATATTAACTCTTATAGCTATCTATGTGTGTATTACTTTATATTAACTCTCACAGCTATCTATGTGTGTGTATTACTTTATATTAACTCTTATAGCTATCTATGTGTGTGTATTACTTTATATTAACTCTTACAGCTATCTATGTGTGTATTACTTTATATTAACTCTTATAGCTATCTATGTGTGTATTACTTTATATTAACTCTCACAGCTATCTATGTGTGTGTATTACTTTATATTAACTCTTATAGCTATCTATGTGTGTGTATTACTTTATATTAACTCTCACAGCTATCTATGTGTGTGTATTACTTTATATTAACTCTTATAGCTATGTGTGTGTATTACTTTATATTAACTCTTATAGCTATGTGTGTGTATTACTTTATATTAACTCTTATAGCTATCTATGTGTGTGTATTACTTTATATTAACTCTTACAGTTATCTATGTGTGTGTATTACTTTATATTAACTCTTATAGCTATCTATGTGTGTGTATTACTTTATATTAACTCTTATAGTTATCTATGTGTGTGTATTACTTTATATTAACTCTTATAGCTATCTATGTGTGTGTATTACTTTATATTAACTCTCACAGCTATCTATGTGTGCGTATTACTTTATATTAACTCTTATAGCTATCTAAGTGTGTGTATTACTTTATATTAACTCTCACAGCTATCTAAGTGTGTGTATTACTTTATATTAACTCTTATAGCTATGTGTGTGTATTACTTTATATTAACTCTCACAGCTATCTATGTGTGTGTATTACTTTATATTAACTCTTATAGCTATCTATGTGTGTGTTACTTTATATTAACTCTTACAGCTATCTATGTGTGTGTATTACTTTATATTAACTCTCACAGCTATCTATGTGTGCGTATTACTTTATATTAACTCTTATAGCTATCTAAGTGTGTGTATTACTTTATATTAACTCTCACAGCTATCTAAGTGTGTGTATTACTTTATATTAACTCTTATAGCTATGTGTGTGTATTACTTTATATTAACTCTTATAGTTATCTATGTGTGTGTATTACTTTATATTAACTCTCACAGCTATCTATGTGTGTGTATTACTTTATATTAACTCTTACAGCTATCTATGTGTGTATTACTTTATATTAACTCTTATAGCTATCTATGTGTGTGTATTACTTTATATTAACTCTCACAGCTATCTATGTGTGTGTATTACTTTATATTAACTCTTATAGCTATCTATGTGTGTGTATTACTTTATATTAACTCTTACAGCTATCTATGTGTGTGTATTACTTTATATTAACTCTCACAGCTATCTATGTGTGTGTATTACTTTATATTAACTCTTATAGCTATCTATGTGTGTGTTACTTTATATTAACTCTTACAGCTATCTATGTGTGTGTATTACTTTATATTAACTCTTACAGCTATCTATCTGTGTGTTTTACTTTATATTAACTCTTATAGCTATCTATGTGTGTGTATTACTTTATATTAACTCTTACAGCTATCTATGTGTGTGTGTTACTTTATATTAACTCTTACAGCTATCTATGTGTGTGTATTACTTTATATTAACTCTTACAGCTATCTATGTGTGTGTATTACTTTATATTAACTCTTATAGCTATCTATGTGTGTGTTACTTTATATTAACTCTTACAGCTATCTATGTGTGTGTATTACTTTATATTAACTCTCACAGCTATCTATGTGTGTGTGTGTTACTTTATATTAACTCTTATAGCTATCTATGTGTGTGTATTACTTTATATTAACTCTTACAGCTATCTATGTGTGTGTATTACTTTATATTAACTCTTACAGCTATCTATGTGTGTATTACTTTATATTAACTCTTACAGTTATCTAAGTGTGTGTATTACTTTATATTAACTCTTATAGCTATGTGTGTGTATTACTTTATATTAACTCTTACAGCTATCTATGTGTGTGTATTACTTTATATTAACTCTTACAGCTATCTATGTGTGTGTATTACTTTATATTAACTCTCACAGCTATCTATGTGTGTGTATTACTTTATATTAACTCTTATAGCTATCTATGTGTGTGTATTACTTTATTTAACTCTTATAGCTATCTATGTGTGTGTATTACTTTATATTAACTCTCACAGCTATCTATGTGTGTGTATTACTTTATATTAACTCTCACAGCTATCTATGTGTGTGTATTACTTTATATTAACTCTTACAGCTATCTATGTGTGTGTATTACTTTATATTAACTCTCACAGCTATCTATGTGTGTGTATTACTTTATATTAACTCTCACAGCTATCTATGTGTGTGTATTACTTTATATTAACTCTTACAGCTATCTATGTGTGTGTATTACTTTATATTAACTCTTACAGCTATCTATGTGTGTGTATTACTTTATATTAACTCTTACAGCTATCTATGTGTGTGTATTACTTTATATTAACTCTTATAGCTATCTATGTGTGTGTATTACTTTATATTAACTCTTACAGCTATCTATGTGTGTGTATTACTTTATATTAACTCTCACAGCTATCTATGTGTGTGTATTACTTTATATTAACTCTTATAGCTATGTGTGTGTATTACTTTATATTAACTCTTACAGCTATCTATGTGTGTGTGTTACTTTATATTAACTCTTATAGCTATCTATGTGTGTGTATTACTTTATATTAACTCTTACAGCTATCTATGTGTGTGTATTACTTTATATTAACTCTTATAGCTATCTATGTGTGTGTATTACTTTATATTAACTCTTACAGCTATCTATGTGTGTGTATTACTTTATATTAACTCTCACAGCTATCTATGTGTGTGTATTACTTTATATTAACTCTTACAGCTATGTGTGTATTACTTTATATTAACTCTTATAGCTATCTATGTGTGTGTATTACTTTATATTAACTCTTACAGCTATCTATGTGTGTGTATTACTTTATATTAACTCTCACAGCTATCTATGTGTGTGTATTACTTTATATTAACTCTTATAGTTATCTATGTGTGTGTATTACTTTATATTAACTCTTACAGCTATGTGTGTATTACTTTATATTAACTCTTATAGCTATCTATGTGTGTGTATTACTTTATATTAACTCTTACAGCTATCTATGTGTGTGTATTACTTTATATTAACTCTCACAGCTATCTATGTGTGTGTATTACTTTATATTAACTCTTATAGTTATCTATGTGTGTGTGTTACTTTATATTAACTCTTATAGCTATGTGTGTGTATTACTTTATATTAACTCTTACAGCTATCTATGTGTGTGTATTACTTTATATTAACTCTTACAGCTATCTATGTGTGTGTATTACTTTATATTAACTCTTACAGCTATCTATGTGTGTGTATTACTTTATATTAACTCTTATAGCTATGTGTGTGTATTACTTTATATTAACTCTTACAGCTATCTATGTGTGTGTATTACTTTATATTAACTCTTACAGCTATCTATGTGTGTGTATTACTTTATATTAACTCTTACAGCTATCTATGTGTGTGTGTTACTTTATATTAACTCTTATAGCTATCTATGTGTGTGTATTACTTTATATTAACTCTTATAGTTATCTATGTGTGTGTATTACTTTATATTAACTCTCACAGCTATCTATGTGTGTGTATTACTTTATATTAACTCTCACAGCTATCTATGTGTGTGTATTACTTTATATTAACTCTTATAGTTATCTATGTGTGTGTATTACTTTATATTAACTCTCACAGCTATCTATGTGTGTGTATTACTTTATATTAACTCTCACAGCTATCTATGTGTGTGTATTACTTTATATTAACTCTCACAGCTATCTATGTGTGTGTATTACTTTATATTAACTCTTATAGCTATGTGTGTGTATTACTTTATATTAACTCTTATAGCTATCTATGTGTGTGTATTACTTTATATTAACTCTTATAGCTATCTGTGTGTGTGTATTACTTTATATTAACTCTTACAGCTATCTATGTGTGTGTATTACTTTATATTAACTCTTATAGCTATCTATGTGTGTATTACTTTATATTAACTCTCACAGCTATCTATGTGTGTGTATTACTTTATATTAACTCTCACAGCTATCTATGTGTGTGTATTACTTTATATTAACTCTTACAGCTATCTATGTGTGTGTATTACTTTATATTAACTCTCATAGCTATTTATGTGTGTGTATTACTTTATATTAACTCTTATAGCTATCTATGTGTGCGTGTTACTTTATATTAACTCTCACAGCTATCTATGTGTGTGTTACTTTATATTAACTCTTACAGCTATCTATGTGTGTGTATTACTTTATATTAACTCTTATAGCTATCTATGTGTGTGTATTACTTTATATTAACTCTTACAGCTATCTATGTGTGTGTATTACTTTATATTAACTCTTATAGCTATCTATGTGTGTGTATTACTTTATATTAACTCTTACAGCTATCTATGTGTGTGTATTACTTTATATTAACTCTTACAGCTATCTATGTGTGTGTATTACTTTATATTAACTCTTATAGCTATCTATGTGTGTGTATTACTTTATATTAACTCTTACAGCTATCCATGTGTGTGTATTACTTTATATTAACTCTCACAGCTATCTAAGTGTGTGTATTACTTTATATTAACTCTTATAGCTATCTATGTGTGTGTGTATTACTTTATATTAACTCTCACAGCTATCTATGTGTGTGTATTACTTTATATTAACTCTTATAGCTATCTATGTGTGTGTATTACTTTATATTAACTCTTACAGCTATCCATGTGTGTGTATTACTTTATATTAACTCTCACAGCTATGTGTGTGTATTACTTTATATTAACTCTCACAGCTATGTGTGTGTATTACTTTATATTAACTCTTACAGCTATGTGTGTGTATTACTTTATATTAACTCTTATAGCTATCTATGTGTGTATTACTTTATATTAACTCTCACAGCTATCTATGTGTGTGTATTACTTTATATTAACTCTTACAGCTATCTATGTGTGTGTATTACTTTATATTAACTCTTATAGCTATCTATGTGTGTATTACTTTATATTAACTCTCACAGCTATCTATGTGTGTGTATTACTTTATATTAACTCTTACAGCTATCCATGTGTGTGTATTACTTTATATTAACTCTTACAGCTATCTATGTGTGTGTATTACTTTATATTAACTCTTATAGCTATCTATGTGTGTGTATTACTTTATATTAACTCTTACAGCTATCTATGTGTGTGTATTACTTTATATTAACTCTTATAGCTATCTATGTGTGTGTATTACTTTATATTAACTCTTACAGCTATCTATGTGTGTGTATTACTTTATATTAACTCTTACAGCTATCTATGTGTGTGTATTACTTTATATTAACTCTTATAGCTATCTATGTGTGTGTATTACTTTATATTAACTCTTACAGCTATCCATGTGTGTGTATTACTTTATATTAACTCTCACAGCTATCTAAGTGTGTGTATTACTTTATATTAACTCTTATAGCTATCTATGTGTGTGTGTATTACTTTATATTAACTCTCACAGCTATCTATGTGTGTGTATTACTTTATATTAACTCTTATAGCTATCTATGTGTGTGTATTACTTTATATTAACTCTTACAGCTATCCATGTGTGTGTATTACTTTATATTAACTCTCACAGCTATCTAAGTGTGTGTATTACTTTATATTAACTCTTATAGCTATCTATGTGTGTGTGTATTACTTTATATTAACTCTCACAGCTATCTATGTGTGTGTATTACTTTATATTAACTCTTATAGCTATCTATGTGTGTGTATTACTTTATATTAACTCTTACAGCTATCCATGTGTGTGTATTACTTTATATTAACTCTCACAGCTATCTAAGTGTGTGTATTACTTTATATTAACTCTTATAGCTATCTATGTGTGTGTGTATTACTTTATATTAACTCTCACAGCTATCTATGTGTGTGTATTACTTTATATTAACTCTCACAGCTATCTATGTGTGTGTATTACTTTATATTAACTCTTACAGCTATCTATGTGTGTGTATTACTTTATATTAACTCTTACAGCTATCTATGTGTGTGTATTACTTTATATTAACTCTTACAGCTATCTATGTGTGTGTATTACTTTATATTAACTCTTATAGCTATCTATGTGTGTGTATTACTTTATATTAACTCTTACAGCTATCTATGTGTGTGTATTACTTTATATTAACTCTCACAGCTATCTATGTGTGTGTATTACTTTATATTAACTCTTATAGCTATGTGTGTGTATTACTTTATATTAACTCTTACAGCTATCTATGTGTGTGTGTTACTTTATATTAACTCTTATAGCTATCTATGTGTGTGTATTACTTTATATTAACTCTTACAGCTATCTATGTGTGTGTATTACTTTATATTAACTCTTATAGCTATCTATGTGTGTGTATTACTTTATATTAACTCTTACAGCTATCTATGTGTGTGTATTACTTTATATTAACTCTCACAGCTATCTATGTGTGTGTATTACTTTATATTAACTCTTACAGCTATGTGTGTATTACTTTATATTAACTCTTATAGCTATCTATGTGTGTGTATTACTTTATATTAACTCTTACAGCTATCTATGTGTGTGTATTACTTTATATTAACTCTCACAGCTATCTATGTGTGTGTATTACTTTATATTAACTCTTATAGTTATCTATGTGTGTGTATTACTTTATATTAACTCTTACAGCTATGTGTGTATTACTTTATATTAACTCTTATAGCTATCTATGTGTGTGTATTACTTTATATTAACTCTTACAGCTATCTATGTGTGTGTATTACTTTATATTAACTCTCACAGCTATCTATGTGTGTGTATTACTTTATATTAACTCTTATAGTTATCTATGTGTGTGTGTTACTTTATATTAACTCTTATAGCTATGTGTGTGTATTACTTTATATTAACTCTTACAGCTATCTATGTGTGTGTATTACTTTATATTAACTCTTACAGCTATCTATGTGTGTGTATTACTTTATATTAACTCTTACAGCTATCTATGTGTGTGTATTACTTTATATTAACTCTTATAGCTATGTGTGTGTATTACTTTATATTAACTCTTACAGCTATCTATGTGTGTGTATTACTTTATATTAACTCTTACAGCTATCTATGTGTGTGTATTACTTTATATTAACTCTTACAGCTATCTATGTGTGTGTGTTACTTTATATTAACTCTTATAGCTATCTATGTGTGTGTATTACTTTATATTAACTCTTATAGTTATCTATGTGTGTGTATTACTTTATATTAACTCTCACAGCTATCTATGTGTGTGTATTACTTTATATTAACTCTCACAGCTATCTATGTGTGTGTATTACTTTATATTAACTCTTATAGTTATCTATGTGTGTGTATTACTTTATATTAACTCTCACAGCTATCTATGTGTGTGTATTACTTTATATTAACTCTCACAGCTATCTATGTGTGTGTATTACTTTATATTAACTCTCACAGCTATCTATGTGTGTGTATTACTTTATATTAACTCTTATAGCTATGTGTGTGTATTACTTTATATTAACTCTTATAGCTATCTATGTGTGTGTATTACTTTATATTAACTCTTATAGCTATCTGTGTGTGTGTATTACTTTATATTAACTCTTACAGCTATCTATGTGTGTGTATTACTTTATATTAACTCTTATAGCTATCTATGTGTGTATTACTTTATATTAACTCTCACAGCTATCTATGTGTGTGTATTACTTTATATTAACTCTCACAGCTATCTATGTGTGTGTATTACTTTATATTAACTCTTACAGCTATCTATGTGTGTGTATTACTTTATATTAACTCTCATAGCTATTTATGTGTGTGTATTACTTTATATTAACTCTTATAGCTATCTATGTGTGCGTGTTACTTTATATTAACTCTCACAGCTATCTATGTGTGTGTTACTTTATATTAACTCTTACAGCTATCTATGTGTGTGTATTACTTTATATTAACTCTTATAGCTATCTATGTGTGTGTATTACTTTATATTAACTCTTACAGCTATCTATGTGTGTGTATTACTTTATATTAACTCTTATAGCTATCTATGTGTGTGTATTACTTTATATTAACTCTTACAGCTATCTATGTGTGTGTATTACTTTATATTAACTCTTACAGCTATCTATGTGTGTGTATTACTTTATATTAACTCTTATAGCTATCTATGTGTGTGTATTACTTTATATTAACTCTTACAGCTATCCATGTGTGTGTATTACTTTATATTAACTCTCACAGCTATCTAAGTGTGTGTATTACTTTATATTAACTCTTATAGCTATCTATGTGTGTGTGTATTACTTTATATTAACTCTCACAGCTATCTATGTGTGTGTATTACTTTATATTAACTCTTATAGCTATCTATGTGTGTGTATTACTTTATATTAACTCTTACAGCTATCCATGTGTGTGTATTACTTTATATTAACTCTCACAGCTATGTGTGTGTATTACTTTATATTAACTCTCACAGCTATGTGTGTGTATTACTTTATATTAACTCTTACAGCTATGTGTGTGTATTACTTTATATTAACTCTTATAGCTATCTATGTGTGTATTACTTTATATTAACTCTCACAGCTATCTATGTGTGTGTATTACTTTATATTAACTCTTACAGCTATCTATGTGTGTGTATTACTTTATATTAACTCTTATAGCTATCTATGTGTGTATTACTTTATATTAACTCTCACAGCTATCTATGTGTGTGTATTACTTTATATTAACTCTTACAGCTATCCATGTGTGTGTATTACTTTATATTAACTCTTACAGCTATCTATGTGTGTGTATTACTTTATATTAACTCTTATAGCTATCTATGTGTGTGTATTACTTTATATTAACTCTTACAGCTATCTATGTGTGTGTATTACTTTATATTAACTCTTATAGCTATCTATGTGTGTGTATTACTTTATATTAACTCTTACAGCTATCTATGTGTGTGTATTACTTTATATTAACTCTTACAGCTATCTATGTGTGTGTATTACTTTATATTAACTCTTATAGCTATCTATGTGTGTGTATTACTTTATATTAACTCTTACAGCTATCCATGTGTGTGTATTACTTTATATTAACTCTCACAGCTATCTAAGTGTGTGTATTACTTTATATTAACTCTTATAGCTATCTATGTGTGTGTGTATTACTTTATATTAACTCTCACAGCTATCTATGTGTGTGTATTACTTTATATTAACTCTTATAGCTATCTATGTGTGTGTATTACTTTATATTAACTCTTACAGCTATCCATGTGTGTGTATTACTTTATATTAACTCTCACAGCTATCTAAGTGTGTGTATTACTTTATATTAACTCTTATAGCTATCTATGTGTGTGTGTATTACTTTATATTAACTCTCACAGCTATCTATGTGTGTGTATTACTTTATATTAACTCTTATAGCTATCTATGTGTGTGTATTACTTTATATTAACTCTTACAGCTATCCATGTGTGTGTATTACTTTATATTAACTCTCACAGCTATCTAAGTGTGTGTATTACTTTATATTAACTCTTATAGCTATCTATGTGTGTGTGTATTACTTTATATTAACTCTCACAGCTATCTATGTGTGTGTATTACTTTATATTAACTCTCACAGCTATCTATGTGTGTGTATTACTTTATATTAACTCTTACAGCTATCTATGTGTGTGTATTACTTTATATTAACTCTCATAGCTATTTATGTGTGTGTATTACTTTATATTAACTCTTATAGCTATCTATGTGTGCGTGTTACTTTATATTAACTCTCACAGCTATCTATGTGTGTGTTACTTTATATTAACTCTTACAGCTATGTGTGTATTACTTTATATTAACTCTTATAGCTATCTATGTGTGTATTACTTTATATTAACTCTTATAGCTATCTATGTGTGTGTATTACTTTATATTAACTCTCACAGCTATCTATGTGTGTGTATTACTTTATATTAACTCTCACAGCTATGTGTGTGTATTACTTTATATTAACTCTTACAGCTATCCATGTGTGTGTATTACTTTATATTAACTCTCACAGCTATCTAAGTGTGTGTATTACTTTATATTAACTCTCACAGCTATCTATGTGTGTGTATTACTTTATATTAACTCTCACAGCTATCTATGTGTGTATTACTTTATATTAACTCTCACAGCTATCTAAGTGTGTGTATTACTTTATATTAACTCTCACAGCTATCTATGTGTGTATTACTTTATATTAACTCTCACAGCTATCTAAGTGTGTGTATTACTTTATATTAACTCTCACAGCTATCTATGTGTGTGTGTATTACTTTATATTAACTCTCACAGCTATCTATGTGTGTGTATTACTTTATATTAACTCTCACAGCTATCTATGTGTGTGTATTACTTTATATTAACTCTCACAGCTATCTATGTGTGTGTTACTTTATATTAACTCTCACAGCTATGTGTGTGTATTACTTTATATTAACTCTCACAGCTATCTATGTGTGTGTTACTTTATATTAACTCTTACAGCTATGTGTGTGTATTACTTTATATTAACTCTCACAGCTATCTGTGTGTGTATTACTTTATATTAACTCTCACAGCTATGTGTGTGTATTACTTTATATTAACTCTTACAGCTATGTGTGTGTATTACTTTATATTAACTCTCACAGCTATGTGTGTGTATTACTTTATATTAACTCTTACAGCTATGTGTGTGTATTACTTTATATTAACTCTTATAGCTATCTATGTGTGTATTACTTTATATTAACTCTCACAGCTATCTATGTGTGTGTATTACTTTGTATTAACTCTTACAGCTATCTATGTGTGTGTATTACTTTATATTAACTCTTATAGCTATCTATGTGTGTATTACTTTATATTAACTCTCACAGCTATCTATGTGTGTGTATTACTTTATATTAACTCTTACAGCTATCCATGTGTGTGTATTACTTTATATTAACTCTTACAGCTATCTATGTGTGTGTATTACTTTATATTAACTCTTATAGCTATCTATGTGTGTGTATTACTTTATATTAACTCTTACAGCTATCTATGTGTGTGTATTACTTTATATTAACTCTTACAGCTATCTATGTGTGTGTATTACTTTATATTAACTCTTATAGCTATCTATGTGTGTGTATTACTTTATATTAACTCTTACAGCTATCCATGTGTGTGTATTACTTTATATTAACTCTCACAGCTATCTAAGTGTGTGTATTACTTTATATTAACTCTTACAGCTATCTATGTGTGTTTATTACTTTATATTAACTCTCACAGCTATTTATGTGTGTGTATTACTTTATATTAACTCTCACAGCTATCTATGTGTGTGTATTACTTTATATTAACTCTTATAGCTATCTATGTGTGTGTATTACTTTATATTAACTCTCACAGCTATTTATGTGTGTGTATTACTTTATATTAACTCTCACAGCTATCTATGTGTGTGTATTACTTTATATTAACTCTCACAGCTATCTAAGTGTGTGTATTACTTTATATTAACTCTCACAGCTATTTATGTGTGTGTATTACTTTATATTAACTCTCACAGCTATCTATGTGTGTGTATTACTTTATATTAACTCTCACAGCTATCTATGTGTGTGTATTACTTTATATTAACTCTCACAGCTATCTATGTGTGTGTATTACTTTATATTAACTCTCACAGCTATCTATGTGTGTGTTACTTTATATTAACTCTTATAGCTATCTATGTGTGTGTATTACTTTATATTAACTCTCACAGCTATCCAAGTGCAAGCACTACAACTCCAAACTGCTCAGGATACAGAAGACAATGCATGACATCACTCTGCGCACAGCCAAAGTCAAGGTCAGCATAAAACTAAATATCAACACTTTAATTTTTCAATCTATTTTGTTGGAAAGTGTTGCAACTATCAATATATTTTAGAAACAATGTCTCAAGCTGCAGGAACTTAAGGCTAAGTCATCAATGGAAGAAGAAGAGGCTAAGCGGAAAGAGGTGGAGAGAGAGAACTTATTAGTTGCTCGCCCGGCAGCTGCTGACTCTGAGCAAACTGGTAGCTGAACGCGTATAACACAGCCCTGTATAACCTACCCTTGTATGATATGGCCCTGTATCTACTCATGATATCATGACAGCTAGCTATACTTCCTGTATACAGGGTAGAACTTGGGCTATCATTTACATATTATATTTATTGATTCACAGAATGAGACCATTCCATGTTAATGCTCGGCTTTGTGATCTTGAGCCGCAACTTAATTTATTCTTCCATTAATTTTTTCTCAAAAAGAGGACAACTACGAAGTATTGTGACATAAGAACTGATTTGCATGATTTTTGGTATAGCAGCTGCCCAATCCTTCCTTCAAAATTTATTTTAATAAATTTGAATATATTTAAATAGCTTTGGAGTTATCTTTCATGTCAATGTTGCTTACCCTGATGTTGGACTCATTGATATCAAAGTTATAGGATTGTTTCCCTTGGAGTTCCATTTAGTGCCAATTTAGGAAGGAGAGAGGCGATAATTATTGTTTCATTGCTTACAACCCCTACTTTCTGAGTCTTATCCACGCAATCATCAGACAACAATGTTTTCAGGGTCCTTTCATATCAAATAGGAGTTGTGTCCCCTTCATCGCAAATATTTTTGTCACACAAAATCTCCATCAGTAATTTATACATAACGGTGGCCTGGTTCCATCACCAATAGCGCCACTGCTGCAATAAAAATTTAGTAGACGCATTCTGCATAACAGTTTTCTACCAAAACGTTTATGAAGACATTATGGGCAAGAACAAAATGTTTGCAAACAGTTGTAGCTAAAACTATTGTGAAAGAAGCGACTTGTCTTTTGCTTTGTGCAACACAATTATATATTTTGAACATCTGTCAGGCTGAAATTTCTGGTAGATGTCTGTTTAAGCTAGCTGAAGATGCAATCTTAGGCTCTGGTGATTGTTGCATTGCTGCAGTTGGTGATGAGAGTGAAGAGAGTATTTTGTACGACCGAAGTGATCCCTTTTGAATGCTCATGTCGGGTAATACTTAAAACTCCATTTCTCTGCCAAGTTGTATAGTTCAATTATACACTATGTTTAGAAGCTACAGTAGAGTTTTTGTGTTTTTGAAAACTTAGATGTGTTGTATTATATTCTACCGTTGTGGGCTTCTGTTAGCTTTACTTTCAATGGAGTTGTATTTGACAGATCTCAAAGTGAGGTATGACAACTCTTGCATAAGCAAAGTGGTCATTGCATTGGACTGTAATATGATATAAGGGAGTTTAATGGATAGCTATTGATATTGGATAAAACTTTAAAGTCTCTTTCATAGACTAAATAAATACATTGCACCATTATTGTAGCTAGCCTTCGTATGAACTATTGCTAGATGAGTTATTTACTTCATACAGGCTACAGCGCCAGCCAATGCACTGCCACACTGTGACCAATCTGCACTCTTCTACTGTTTAGGGACAATGTGATACTTGTGGTACTACCGCCCTATGTATCTACTGTACTATAACTTTATAGCACTGAAAGTTTTTGTATATTTCAATTATTTATAGGCTTATACATGCAGTGGTGTAAGTAAGTGCTACCATGACTCTCCATGACTGAGTCGTGATTAAAAAAAACCATCCGTTGAGTGCCATGACTCTGTCCAGGCTTTCCAGTAAGCAGTATAATTTTGACTTCTCAAAAGTTGATACACAATGGAGGTTACTAAACAAGAAATAAAGTAGTGTTCCGCTGTGCAATAGATTTCTGATCACTGGTGATAAAATGTGGGGAAAATTTTCTTAGCATAGTGGCTGTAGAGTGATACAGCGTATCGTAGTATGTATGTTTTTTCCTGTTTACAAAGCTAACTTTTTGCAACAAAAAAGGAAGTAAGATTTTTTTCACATTGTTTTGATTTTACAATTTTTAAAGCTCACTTCTCCCCGCTATAGGGAGGGCTCTTTAGAATACCTCTTGCACTGACCCTGTAGCAGCGTCTTCTCCAATTACATGCTTGAAATATAGTCATGGCCCAAGCCCAATCATAGTTCAAAATATTTTACCAATACACCAATGTGTATATGTGGGGAGACAAACCATAAGTTTTGGCGGATAGTATAAATCCATAGATGAAATATACATGTATATTTCATCCATGTATAAATCTTTAGACTTGTCTCCACTTCTAGAGTAGGTATCCGGTGATCGACCAATTAAATATCTCGGATTAGTATCGGACAGCTTTTCAATTTATCACATTAGTACAGCAGCTGGGAATTGCATAAACGTTCTCCCCTAAGTGCAGAAATCTGCACTTAGGTTCTCCCCAAACATATATAATATATACAATATAACAATAATAATAGTGTTCGTTCATAATGATAATATAATACTATTATAATTAACTTATTGACAATAGTTATTGTAAGTGTCCGTGTTTTAGACCTCCACCAGTTAGCACACAATCATCTTCTTCAATCATCAAGTCATCGTCAACCCTCCCTCCTACTACTACCATACATTTTTTTATTATAATAATAATAATAATTAATAATAATTATTATTATATTATTATAATATTTAATACTTATACTTACAGTCTAACTACTAGTAAACAGTTACTACTACTTGCTTACTACTGGTGATGGTTGTTGTTGTTTTGTGCAGAAGAGAAATGTTGACAAGTTAAATAATCATAATATTATATAATAATAATTAATAATAATAATAATTATTATTTTTTTAATTATTTATTCAATGAAATTATAATAACTGTTTATTTATTATTCATTATTATTAACTATAAATAATAATAGTTAGTAGTAGTACATGTTCAAGTAAGTTGTTAGTAGTAGTAGTAGATGGATGTGTTGTTATTATTATTTATTTATTATAGTAGCTTATTATTATTATTATTTCTTACTTATCATATTATTATTATTTATTATTATTACCATGATGATGTTTTTCAGGTTGAAGTTGTTGTTTTATTGTTATTTTATGGAAATTATATTATTATTTATTAATTATAATTATTATTTGACCAATAATAATAATTAATAAATTATGATGATGAATTGAAAGACAACAATAATAGTAATAATAGTTTTTATTAACAAAAGTGGCTACTACTAAGTTTATTTTCATATGTGAATGATCCATAATAAATATTATACCATTAGGTCGGCGAGGGTATAAGGAAATGAGATATCATAAGTTAATACTCCAAGGGACCACTGCGCACTGGTAGGTTGCCAGTTTACAATGCATTGTCAAACCAAATTTTTTTTCAAATGCACAGTTATTATGTAATCAGTGCAATGACTGGCTAAACCTGTCTGGGCGGAGTAGTACATCCATTTTATTCACGCTTAAACTTTTTTCTAGCAGCCTGTTGCCCCAAGTTATTAAAGAATTAGTAGTGCAAAAATATTTTAAAATTATTAAAAAAGCGTATAGGACAAATTTGCATAACGATGCTTTGTCCTAATAAACATTACGCTCGCATGAGTTATGTGGACACTACATTAATCAGGGTTGGGAATAGCGGTTTGCAAACGCTAATCGCTGGTACTAATCGCTAGTCATGCATCAGCGATTGTAGCACATCCCCTAGTTTGGTTAGACATTCAGCAAATAGCATAATCGCTAAAGTACTATTAATCGCTGAAGTGAATCGCTGATTTATCTGCCAACAATGCCCAAGTCACTCATGCATGCAAAAATGTTAGTCATCTTGGAAGCATTGCATTTGCCTGCCAGTTCATTTTACCATAATAGAGGCATATGTATATGCATAACTTTAAAGCATTACTGCAGCTGGCTGCATCACTGACACCTTGAAAAACAGATATACTGGAGACCCAATCTGCTCTGCCATTATTAACCTGTAATGAAAAGTTCATGTGTTTTTAGCCAATTTTTTATACCCTCTTTGCTGTGTAATAAAATGTGGATCGTGTTTATTTAAGTCTTCATTATTATAAGATTATATGCAAAGTTATCAAAAACTTGAAAATATTATCAGCAGTTTCATCAGCGGAAATGATGGTATCCCCTAGTTTGAAATAAATTAGCATGGAAACCAGCGGAAAGCCCTATTCCCTAGTTTGTAACAGCATTAGCGAAAGCGATTTAATCCCTAGTTTAACAATCAGCGATTCCCAACCCTGACAATAATACTACAAGATTGCCGCATCTAGCGACCTTTACATGAAATGATCAAACACATGTAAGTTATCTACAACAAAAGTTTCCTAACTTTATAATGCATAAATAATAGGCGTAGTAAACCAAATACTTACAACATACACTTGTAGCAAATCAAAGAGTGGTGAATATCCCAAAGTATAGTGGATTAAGCAAGCCCTGGCTGCTTGAATCTACCATCGTTCTGTCCCAAGCTAAGGATTGGAAACAACATGTGTCGTAAAGTTTGGCTTTTGTAAGCAGTTTGTTGTAACAAGTGCAGAGAACAAAGAACTACTTATTTGTATGTGAAAAATTGTATTACGAACTAATACACTGATCATATCATTGTATTGTTACTATTATTTTATGTAACTTTTCTCTATTAATGATAAATATTAATACTACTACTTCTCAGTAAAATTAGCTAAAACAATTTTTCTACATTTTTGTAAGTAGTTGTTTTAGTTACTAATGTAATAATGATGAAATATATTGTGTTTAATGGGCACTTATCAAATAAAAATGTTAGTGTTATTATTTTAATGAAATGGTTATTAGCTATTATTTTTAATTTTTTTTGTTATAATACTTGTCATTGCATTCGTATCTAGTAAGTTTAAACCCCATCGACAAACAAATAATGGTAAAGATTATAATTAAGCATAAATCAAATCGTATGAGGCTGTTAAAACCACCACACAAAAATTTGCTTATCAGAGTGGACCTATTAATTTACCAATCAAGTCTAGGAATTATGAGTTACGTTTGATTACTAGTTTTATTTTTTCGTTTGTGGTAAGATAGAGATTGATGCACCACTAATTATCTTTTGATTAAATGATATATTAGTTGGATAACAATGAATGGACATAGACATATTGTTGCTGTTCTGCCCAGCCCTGTTTCCCTTGGTCACCTCCTCCCATTGTTGACGCCTCCCGCAATCGCGTCTTCCAATGGTCTCCTCCACCCATGGCTGCCTCCTTCCGTGGTCACCTTCGTTTGTGATCACCTCTTCTCGTGGTAGCTCTCTCCCATGGTGACTTTCTCCAATGGTCGCCTCATCCTGTGGTAGGCTTTTTGCATGGCCGCTTCCTCACATAGTAACAATTTTGTTATGAATGCATATTTTGACACTAAATATCAAGAGTAATCAAAAGGAAAATACGTAACAAAGTCGTTAATGGTGATAATAGAAACAAATAGCATTATCATTGAATAATAATACAGTGATAATATAATGATGATCTACCATTTTCATTATATTAATACTGTCAATGATTATACATTTAGTAGTAAATCTTAAATTTTGTTGTGATTATTTTTAACAGTGACATAGACCAAGATACTGAAACATACACAATAAAAGTTCAAGCAATAATGAGTCTCTTTTAATATGTAGTAATAATAAGTAATCATAGATGATAATAAATAATATTGTAATTGAAAAAATTCTAATAATGACAATAACTGAAATTATAAAAAGACCAATAATAATTAACAATAATAATCATAATTAATATTATTTTTTTATTTATTTTAGTCTTAAGAATTACAAGAAGCAAATATTAACTTTTTTCTATGGCGTATGAAAAATTGTTGTGCGGAGTAAATAAATGATGGTGAATGGATTCTTATTATAATAATTTTAAGTAAAGTAGTAGTTTTTGAAGGGGCAAAATAATCATGAGTTGTTAAGCGATGTTGTTGTTCTACGTGACCGAAACAGTAATTTTATAGGATGGTAATACGTAACTTACTTTGATGTAACTAAAAAATAAATGCAAAAAAATTATGCACTTATATGTAATGGGGGTTTGAGACATTAGATGCTAATTGCCATCAGTAAAATCATTAATTATCACATATATAACACGCATATATATATACAATACTATATGTGGTAATTTGAGGCTGACGAAGCGCAACAATAATGGCACTATAAGTGATGCATTAATGCAAATATATCAGAGTGGACAACTCTCAAAGGATTTTTAGTTACACAAAGCTATGAAAGTGTGATTTTATCTATGACTGCGCATAAATCAATTGTTTCGCTTTGGATATCGTGAGAAATAGTTTAATTTTAACCGTTAAATAAGGTTAAAAACACAAAAGTCGATAGTTTGAAAACAAAAAATAAGCTTAGACTCCCTCCATACATTAGTTTAAGCCAATGAAATGTAGCAGTTCAGGCGTTTACTCTTCTGGAAGGACACACATGCACAGACAGATGTTATATTTAGATTAGAGGTTATTTTGCTGTGAACGATGTGATTATGATAACTATTCAACACTACAGCACATTTCTGGTTTTTCAGTTTATATCATATTCAGCTTTCTGCAAAAGGTTTCAACCGATAGACTGTGTTTTCTTGTTTGCTGTTTCTGTTGCAGACTGTTGTCGCTGAGCCATGTCTACTGGTGCTAAGATTGCTTTGGGAGGTTCAATATTGTATGCTGGGTCTATGGTCGTGCTTGTTCACCTCAATCAAAGCTCTGAGCGAAAGGTAAACTATAAAAGGATTAGCCAGTGTTTGATGTAATGGCACCAATGACAATAGAGTAATAACATTACCTGTAATGCATACGGCAGCAATGATTGGAATAGAATACTTGGGAGACGCTTTTGCTGTAAGAATTTGAATGCATTTTGAACGTGAAAACGGGAAATGGTCTGCACTTAAAAGATGCTTGCAAGTGCCGACTGTTTTCTTACCAACTGATCAATTCTAATTCAAAATTTTCTCATGTTCTTACTTTTGCTACACAAAATTTATTCGGAGCGTTTTATTTTAGGCTGTTGTTAGGTGTTGATTTGCATCAAAAAACCTGATAGAGTTTGTTTCTCGCTTAACCAATCATATTTGAAACTTTCAGCTCGAATGTTTCTATCAGTATCATTAAAAATTTAGCTCACAAATTTATTTGCATAAATCTCGGAGTGACTAATGTTTATCATTTCGTTGCTGTGGACTTGAGGCTACAATAAATAGACTGGAGTTCGACTGAAAATTGTATAGAACCTATGTTTTTAAACAACTGTGCAAATCACGTTGTACAAAATCTCTCAATCGAGATAAAAGATGTAAAATGATCAGCAATATGATTTTTTCATTTCAACGTTTCTGGATTTTTTTCAAGTTTTCACTCTATTTATGTAGAGATAGATTTGGCAAATTTATCAAATGTTATTTTGTAGCGAATGCGAGAGGGGGTTATAAAAGACTTGGAGAGACAAGCTTTGACTAAAGAGCAGACAACTACCAACACTACAGACACTACACATGTACAAACAGAGCATAAGACATGATACTAGACACCGTGTGAGATATGATTGTTTGTATAACAGTCTGATCTGTGCACCACAAAGTATGGTGCTACAACTCCTAGTTAGTGGTAAAGGACACTGTACGAACAACTCCTAACATATTTTTTGATGTGAGTGATTGTGATCTATAACCAATATGCTTCTATGTAGTACGTATAACTCTACACAACTTGTTAATGCTGGTAAATTAAATGTGGACATTGCATGTGGTTATTCTTTGATTTCATGTTTTTGTAAGTATTGTAGCTTTTGTTACATCGCTAATGACACTGTACATGCAGCTTTGATTCTTTACCCATCAATTTAATGTTATAATACATTAAAGCAATCTTTGCATAACTGGCTAGACACAATCATGTGCTTTGATTCATAGATATTCTCTTTAAAAGTATTACCTTGATTACCAGTGTAGTTATTGAAATTGACCCCATCAACAAAAATGCAATAAAAATCTTTTAACCTGCGTATATTTTATGTGTAAGATAATATGCAATATTACAATAATGGTTGAATGTTTTGTACAAGTCTACATTTTGTACGCGATATCGTTAGCCTATCACTTTTGTCTGTACGAGGATTCGACTTGTTCTATAAATCTCTTTAGCTGTTGGTTAGCATCGGGTCTTCTCACAACACATCTGCGTTCACTTGGGCTACAGAATCCGTGCTCTCTTCCTGTTTCACAGCATTCACTGTCACTTCGGCACTGTAATATATGACTTGATGTATAGCTGTAATACATGACTTGATATATGACTGTAATACATGACTTGATATAAAACTGTAGCGTATGACTTGATTATGTGATATGTGACTTGGTGTAACAACAATAACAGATGAAGCGCTGGTCACACCTTATGTCGCGGTTTCTTCACCTACTCATGCTCCCAAGTGACATTTTATACTGCTGGGAGTTGCTTCCTTTTTATTTTTATGAGCAGACAGCTTTTAAAATCACTTAGTTGAATATTCAGTGTAAAATGTAAATGTTATTCAAGAATACATGGTTCCCCTGTGAGCAGCTAGTCCTGTTTCACAATTCTAGAGCTGAATAATTAAACTTACAATGGATCCCTGCGGTCTACACGGGATGTACCTGGTGGTAAACGGAGAGCACATGTTGTTCATGCATTTTCCCTGGCAGCAAGTGTTGTGAGTTAAACACTGCAACAAACCAATAACATGCTCTATATATTTATATCTATGCATTAGCAGTATTTCACACAACTACCTTTTGATGAAACTCTGACCTATCTTTTAATCACCGCAATTTAACTGTTTGTGATAATTGCTTTCCATATATGATGTCATCCATTGATCAAAGCAATTGCATTCGATGAGAAAGAGATAGCAAGAAAGCAACATTGTGCCCTGCATTCACATGAATTTTTCTTTTGTTATCGGTGGGTTGCACGAAATTGTTTCATATATTAAAAAAAATTGGTGAACAAAATTTTATGATTTTAAAAGAATTTCAACGTATGCGAATTATAGTGCAAATGCGCAATTTGCTTGTTTTATATTTTGACATATAGAAATGTAATAAAGTTTGTTTTTAGTGTCAAAAATCACAAATAAATAACATCAAAAAAATTACAAATACTTACAATATCGCCGTAGTTGACTTCACAGATGTGAGGATTTAATCTGTTTCTGCCGCTGACAGCAGATGATCTGAGCAAGCTCGATGAGAAGCCACTCACTGCTACGAATGCCAAGACAAGTAGAAAAGCTTTTGCTGGCAGTTGATACATTGCTACCATCGATGTGCTCTTGTGGAGTAGTTGGTAGGGTTTGTGTGACCACGTACACAGTGCGCGTTATATATACTTCAACAGCGCTCTGCCAGTTATTGATCTGCCTGCCGGCATATGGCCAACTTCCTGGCTGACAAGTAGCAGCAAATTTTTATTGCTGAAACAACATCCCCCTCAATTTACTTGAAGTATTTCTTATCGACTGTTACCCGTAATTTCACCAAACGATATGGTATAAGCATAAAACAATACGAGTTTTCAATAACTTGAAATAATTTACGAAAAATTTTCATTAATTAGTTTACATACCATTCGCCAAACTACAGCTGTCGTGAACCTTTATGTGACAAAATACCTTGTTTCAGGTTTTTTGTCGCTACACTTTTACAGAAAACTAAAAATTTACTTTTGCATGAATTATTTATAGATTCCAAACTTGCAGTCATTAGGCGTGATGGCATATTACGCTCACATGTATCTAAGCGTTACAACTTCGTGTTAATAAACTGCAATACCATTTATGAGCATCGTGTGACATCACCAACTACTTGTTATTTTGTCAGCACGCGCTGCCACGCCAGCAGGAAGTAGACGTGGTATAAGTACTCTGTTATTCAACAATCAAAGTGTTAAATAAACACTTCATCAAGTAATAACTGCCAACCGATGCCCACTCATCATTGATTGATTTGCTCTCCCAGATTACTCCACCCAATTTTGACCCACACTACTCCACCCACTTTTGACCCAGACTACTCCACTCACTTTTGACCCACACTACTCCACCCACTTTTGACCCAGACTACTCCACTCACTTTTGAATAAACTGAATGAGACAAAAAACCATATAATGGTCAGAGATTTATTATTTTGTTTACTCAAGTATTCACAAAACGAATGTTGTATACACTGCAATAAAGAAATACGCTCTTTCTAGGCAAACAAAATGTCAGCCTCCCCGTGACAGCGTGCTTTAGATCTGATATAATGTCAGGCCAGCGGGTGAGCATCACCAGGCCCCGCTCTCACTCGCTTCTCCCATAATCTCACAAATTTCTAGGGACAGACGATCAATTGTCACTGTTTCCAGCTCACCTTTACTCATTTTATTTTTCACCTTGACCTGTTTCCTGTCACATGACTTGGGCAGGAATGGGCTCCTATAAAGCAATGAAACTTTGTGTCTATAATTTTCACCAAAGATGCATATGCTATGCAGTTAATACGTATCATCGATGTTGACAGAGCTATATAATGAGCAGTAATAAATCACTGGTGTCTCAGGAACAAACAAAAACGGGTTCCCAAGGGTCCACACAAAATTATTAAAACACAAAACAAACAGCATATTAATATCATGAGAAATTCATTCCATGTCAAACGAGCTGCAATATTCCATGATGGAAAATTTTCTACTTGATACAGCATCATCACATTTGTACAGCATTTAATCAATGATTGCTTCGCTGAATTGGTTCATCAATTGTCAGTTGTTAATTGTCAGTTGCTAATTGCTGGTTTGAGGCTGCGTGTAAAAAGACTCATTATTGCCTCATTACGATTACCTCACCTTGACCTTGAATTGATCTTGACAGAAGTTTGAGTGGGTGTAGGAGAGTTGCCTACAATCATAGATCTATCTACTGGAATAGACTGTTCACTGGATGCCTGGCTGAACGTCCCGGCCAAAACATTCTTTGCCAACAGTTTGCGGGCTACAATAACACTATATTTTATTCATAATGTTTTTTTCTCATGTTATCACAACAAGTTTATTTAAAAAAAATTTATGGACATGAAATACAGGAAATGATGTCACATAGGCTTCCTACCAGCCCGAGCTTTAATAAGCTGGTGTATGTATTTAGATCTCCGCCGGTCCCTGTCCAAGAGCACTGTTGGTGGTCCGTAATCCAATCTATCTTTTACATCGACCAGCTCAGAAGTCTTCACTCTCAGCCACACATGCATCTGTAACAAACCAGTTCCACACTAAAGCGAACTATCACAAACCACAGAACTACCCAGCACTTATTCACAGGCTCTCAACAATAGCTCACAGCAGTTCCAGGGCCGTAGAGAGTCGAGTGCTTAGGGAAAGCCTTGTGCCTCATCTTCTTCTTATAAGACTTGCCAAGGATATCACTAGCACCAACTTTACACTGGTAGGTGCACTTTGGCATGGCCAGTGCTTCTTCTCTATCTCTGCACATTATATCATTTGGAGTTGTCTCACCAGCACAGGAGATAGTAACTCTTACGTAATGCAATACACAATGATGTAATGGGCAACTTTTCCAGCGTATTTACATGAAAATAATGCAAGGGGTGCAGGAAAATGCAATCGATGTTTATGTAACCCAGTGAGCAAATCAACTTACAGAGGCGGAGAAACTTTGGTTTGTGAAATGGCGTAAATAGCAGAGGTAGTCTTGGACTCAGAAAAATTTGTTTTGACAGTTGATGTTTCTGAAAGTACAAGCACTGGTCTATGTAAGCATGGGGAAACATTCTTTGATAATGGTTAATTTAAAGAATCATCTGCTCTCTCAAATAATGGAAAGATAACTCCTCATTATAAACCACTATACGAAAACGTGCAAAGTTTTAGTACAAATGTTGCTTGATTTTCAAACCATGTAGTTCTGGTAAATAGCCTGAGGTCTTGTTGATTATATGAAAGTCATATATCACTCACTGCCCTGCTTAGACCAAGGACCAAGAATCATCATGACACTATTTTTAATCAACTTCCATCTTTTGCTAACTCCCCCGTGTAGCACTCGGAGGGTGCGAGGAGACGCGACCTTCCGCACATCTCCTGGTAGTAACACTTCAGATCTTTCCTTCAACTGACAAGAAACAGAATTTTAAAAGTTTGTTTGAGCAAAATTGGATTCTAAAATATTGATTTTTGTGAAAATAAGAGCAATACTTTTGATTCACAAAAGTGTGCAAGTTTTAAAAAGTACTAGGCAACTCAAGTAGTCGCAGGTAATCAGCATTATGAGCTCACCCATTGGCTACTCTCCTCTTCAATGCGTGGCCAAGTGTCTTTGCCTAATTGGCCAGCATATCGGCCAGCCATAGACCAGACTCTAACCTGAAGATGAGCCATCTTTATTGGTGAAAAAGTTCTCAGAAAAAACCAAACAATTGAATTTTCAGAGGAGACGTGATATTGTTTGTTATGTGCAGACGACATATGTAGTATATCACATGCAGACGACATATGTAGTATATCACATGCAGACGACATATGTAGTATATCACATGCAGACGACATAAGTAGTATATCACATGCAGACAACATATGTAGTATATCACATGCAGACGACATATGTAGTATATCACATGCAGACGACATATGTAGTATATCACTTGCAGTCGACATATGTAGTATATCACATGCAGACAACATATGTAGTATATCACATGCAGACGACATATGTAGTATATCACATGCAGACGACATATGTAGTATATCACATGCAGACGACATAAGTAGTATATCACATGCAGTCGAGATATGTAGTATATCACATGCAGACGACATATGTAGTATATCATATGCAGACGACATATGTAGTATATCACATGCAGACGACATATGTAGTATATCACATGCATACGACATATGTAGGATATCACATGCAGATGACAAGGAGCTCACATTATGATCTTCAGACCCAGAGATTATCAGTTCATACTTTTCAGCAAAATCTATACATGTGATTGCCTTCAGATGTCCCCGAAAGCTTGTCAACAGGACAGGTTTGTGCACGGTTCTCTCTGGTTCAGAAGCCTTAAAATGAAACAATTTAGATGTAGCTAACAGCCTATCACATGATCAAATGAGTCATTGATGTGTATTATATTGTCATCAGTAGCTCAAACAACCAAACGTAATACACTAACCGCTGGCGGCTGAAAGCCTCCTGCACATTTGTTCTTCTGTCGATCAAATCTACGAAAGAACTTGTTGGAGACAAAATATTGATACTTTGCTTCTCTTTCTTTAATAAACGCAGCCTTAGATTCTTTGGAGAGTGTCGATGCGTAGGGAGTTTTAACGCAATAGTCACCTATGTACCACACCTATAAGTAATATTTTACCTAGTACAAGTTCTCACAACTAATACACTCATGTAAGAAATAATCAATGTTTCATCCACGATAAGTCATGCTTGAGCAGCGATCTCAACGACATTAGTTTTTGTGAAGTTTAATTTGTGAGTTGCATACTTTCTCAGTTGTCTTTCCTTGATCTTGAAATTAAGTACATAAAACTGTTCAAAAACAGTTTCATATCAGAGAGATAGTAGCAACCCACCCTGACATAGCCGCCCGCGTCCCCAGTAAATAGGTAGTGATTTTTTCTATCAACAGTCATACAAGTGACAGCATCTTGAGGTCTATGGGATCCTTGGAACTGTCCAAGCAGTCCCCCTCTAAGCAGACAAATATACAGCTGACAAGTCTAACTTTTATGACAAAAAAATAATTCAAAAAGCGACATTTTCACTCACTTGTAGTGTAACGACCACGCTCTTATCCAGCCATCTTGACCGGCAGCAAACACCACTGCTGTCTTAGTGTGGACCTTTCGGTTGCTTAGCACCGCCAGGCATTCAATGCTGCTAGATGTAATTAACATTTGTGGGCCCTGTGATAGTGAAATTATTGTAAACAGTGAGTGGGCAACTCCAACTATATTAATGAAAACTTGAGCAGTAAGAGCTTTTCTCCACCTTGATAATAGCCGGGTTAACATAGTTGTTTTGTCTAAGGCTTGTATCTCCTTGTTTTGAAGCCGGGCTGTCAGGAAGCTCAGTGTTTCTACGATGGTGTAGACTGGACCGGGTAGGCCAGCTTGTCCCGGTTTCCTTTTTCTCCCTGACAAAGAGTCAACAATTCACAACAGTGTTAGTCATCCTCCAGGACTTGCTGGACACTAGGAACCAGGTGAATACAACACCAACTATAAAGTGTAACAATAAACTAACAGTCAAAACCAAACAATCAAAAATTAACTTCAATTTCCAAAAATATTGGAAAATTTAAACCTGGTAGCATTCGGAGTTGTCTCCTCTTCAGTTGAATTTAAACCAATACCCTAGAAATGAAACCTCATTGATTTAAACAGTACCAAGTATGTTGCACTAGTTTATGCTCTTGGAAATTACAGATATTGTTGCAAAAAGCTAATATAACAATATTATTAATTATGGAAACTCCAATACGCAGTTTCGGCTCCCAAAAATATTTCGTATAACAGACCTTAAAAACTGAAGCATCCGGTGAATAGGAATCTACTCTATTCCTGAGAGAACGCAATCTAGGTGACGTCTCTGGTGATAGAAACAAGCATGAGCTCTCTGCGCAACAACATATCTGCTCAGCTGTTATATTCAGATCTAAGGCTATAGCTTCATTGTCTCTGTTCACTTGGAACCCAAAACATTCATCGCATCTGCAGCAGACGAGTGCTTGTGAGTAGTAATATATGAGCAGATCTCCCAACCAGTGAGATAAAATCCGTCTATGAGACAATTTTCGGGACAGGTGTGACTCACCTGTGAGGTTTTGTGTCAGATCCATCAATATCAGGATTTTGGGAAAGAGTTTCCACACCAGAGTTGTCACGTGACATGGTGTTGTTGGTAACATCTTCTGGTATGCTACCACTCAGCTCAACTGGAGGCTTCCTGCCCCAGCGTGAAAAACCGACTGACTGCCGAACAATGTCAGGCAAAGTCATTTGAATTGATTCTTTCACACCCGCGAACCTATCAATATCAAAGATTTGAAGTACCAAACACAATTTGACAGTTGGATAAGCAACAATTTCTATTTATAAGTATCAAAAAATAGAATAGTAGCAATTTTACTGCAGTTTCCTCCTTTCGGAGCCGGGAGCGGCTACGGTGGATCTCCTAACGATATCCATGAATCTTTTAGCTATGAGAGTTCTTTGTGATTCCAACCTTTTGGGTCTATCACTGCCCATCATTGGTTTTATACCATCTTCACAGTTCATCCTGTCATAAGCATTAGCTAGTTGTAACACTGTGGTAGTGTGCATCATGTAACAATTAAATCTTACTGGTAAGTTAGGACTTATCGAAGTATTAGCACTTTTTATTTATTATCCTCCCACCCAATAAACTAGTAACTGATATACTCAGACTAAGGAGTTGATGCAGAAGTACTGACAGGAGTGACAGACCTACAGGCTGGCTGATTGGTCTCGGTAGACCAAACGATGATGTCACCATCGTAGGCAGCGGTAACCAGAATGTTAGGGTGGTGGTAACCCATAGCTTGAATGTCCTCCTCGTGCTTCCTCTCCCACACCTTCACCATCCCCTCAGCACCAGCTATGTCCATGAATGAAGTCACCTTTCTGTTTAGTCCTGTGGCCAAAATCTTGTTCTTGCACGACACTATACTGTTTATCTGCGCAACACAATGTTATTTGTTTTAATGTGACTTCCTCTTGCATCAAGAACAAAACCTTGATAATAAACTGGAATAGTTCATCAAGCGCGAATGCTGGAAAAGAATTGGCTTTCTGAATATCCACCAATGAGGCAGTTACCGGCACTGCGAAGTGAGACAGGAGCTTAAAATATCAAACTATGAAACCCTATAGGAATGACGCAGGAAAAATTTGTTCTCGCAAAACTGGGTCTAAGCAAAAATAGTGGTTTGAAAAGTAATTTAATTTTTTGTAATTATTAGGATAAATAAACTAATTTGTAATATACAGTATGATCTAATACATAGATTTCAAGTAAGCATATTAGAAAATACAACGTACTATCAATTCACCATAATGACAATACAAATATAATCCTTATCTTATCCAAACATTAATCAATGGCTGTAGTGCCGGCTTTATCACTTGTCCCAAAAGCAAACGTGATCCTTTTCCAGATACCTCGTTTGGAACAGATTTATTTTAGACACAAAAACAACTCCGTGCTTAAAATAGCACCAAACTAGGCTTTGAAAAGCTGCCAAAATGAAAAAGAAAACCTATTGGAATGGAAGAAATAAAGAGGATGAATATGCATTGGATACTACACAAGTGTCGGGGCTCAAGCTCTTTTGTACCACCATTATCGACAGCATAAGGAAAAATATTGAAAAGAAACATCAAAGGTTTTTGCTGTAACAGATAATCTGGCACAGCACGGCAATAACTGGAAGACTGCAGCTGCTTCACAAAAATAACGATACTTATATAAATCTATGGTTATGTAAATCTACGGCAGCAGCAGACAAGGGCACTGAAGAAATTTGAAAGTGAGATAGCTAGAATATTATTGTTTGAATGAGAAAGACAAGCCTGTGGTTGGCCAAGTATTCAGAAAAGGTAATAGGGAAGACATTAGATGAATGGTTGAAATACGCGTCGAAGAAAAAATAAACAACTCTAGCATTGATGAAGATATACAAGTAAATCTGAAAAGAATATTTGAAACGCTGACAGAGGAAGACAAAACAATTGAGGTGCCTGGCGCCAGGGACTAAAACATTTACTGTAAAGAAATTGCATCGAAAGAACCTGTTTAAGTAGAGTTACATACACTCATATTCGCATAACTGCATTAACTGAAACTGCTTAACACGATGTGCATTTCATGAGGTTAAAAACATGTTTGAAAATATGTTCAGTAAAAAACATAACATACAAAAAAAATGCTAGAGATTGCTCAAAACAACAACTGGGTATGGTTATGGCTCAAAAAATATGATAACTTGAAATATACAGAACAGAGCAAAGCTGCACAGAAATACTACAGCTACGCTATAGATTCGCCTTTGGTACAGGAAATTGTAAACGGTTCATCTCTCTTTGACTCTACAACAATTAGAACGTGTGAGTGCTTGCTACTTGCTACTTACTACTAACCAAGGTAAGGTGTATTGGATTGTTTAAAATAGGCAGAGTTCAGGTAAATGAATAACAAAAAACATCACGATGCCATAACACGTTACCACTCAACTACCGAAAGAAGATCTGTACATACCAGCTTCATACGCCTGTTGAGAATCTCTTAGATGATCCAATGGAATCAGACGACTTCTTGCGAATACCTGCAAATATAACGATATTACAAGGCAAGATTGAAACCTTGAACGAAAATATCGCTATTTTATCTTCTTTGAAATATCGCAACACGAAATTACTCGTGTCCTCATTACATAAACTAGACACCAACTTTAAGCAAGCAAAACAATTTCTTGGTCTTGTCTCATTGGATCTGACAACGCCTTGAAATGAGAAAGAATTCACTCACTTGAGAGCTGATAGTTGAGATAAGAGCAGCAAACCTTCTCTAGTTTAATAAACGAGGGGGTGAAGAAAGTGTAGATACAAGGGTTAGTGATCACTGTAAGTGTAGATACTGCATTGAGTGCGGAACGGATAGAATCAAATCTCTTCAGAATGTCAAGTTGCAGTGGATCGAATGCGGCGTACAATAGAATGGGTAGATTGAGGATTACATAGACTCCACCCAGTATTGATGATGTGATAGCCTCCCGATCTCTCTAAAACAAAAGAGCTACTTTCTGTAATGAAAAATATCCACATCAAACCTGAAGAAGAATGAAATCAGACATTATTAGACTTGGGATTGGAAGAGTAGTCTATTAAATAAGCTGAAAATGTTCTGCTGTCTGTAAGACAGTTACGTTAACTGCAGATCAAAGTTTATTAAAAGCAATTATCAGCATGCATAGATAGGTATGGAATAGGTAAGTAGCGGCATGCAAAGCAGAGTTAGACAAGTTCAAATAGGGACAGACATTCTACGACAAGTATAAGCAGGCACAAAAAAATGCAGACAGGTAATAGACATTAGTAGACAAAGTCAGACATGTATAGGCTGGTATAGACAGATGTGGACGAAGGCAGACGTGTATAGACATGAGTAGACAAACTTAGACATGTCTGGACAGGTATAGACAGATGTAAACGAACTCAGAGATGTAGAGGCAGGTGTAGACAAGCTCAGACATGTATAGGCGGATGTAGACTTTCAGACATGTATGGACAGGTATAGACAGATGTAAACGAACTCAGAGATGTAGAGGCAGGTGTAGACAAACTCAGACATGTATAGACAGATGTAGACAAACTGACATGTATAGACAAATATAGACCAACTCAGACGTGTATAGGTAGGTATAGACATGTATAACCAAGTAAACACTGAAATAGGCATTCATATACAGGTGATAAACTTATATAAACAGGTAGAAAGAAACATGGGCAGGCTTAGATAGCCAAATAGAAGGTAATTATAGACAGTCGTGGAAAGATATGGACATTCATTGGCAAGTATCGAAAAGCATCAAATAATGCAAAAGACAAAGTTTGTAAAATCTAATCAACCCATTGCAAACTACCTGGAAGACTAGCAGGGCTTTGCTTAAAGCTAACAAAATCCTATTTCATGAGAAACAAGGTTTAAAGTAGTATCCAAATTTTTTTCTTTAATTAACAAATGGTCGAGTTCATCAAAAAAACTAGTAACTTGAGAAAAAAAGTAAGAGTCGTCCCTGGGTGGGCTTGAACCACCAACCTTTCGGTTAACAGCCGTACGCGCTAACCGATTGCGCCACAGAGACTACATATTGCAAAAGCACTAATTTTTGATAAGACAGACAGCAAGTGTTGTCAGAGAGGGGGGGGGGGGGGGGGGGGGCTGCTTGCAATAGTAAGTACTTATGAATAACGATAATTTTAATACAGTAACACTAGTTATATATTTTTAAAAAGGCTTAGTGTCTCAAGAAACAAACAAATAAATAAATAACAAATATCAAACATTTACAATAAATAAGATAATTGGTTTCTTCTCAAAGTACATCATCGCTCTAAAGCTAGAAGAAACCAAGCAATAAATGAGTCAGAGAAATAGACTATTTGATGTCACAAACGAACTACCTTGTTGGTTAAGGCTATGAATGCAGGGTCTGCTGACTCAAATGTGGTCTTACGCTGCTGACGCCTCTTTAGCAGAGTGACAGTGATTAGTATATAGCAGATAGATAGCACTGCTTGCGGCAGCACCAGGTACATGATAAGACCAATCCACCAGTCAATCTACAAAGTGACAATTCTGTTGACTAAATACAAAAAGTGACAATTCTGTCGACTAAATATAAAAAGTGAAAATTATGCACAATTATTTATCGAGTTGGACAATAATTAGAAGGTTCTGGAACCTTACGAGACAAAGACACAGCTGAGTGCCATGGGAGTTACTGGCTCATACTACCGACTGATACTACCGACTGATACTACTGACTGATACTACTAACGAGGTACGGACCATTCGAAACTGACGTTTCGAAAATGGACACTTCGAAACTCTTTGGGGATGGGGGTGTGGGATTTGGGGTTGGGGGGTTCAGGTTTAAGAGTTTCGAACAGTTCATTTTCGAAACGTCAGTTTCGAATCATGGCGGAATCACTACTAACTGATACTACTGACTGAAACTACTGACTGGTACTACTGACTGATACTTCTAACTGATACTACTAACTAATACTATTAACTGATACTACTGACTGATACTACTGACTGATACTACTGACTGATATAGGATTGTCTACACCGGTTCTTACTAACACTACAGGAAAACAGACAAATAAACAAGATGACAAACTGTGAAATCGGTGGTGAACTTACAGTTTTCATGACATCACCCTCACTGCCATGTTTAGACACGGTACAGAATTGTGCATAATCAACACAGCTGTGGGAGTCATTTATGTACACAGGTTGGTAATGGTTTGGGTTTTGTGACAGCAACGTCATGTTGGGCTTGAGAGCCCATAGATCTGTCAATGTGGCAAACAATTGATAACTAAAAATCTAATTATAATTTAATTTGGCAATTGCAGTTGTCAGTTGGCAATTGCAGTTGTCAGTTGGCAGTTGTCAGTTGGCAATTGCAGTTGTCAGTTGGCAATTGCAGTTGTCAGTTGGCAATTGCAGTTGTCAATATTGTAAAATACAAATTTTCAAGCAAGGGAAATGGATCATATAAATGGTATACTGCCGATACCGTTTTTTTCATTTTTCAAGTATTTCAATTATAATAATAAAAACAAATAATGATAATAATAAACCACTACTTTATTATGTAGAGGAATACCGAACACGTATTTGCTATAATTTTTTATTTAAAAAAAAAACACAAATTTTCGATCACATTCCAGTGATGATCATCGGAGGTTTTTTTATTGTTTCACATCAAAGGTAATTTTTTTTAGTCGTCTCGTAGCGTCACAAGTGTGAAGAAGCTACTTACCAGTGTTGGCGTAGACAGCTGTCAGCACGCACAAGCAAATGACAATAATCCAAATAAGGACAAAATCAATTTGACGTAGTAGAGACGATTTTAATTTGACTTTAGCCAACATGAGGGGCCACTTGATAGCCATGAGCCTGCAACACAAATAATGTCTTATCAGCAATGATTGATGATTTAATACAGAAAAACATAATCGAAACAGTGGATTATGTAGAAGAGAAAATAATCACAAAATTGGAGTACTAATATAATTGACAAATCCTTGTATTGTAATTAGAAATAAGGAATACCGTAAATCTAGTAATTTCCTAAGCACACATCGCAAGGGAGAATGTAATGTGTGTAATACCTGGCCACAGCAATAATACACATAGAGTACAGTCCCACGCTCCTGGCCAGTACTGTACCAATGACCTTTAGCTTACACAAACTGTTTGAGTGCTCACCTAACCCCTTCCAGTCAAACTCATTTCCATACTGCAAACAATACTAAATTCATAATGAAAAGGAATAAACAGACATATTCATGTTTTCACGGAGTCTGTAATAACTGAAGAAGTAATCAAATAGAGTTCAATTTTCAGCGTATCATTGATTATTGGTTGAAGCCAAACTTAGAATTAAGACCACAAAGAAAGTGATTAAAGATTTTCACCAGGAACATGGAGAAAGAAATGGTGGCCGTGCTCTGATACAAGTCGGACAGTGAAAGAGATATCAGTACATAATCCATTGCTAACTTTTTCTTCTCCCTTATTCTCCTTATAATGTATACCAGCTGGATGAGGTTGAGAATGCAGCCACCGGCACCGATCATGGACAAAACCACCATCAAACCAATCTACAAAAAGTGATACTAACAATGATACAAGCATTCTAACAGACTCCCAAGGAAAGACATTGAAGCACAAGAATATTGTTTACTCACCTTACTACGGTCTGGAACGTCTGACATGTAAAAATATTTTGATTTGTTTTCAAATTCCTCCACAATTTGTAAAAAGCAGATATATGGATCAAACGTGTCATTTTTACACACTTGCAAACGTTCTCTTACATGCGTCTCCGGAAACAAATAGAGCGACGGCAAATACTCTACTAGATTACTGAGACCTTGCGTGTCATTACTACGGCACATCCTTGCAGACGTTTCAATACCCGATACCGCTCACACGGATGCGGAATAACCGCAATGGAACGCGCACAGCTGGTTTAATATGTTGAATCTGAAGTCAACTAGCTCATATGTGTACAAAGATTCCATCCCTTGTCAACTTATCAGCACAGATAACTTGGTTAACACAATAAATGAAAAAAATAATTAGAGCCTGCACCGGTGGTCACAGGCTTTGAGGGAAAACAAAAAACCAACAGCAACATTAGTGGTATCATCTCAAGGAAGGATTATAAGACAGGTTCAGAAAAAATGATTTCAATGGTTGCTCAGCTGCTTTCGTGTTGCAACTGCAAAGGATCACTGAACAGGAATCACTGAACACAGAGGTCCAATGATGAGGGGTTTGTTTGCTTTAGACTTTTAATTTAAAAGATAACGCATCGGTTAGAGCACATCCAATTCTCGGAAATAGCTCAGAATGTCATCAGTAATCTATTTCACATGGCCTCTGGACAATAGACAAGTAATTAATGAAACTCTGACAATTCAGCACACATTCAGTGAAACATAACCGTTCTGCATCCAAAGTGCTTCCTCAAAAATAACTACTTTCCTGAACTCTGAGTTGGAAATTATAAATAGTAAACATTTACAGGAGCAACCAGATGCACTATTTATAAAGGTACAAACAATTGTTGCAAACGCATGACAAATCATAATAATTTTGTCGATGTAATCAAAGGATAAAAGATTTCTATCCAATAATATTGCCTGCCTTGAAAAAATGCAATCATTTTCAGAAAACTCTCATCCATTGAACGAACTTTGACTGGAATGATTACCAAGGTGAAACTTTGGTAAACAATACTGCTTGCTAAAAATTTAACGTACATTACCTCATTCAATTGCTATGCTACATGTACATCTACCGATTAGCTACTGATTTGCCCCTACCGATTGGAGATGACGTTAAGGTGTTTCCCCAATTTTTTCCTCCATTTGCCATTCTCACACGATACCGGTCAAACTCACTGTATTCATATCATAGTTAGCCATAAAGTGCTTTCAAACAACAAAGACGGGACGCTAAAAAACGACTCTTCCTTTCTAAATAATTATACCTGAGAAGTGGTTTTGTTGGAAATACTAAAATCGCGAGCAATGATATGATTGGTCAAATCACAAATTGTCTACCGATTCTTCGATGCAGATCAAAACCTCCCGATTACCTCAAATCAGTCCCTACCGATTGTTTGGCGACTTAACCGGAAAGATAAACTGCAAAATCACCCAATAGGTAAGGGCAAATTGGGAGCTAATCGGTAGATATACATGGGGTACTACCGTAAGGTAAAAAGTCATTTTGAAAGTGTACAACAAAAGATATGACAGAAAAATACTGCAGATCTTTTGAGACAATATATCTAAAACACCATATTACATAATTACAATAAACGCTAAAAAACGGAGCAGAAAGTTGGATGATTCTCTGACACATGCGTACATCTCGTGATCATTATTTGACTCTATAACAAATATATCAGACAAATACTAGATAACTACTATAGTCAGCCAGCACTGCCGCAAGTACACAATGTAACATCACCAGCAGGGTATACATCTATATATAGACATATATGTCTATATATTTCATATGATACATGACATGTATGTCATATATTTCATTACAAGTCTGATGAGATTTCTTTGGGCAATTCTTGTGGTTCAGAGTTTGAGTCAGTTTTCCGGCTGATGCCTAAAAATAAGGTAAAAATCCATTATAGCAAAACTGTCATAACAACAGATAGGAAATTTAGGTTGTCAAATTATTATGAATTAAGGGTTTCAAATACATATGTACCTGAGTTTATAGAATTCAGAACAAACAGTAGTAAAATGAGTTAGACTTCACTTACTGAGGACATGGTAGTAGAGCGTATAAAAGCAGTGTTTCTCTTGTCTAATAAACGAGGGGGTGAAGAAAGTGTAGATACAAGGGTTAGTGATCACTGTAAGAGTGGCTACTGTGAGGAGTACCGAGCGTATAGAATCATACCCTTTGACACTGTTATGCGGTAGGGGGTCAAATACGCTGTACACTAGGATGGGTAGATTGAGAACGACGTAGACCCCACCTAGTATTGAGGATGTGATGGCCTCCCGATCCCTCTAAAACGAAATAACATTCCCAAGTAAAAACAGTTATGTAATGCATATCTAACTATAGGCAGTTTTTCATCTGTAAATGCCTGTTTAGTTGGTGTTAAACTTATTCCCTTCAATCAGAATTCAAGGGGAAAAAATTGCAAATTAAATATAAAAATGAGGTAGATGGAAAACTGGATATTTTGTGTCCGTGTCACTAACCAATCTAACGAGCAAAAATCGTCTATCTCACACCCCAATCAGCATTATCGCAATAAATTGCAAATGCTACTTAGAAATGAAAGGAGTCTGATTTATTGCTGTGTAGGTAGCCCGTATGTAGGGTGCAAAAAAAAAACAATACACTGAACAAGCCTCATAACGGTTCCAACATTTTCATGATAACAAACTGGCTATAAAACTGACCCTATTGTTTTACTGATTTGATATCATGGAGTACTGTCTATTACTTGATTACAACTATCCCATTTTAGCTTTTTTTTACAACAAGCTTTTCTATGGGATACTTCCACCACTGCCTGTTCGATAAACATATATAACTAATTATTGTAACTTATGAATTTTACAAAACAATGGGCGTAGCCGAGCTGCACATGACCAAATAAGGTAGGAAAATCTGTTGCAGATCATAAATACTCCAACTTCATCTCTAAAAACAAAAACAAGTACAGTCACACCAACTTTATTTGTGCTGTTATCAGCCAAGATAACTTCAAAGAACCGTTGTTTTAAAAATTTCTAGTGCTTTCATGATCAACTAAATGGAAGCCAATTATCAATTCAATTGCATTGACTGCTGTGATGGAACCTCAAATTGATCAAAGAGACAAAACATCTCTTACGAGAAATAGTTTCACTAGAAAAAGAGGAACTATCAGGCTATTAAAAGCAGGAATCACAAAAATACAACCCATGGATGAAGTAAAACAGATTGCCAGCTACGGCCGTTCAATATAGCTTTGTCCAAAATTCAAGTGAGGCATTTTATGGGAGTCACCATGTTAACCCCATTTTGCGTAGTTGCCCGCCCTTGGAAGTGTGTATTCTTATATCCCGTGATTTAATAGCGTGTTCTTGTCAGTTTTGGAACCTTCATCTACAGCGGACGTTACTTTACTACTTCTGACAGTTTAAAATTAGTTCCTTATGTCAACAATTTCCGGTTCTTACAACAAAAAAAGGACCAGGTCAACGATAATCTAATATATGTAACCGTTGGTGATATCTGTAACCATTGGTGATATCTGTAACCGTTGGTGATATTGCAAAAGCTGTAAGTTGACATCGTTTTCAACTTCAATTTTTAGATTTCTTTAATGGCGGACTTTTACTACTAGATTTATCACGAGTCGAATGTAGTCATTTGTAAAAGTGACATGTATCCGGTCCTGACAAAATCGCTAATTTTTTGACACACCCGAATCTAGTACCTGGCTATGCTGTTATACTTCATCCATGATACAACCAAAACAAAACCTCGAACCACAACTTAAACATTGGCAATAATAAATTTTGGTGACCATAACTATTTGTTGGAATAATTGCTCATAACAATGAAAAATGGCCAAAAATCCAAAGTTATTTGATCAATGTCAAACGAGTTGATGATAGACGCTCTAATGTTGCAGGTTTATGAAATGAATTAAACTAATTACAAGAAAAGTGTTTCCTTTGGAAAAAACTAAAATGTAGAAATTGTCAAAGTTCAAATTCAGCACTTGAACTCGTCCATCCGTACTTCAATTTTTTGTTTTAAAAATTACACCATTACGGCTACAGAGTCAGTTGAAGCAAAACACAAAATTACATACATCTCTGCATTGGTCTTCACTGTTACGAAGCATTTGAAATAGAGGCCTATGTATTTAAACTAAACATAACTTGAAAAATAACAATAAAAAAGTGATAAAATTCTCAAAATTTACTTCATGGTTCTAAATGTAGTAAATCAAATTATAAATAAGCCACCTGCTATAAGAGAAATAACAGTTTGATCCAGTTTAATTTAACTATTGATATAAATATTGTACAATAATAAACTAATAGGCAATTTATCATTTTATAAAATCCATGGAGGAATGAAACACAAATATAGATAACACCAAATTACTATTTTCCCACGAGCTTAGTATATCATAATAAATAAATAAACAGCTAAGTTGGCAAACAATTAATTACATGAATAATTAAACAAATAATTAAATGAATATTTATCAATTATTTATAATCATGTTTATAGTTTTTAGGAATTAAACAAAACTTAGAGACAATGAAGACAGACATGAATAGATATGTGAATTCATTGGTAGCGACAAGTATCAGTGAGTTCAAAAGGTGCAATTTATAAAATGTAAGTTACTTGAAAAACTAGAGGCGCTTCGTTTATTGCTTATTAAATACCATTTCATGACAAACAATATACAGAGTAAATCTCCAAATTTCTATTTATACAACAAATACTCGAAGTAATCTTGAGGTGATCATGGGTATTTTATTTTTTTTTATTGATTCCTCAAAAGCTTTTGACCCCACAATATTTTGCTAAACAAATTGATTGCATTTAAGTTCTTTATAATTATTAAAACATCAGAACCCAGGGTGTTGGTGGTTAACCAAGCAATCTTTGACACATTAAACATTGTCTGTGGCATACCAGAAGGCTCTCTTCTTGGATTTATTTTATTTCTTTTCCATATAGACGGCCTTAGACATTATTCTAAAATGTTCCAAACAATTCTATTCGCTGATGACACAAGCCCTTTTTTCAGAGTAAAAATCTAAATGACAACATATCAAAAATTAACAAAGGATATGATTGTATACACAATTGGTGTTTTGCCAACAAAATTACTTTGAATACGGATAAAACAAGTTTCCTACTGATAGAAGCATTTCAAACTAATTTATGATTGTAAATAAATCTAAGCTAGTTCTCTTTGACTCTATTAAATCTTTAGGCTTAACTGTAGATAATAAGCTAAACAGTTCACTCGTATTGAAAATTTGGGTAAACATCTGAGACAAAGCTTTGGCCTCTTCTATCTACCAAGCCTCAAAATTTTTACCAAATAGCTCCTTAATTCCTTAGTATATGCTTTGATCAACAGTAAACTTGGCCTAGAAGCCTGGGGTAAGGTTCTGCTACTTACTTAAAGAAACGTATAGTAATGCAAAAACTAAATTAAGAATAACATTTCATAAACCTCCCACCTTCCATTCAACCCCATTATTTCAAAATTTAAAGTACTACCATCAATAAAGTATATACTGTCAGCTCCCTCAGCTTTCCAAATACTAGTTCATACAACACTAAAACTTTCAGCATTGACATTAAACCTCCCAACTTTCTTTCCGTTGCTATCAAAGGCACATTGCACACCAGATGTCTATTGCATGGAACTCTCTTCCATTCAAACATATAGAGATTAACGGCCCCAACAGGTTTAAAATATCTCTGAGGCAGCATCTTCTGCGCTCACTGATGAAGTATTTGCATCGCTGGGCGACTAATTGCTGACATGGGTCTGCACCTTGACTAGCCTTGCTATTGCGCGCATCGGCCCTCATCACTAGCAAATGTTGTGACGTTATTTTGTGATCATATCTTGATGAAAATAAAATGCAATGCAACACAATTGAAGATTTTAAAAGAAAAATATCGTCCCTGGGCGGGCTTGAACCACCAACCTTTTGGTTAACAGCCGAACGCGCTAACCGATTGCGCCACAGAGACCACATGCACAAGTTTATCAAACACAATTTTCTGTCCATACGGACAGGGAGTGTTGTCGGGGGGAGGGGGGGGGGGAGGGGTTGAATGTGGAGTTTCACTTATTTTTTGTGAACTTAATTAAAATCGAGTAGTTTTTTTTCTAAACTTTCATTAATTAATTTCAGATACAAAAAACACCGTGCAGTAGTGAAGCAGCTGTTTATATGACATTGCAGGCTGAAATGAAGGACAAGAAATGAAAACATTTCACTTTTTGATCTTCTGTGAACATAATATTGTTCTACACTGACGGACAAACATTGACAGGTTGCTAGAGTCAGTCAAACACAGCTACACAGAACTTAAGGCTTGTTAATACAAAGAATGCAGACTCGATGGGCCGCTTGAAATAATAACTACTTAAAAATAATGATAGATAAAACAAAGTAACATAGTAACATAGTAACATAATAATAGCACAACCCTAAGTTTTTTTTCAAAAAGACTCGGTGACTCATAATAATTAAATAATAAATAAGTATAAACCAAATAATAAATATCAAACATTTACAATAAATAAGATCATTGGTTTCTTCTCAAAGTACATCATCGCTCTAAAACTAGGGGAAACCAAGCAATAAATGAGTCACAGAAATCGACTATTTGATGTCACAAACTGAGTACCTTGTTGGTTAAGGCTATGAATGCAGGGTCTGCTGACTCAAATGTGGTCTTGCGCTGCTGACGCCTCTTTAGCAATGTGAGAGTGATTAAGGAATAGCAGATAGACAGCACCGCCTGCGGCAGCGCCAGGAACAAGACAACACTTAGATACCAGTAGAGCTACAAAAGTGATAGATGACAGAGAGAGGTAATACTGGCAATGGTTGAACTGAATGTTATGTAATTGATCAAATCTTGTTTTTGCAGTAGTAGATAGTTGATAAGTAGTCTTAATGGCCTCACCTTCTCTAACACAGCGCCGTTGCTGCCATGTTTGGACACGGTACAGAATTGTGCATAATCAACACAGCTGTCGGAGTCATTTATGTACACAGGTTGGTAATGGTTTGGGTTTTGTGACAGCAACGTCATGTTGGGCTTGAGAGCCCATAGATCTGTCAATGTGGCAAACAATTGATAACTAAAAATCTAATTATGATTTAATTTGGCAATTGCAGTTGTCAGTTGGCAATTGCAGTTGTCAGTTGCAGTTGTCAGTTGGCAATTGCAGTTGTCAGTTGGCAATTGCAGTTGTCAGTTGGCAATTGCAGTTGTCAATATTGTAAAATACAAATTTTCAAGCAAGGGAAATGGATCATATAAATGGTATATAACTTGGACAGGTTTGATTGGTTGGCTAAATCACCCTATTATCACCTAGAAGCATACCTGTGTTGGCAAAGATAGCGGTGGGCACGCTAAAACAAATGACAATAATCCAAATAAGGGCAAAATCAATTTGATTTCTCAGAGTCGTCTTCCACTTGACTTTTTCCAAGATGAGAGGCCACTTGATAGCTATAAGCCTGAAAAAACATCAACATAATTAAATTTTTACATTATGCGCGAGAAATAAAAGAGCAACAAAAAATTCGTAAAGATAAAAAACAAAGATATATAATACCCATTTATCAGATCATTAGACTGATGTTAATAAAGTATTTAAAAAATTTATTAGTGCGAGCCAAGTGTAGAGTATGAATGAAATACAATACCTGGTCACAGCAATAATACACATAGAGTACAGTCCTACGCTTCTGGCCACCACAGTACCGATGGAGGTAAGCTTGCACAGACTGTTCGAGTGTACCCCCAGCCCTTTCCAATCAAACTCATTTCCATACTGCAATGCCGTAACAAATATTTGAGAGTAGTATTACATAATACATAAAACATTACCAAATATATATTTTGCGAGACAGCTTATTATGTAATGTATAGTTCAGCACCGATATCAACTTTTGGTTAGGCTGCAGAAATTGGTTTGTGTTTGCAGACAATTAATGTACATTTAGTATTTAATGTCATCCAAGTAGAACCACTTCTGCCGCAATCCGCCATTTTGTTAGCAGACATCGAGCTTTCTGACTGACTTCATTACTTGATTTCAAGTTTTTCCACACCTAATATATACATATGTATCCCCCTAGTAGATATGTAAACTTGGCAAACAATAAATAGTCTCACAAGATAGACAGAGGACGCAATGGTGGCCGTGCTCTGATACAAGTCGGACAGTGAAAGAGATATCAGTACATAATCCATTGCTAACTTCTTCTTGTTCCTTATTCTCCTTATAATGTATACCAGCTGGATGAGGTTGAGAATGCAGCCACCAGCACCGATCATGGACAAAACCACCATCAAACCAATCTACAGAAAGTGATACTAACAATGATACATACAAACACTGGAAAACCCACCCAACAACCACAAACTCACAACAATAATGTTCACTAACCTTATCGCTATCCGGGATGTCTGACAGGTAAAAATATTTAGACTTGTTTGCGTATTCCTCTCCAATTTGTAGAAAATACAAGTACGGATCGTACGATTCATTTTTACACGCTTGCAAACGTTCTCTTACATGCGTCTCCGGAAACACATAGAGCGACGGCAAATACTCTACTAGATGACTGAGACCTTGCGTGTCATTACTACGGCACATCCTTGCAGACGTTTCAATACCCGATACTGTTCACACGGATGCGGAATAACCGCAATGGAATGCGCACAGCTGATTTAATATGGTGAAGCTATAGTTAACTAGCTCATATGTGTACATAGATTCCATCCTTTGTCAATTTATCAGTACAGATAAGTTCGTTCACACAATAGACAAAAAATGGTGATAACAGGAAATTGGGACAGCATGAATATCAACAGGGTTATTAGCAACATCATTTCAAAGGTATATCAAAAGAATTCGATAAAAACTGTTACTACCAACATTCTGTTACACATATTTTTCACATTTTCAAACTATAAGGTTCTCTGGGAAAGCTTGTTTGTTTTAGACTTTTAATTTAAAAGATAACAGCCTGTTCAGTTCACCTAGGCACGCAATTAGGATATAAAAGTTTCATAACCACTTGGAAATGCTGTTAGTTCACAACGATGAAACCATCGCTTGACTTAATCATTGCAATCCGCTACATCTATGTTGATACTGTCAAATATACTTTCATTACAGTGAATGAATGCTGGTAATGAACCACCAAGTAGCAAAAGATTTTACCTTAAAAGCTAAATCACACTTTCAAATAAAAATACAAACAACAGACTTTTCAACTGCAGTTTTAATCTGACATATGCCTGCAGGTGTTCAAGCAACAACCAAATGACACTTACAGGAGTCAGTTATGGCATAACATTGACAGGTGTCAAAACTACAAGCATAAGTGCCATAGGATAAAGTAAGAGTGGGTGCAAGTATTGGCATGACATTGACAGGTGTCAAAATGAACAGACATTGGCAAGTGACAAATTAAGCCAAACAATGCGACACTTACCTCCATGCTACCTTCTGTCTCCATCATTCTCAGACAATCTCCGTTGTGGAAGTTCCAGACTTTGACTGTTCCATCTCTGCCACCTGTAACCAGCCGTCTCATTGTGTAGTCAAATGCCATTGCTGTCATGTCTATAACCTGACAATGTACATGGACACGTTTATTGCAGGAGTTTTCCATTTCCTAGAACAGACAACTGCCAAAGACAAGAACTGCGCCTACCACTTCTTTATTGTAGACAGTGATGGCGTGAGCTTTGTCAAACATGAGCCTTTTCTCTCCGTTCCTCAGATCCCAGACACAAATGGTGGAGCCATTGCAGCCGCTGACCACGAGGTCATAAAGGGGGTTAAAGAGAACAGCGCAGAGGTGACTGTCGTGTGTGTTTGACCTATTAAAATGTACTCAAAAAGCAATAAATAGCATTGGCTGCTGCCTTTATACAATCAACATACAAAGAGTTAATTAATAAACAGTTCTGCCGTAAGCGTGTAAGTTGTACATTAAAACAATTAGTTTACAAAAACAATGAAAAGCTTCGATAATTTTTGCACAATTAATGTTGTGATGTCACAGAATGCATTTAATATTACAAAAACTTAGATTAATGGGTATCTAGTACACAGTAGAGATGAAATGGAAAACAATACGCTTGAGTCATCCCAGTGGCGGACACTCACTTCATGGACACCTCCTTCTCCAGGTCGGGCAAGAAGACGCTCAGGTCTGTAGTACCAACCACCAGCACCTGTGTGTCATTGTTAAAGTATGCTGAGGTAATTGGCTTCTGTCCAATCATCTTAGGAAAGCTCCTGGGTGGTATCATCTGCACTGCACATTATATAAACATGTCACATGGTTCTCTAACAAATTATTGAAAAGTTGTTTGCTCATGCAATAGGAAATCCAAGTGCAAAAAATGACTATATACTTTTCTATCAAGCTAATAGAACTTTTTCAAAAACAGAATCCGTAGATCATTAGCATAATGCCAAAATTTACATTCAGAAAAAAATCCCCTACCCAGATTTTGATCTTTTAGGCTGAATATGCAGACATTCTTGTCGAGGCTGATGGAGATGCAAAGATCTCTCTCATTGTTCACCATCAGATGCATGACGGCATTGGTTCCCTTTAGCCTAAATATCGGCCCAGTGTTGATGTAAGGGTTCCAGCCTCTCACGTTCTGTTCTATTCCTCCAGAGACCAGAATATTCTGCTTCTAGAAACATTGTACAACCTAATAACCTACATATGTCATAGCCTGAGCTCTATAATACAACTTACTATACTGTAGCCTGTGTTACAGTGGTTATCTAACTGTGTTGTAGCCTGAGCTACAGTGGTTAACTTACTGAGCTACAGTGGTTAACTTACGGTGCTGTAGTCAAAGCAGATGACTCCTTTGCTGACTATAAAGTATTTACTCTTTAAATCCTGCAGAGCAGTGCAGGCTAGAGCAGTGGTTGTCTCCCCACAAGAGGAAACAACTACATCAAGGTCAGGTAAGTACTGTATGGCCCTCACCCAGTCCAAGTGTAGCCTCCTTAGCTTTTGTACCTAAGAGTAGAAATGCGTTTGCACTACTACTTTTTATAACTAGATGACTACCAGTTAGTACTATAACCGGATGACTACTAACTACTACTATAACTAGATGACTACTAACTACTACTATAACTATATGACTACCAGTTAGTACTATAACCGGATGACTACTAACTACTACTATAACTAGATGACTACCAGTTAGTACTATAACTAGATGACAACTAACTACTACTATAACTATATGACTACTAACTACTACTATAACTAGATGACTACTAACTACTACTATAACTAGATGACTACTAACTACTACTATAACTATATGACTACCAGTTAGTACTATAACCGGATGACTACTAACTACCACTATAACTGGATGACTACTAACTACCACTATAACTGGATGACTACTAACTACAACTATAACTAGATGACTACTAACTACTACTATAACTAGATGACTACCAGTTAGTACTATAACCGGATGACTACTAACTACTACTATAACCAGATGACTACCAGTTAGTACTATAACTAGATGACAACTAACTACTACTATAACTATATGACTACTAACAACTACTATAACTAGACTACTAACTACTACTATAACTATATGACTACTAACAACTACTATAACCAGACGACTACTAACATGGTACCGGTTCTTCTGGCCGTAATGTATATCAGACAAGAGTTGCGCGAGGGTTATTCTTTTGTTGAATGAGACATTACCAAATGGTCCACCAGCCAGACACTTCCAGAAGGTCAGAATATACACATTACCTCCTGCATCCCCCCAGAACAATCTTGCCTGTAACACACGATGAGCAATACATGATGATTCATGGTATCCATGTTGGTCCTTGACTTCATTCCCCTTCTTCAAAAAAACAACAGCGAAAAATTTCAAAAAGTTATACACTATGGAGGAACTTTCAAACTGTTACAGCGAGATGCTTTACACCAATAAGATACGCTGATAGAACAGAAGGGTAGAGTGAAAGGGTCATTTCATAACCTAGCACCCGTATCCATTCTGAGTTTGCTGAGAAGTTGTCCCCTTTATGTGGGGCAGACAACTCCTGTACCACAATCAACGCATTAGATCGTACCGTGTATGTATGTGCAATCAGTAGCATCCAGCTAATTGAGAAGCCATTATCATCTAAAGCGATGAGCAGTGACTGAACAATGTGCAGATACACAGAAAAGATTTACATCGATTCACTATATACCATTCACCCTGCATGGTTGCAAGAATTTTCAGCTGTACTCAAAGAACAATCACATTCCTTACCTGAAGAGGTATTTCTAAACTTTTGTTATGTAATCCACATATTACATAACAGTTGTGAAAATTGGCAACTTAAGTTATTGGACACAGTTAAGTTGCAGTTTTAAATGCCAATTTATCAGTGAAGTTTTGTTATCAGCAAATATTTAACAGGCTTCGGATAATAAAAATCATCGCTGCAGGTCAAATAAATAGTTGCAAATAAAACAAGTGAGTTGTCTCTCCTGAATGAATAGTGACAATAAATAAGTCAGGATGCGACATTGATAAATGATCAACAAATCCCTTCTTCCTGTTATCACTAGGGTCTCACTTATTAAACAATTACCAATCAACCAATAACAAGCCAGTAAAACTATAATTGACCAATGAGCTTCACAACAGTTCAATAGCCATGGTAACACAGAATTGTACAGTTATCAGTTACAACAGCTATTCATAGCTGTGAAGAAAATTTCATGCACAAACTATCATTTTGTGAGTAGCTGTCGGAGAGAGTGGCATTGAAAGGGTTGTTGTCTATATATTACATGCGTTGTCTGTGAGTTCTTATCTCTCTCCAGGAGAATACGGACGTTACCAAACAATAGCATAGTATTTAAATATCTTTCTACAAGATCTGGACAATGGGTGCAAGACTGGTGCTATCCCTTGTATGGTTATGTATATATGGTAGCACAGCAGGTGAGTCCACCACACAATTGCCAGCTTTGTTATTTTTTATGATGAAAAGGAAAGATGCTAACTAAAAACTAGTTTTTAGTTTCTCTAAAATATGAGGGTTGCAAATTCAAATTCTGAAATTTTGATATCAGAAGAAAATCTTTTGCATAATAAGGCAAAATTGAAAATATATTTATAGACTTTACGAAAGCCAGGGTTATGTAGAAGAGTTTGACAATAACTGGCACACATTACAGCGCTAATGTAGATACCTAATGTCAGTAACTCATTCATACAAAAAAGCACATTGCCACTGATAGCTGTAGCGAACATTCATGTATAATGTGACTCAGGAAGTGAGATCTGTCCATCCGATACCATTACATCACATAAAGCTGTCATTAGTTAGATATTACCTAACGTACTAAACCATTTGTCTAGTTATTTTTATTGTTCTTCCGTCAGCAAAAACCACTTCGCTGCCATCACAGAACAGCATTGTGTATCCGCGTCAGCAGAAATATGCTGATTTTTTGTCTACGAATTTAATTTGGCATAAAACTGCCCCGTACGTCCAAATCTGACTGGATCGGCCAATAAAACTTGTCAGATATGTAGATTTTTTGGTGAGCAAGTTCCGTTACAGACCGATGAAAGGTTGAGTTGAAAACGAAACGCACCGTTGGATTCACCAGTACATTAGTTATGTATTCTGTATGGCTACGGACAGTTAGCACTGAGATCTTGAAAGAAATATTTGTGATAACATACAAGTAGCCAGTGGACTTCACAACAGTGCCTTGGCAGATAACGTTAATGTGATTGCGACATCGCAGAAGTGAGTTAATGTCTGCAATAACTATAAAAAACAATGTAAGATAAAGCTACAATTAGCATTAGTTTGCTTATCTCTACGCAACTAGCAAAGGATCAAAACTGCACCAAAAGTTACACAACTTCGTGAATTTTTTTGTGAACTTTTAATTTAGTGTTAATTATAATTGCATTCAAATTTTCTCTACAGCATTTGCACCTGTCTAGCTAATACACCTGTCACAGTTTAGCCCATCTTATCTCTCTCAAGTACCTGTTATATACATGTCTCAACACCTAACCAAACACTTGAGATGTATCAACCTAACACATGCTTGTATAGTAAGGTGGCCAACCTGCTGAGAGCGTCTGCCTAATGAAACACTCATTTCTATCTCTGAGAGTTTTAAAAACTGACATGATGGGGCTTTTGTTTGTTAAATGTAGTTATTAATATTTGATATTATCTACAGGTACATGAACTCAACGCTCTAGACATTGAGTAATTATTTAGAGCAAACGCTATGAGCAGATGTTGCAGCGATGCGAATGTTGGCAGCCATCACAACTTGTCTTTTATTGACTGTACTGAGCTATATATAAACTGCCTGGCATATCAATATTAATATTAGATGAGCTACCTTCATTATACCGGAAACCCAGATCACTAGTTGTAACGAACTTGCAATTTTTATTTCAAATCACCTTTATGGAACCTTTGTCATAAAAATGAAAAAAATAAAGATTAATGGAGCTATTTTGGAGACCTCTCTCATCATCATCGCTGTCATTGCGAATGGTAAATATTTTACATCGACCTGTCTTGTCTGCAGAGAAACTCTATCCTGGGTGTAGACTTTTACCAGAATTGTTTTTGTCTGATGCAAGTAATTATTAGAATCATGTTTCTTTGTTCCGAGACAATTTACTGCCAAAGGAATCATCACATCAACCGCAGTGTGTATTTTAACTTGAGCTTAATCCAATACAACTTGTATACCACGGGGACTTAGGCATGTATTTTAAACACAGCTGGCCAATGTCCGTGCTAATCTCATTAAAAATAGCCTAATTTTTATTTTAAATGCGAACTTCCCAGGACATCAAACAGAGACAATTGCCCGCACTTGAGATCGTAGTGTTTAGTTGTATTTACTGAGTACAGATAAATCAAACAACAACATAAGAAGGCTTAGCAATGGGGAAATATACGACTGATGAAAATGCCTAAAATATTTATAAACAAACTAAACAACAAAATTTGAAAATTTTTGTATCTCTTCTATTACTAATGCCGTTCTCTGACTTTAAATATAAATCATCATAACTATACTCCATGCTTAATTACTGTTTATTTATTAACTCATTACTGCTAATGATGCTTTATAATATAAATAAAAATTATTTTATATTTTCTTTATAACGATGCATTAAATTTCTTAAAATAAGTATTTAAACTAGGTTAATTGTTTCTTATATTTTATTGCTAACAACGTTATAAATTTTGTGAAATAAATAATTAAAACCTACGGTAAATAATAATCTTTGATTTTATATATTCTTGTTAATGATGCTATGTTTTCATAAAATAAATAAATATTATAATTATCACTCATGTTACATAACTATTTATTTATACATTACTGCTAATGATGTTATTAATTTTACGTAATAAATTATTATAACAAAACAGCAACAGAATGGATATATATTGACAGCAGTAGCGAGTTGGGATATTTCACTGAGATGTGATACAGTTGGTTGTTATTGTTTCAAGGCATGTGCCGCACACATGCAGTAAATTAGTAGAAGGGTGTCACAACAATTACACCTAACTAAGCTTTCCTTTGTTATTCGTACACGCTTGTGATTTGGGTGAGTGAGATGCAGAGAGAGCAAAGAGAACTGATAACATCACATGCTGACTTCAACGGCAGCATCATTCTTTGGCTAACCCAAAGTAACTAGCTAGGAAACCACATTGGCTTTATTTCTCTTAATGCAGCTTTTGAAGTCTTTTGAAATGGCCTTTACAAGTATTTACACTCCAACTAACTGTGGGAAATGAAAGATTCTATTGTGACGAGCTACATAAACGCTTTGCACTTTACCTTAATCTACTGAACTTTCAATTTATGGAGTCAATAGAAAATGTAATTAAAACTATCAATGCATATATTTCCTTTCTAATTATGTGGAATATTATATAAATGTAGGCATTTAGATTAGCTAGTATATGTTTAATAACGTACATGATTATATTGTGTAACGTAACTGGTGCGTCGTTTTGATTTGTACCAATGAGAGCGTTCACTAGGGCAGCTGCGTAGGCCTTGTGCCTAGTAGTTCTTCAATTGTTTGTTTACATCTGCTTTGATAGCACATGGCCCATGTATATACATTTGTTAGGTATGTTAATTGCTGCAGGTAAAAGCATCAGCTATAAAAGGCTACAGCTTACGTACACATCATGTTATAGTGATACATTTGTTTCGTGATTCGAACAAAACAAATAAAAACAATTGCATAACTTTAGATTTTGTATAAGTTAATTACATCATTGGCAAACCTGACAACTTTGTTCTTCAAACCAGTTTTATTTTTTAGTTTTAAAAAGCTTTCAAAGCAAAATGCATCAAGTCGTTGATTCTTTCCCGTTGTAGTATTTACGAAAAGAACATTTGTCGAGCTGGCAGATGTATATAAAGGGCCTGTAGCTGTGGACTTTGTAACGCCATCTACAGTAGTGGTGAGTGAGAGAACTGCCCTCTTTATGGTGGATCTCAAGACTGGAGTTAAAACGGAAGTCGTTGGTTCGGCTACAATAGGAGGATACGTGGACGGAGAGAGAGATTCTTCTAGATTTGGACTGATCAACGATGTGGTAGTACAAGGTAATGCTAACGCCACAACACAATCAGTGACGCTTGTTATAAATTTTCTCTTTTGGAAAGTCGCCAAAAAAATATACATTTCGAGCAAAAGCCAAAAAATCCTAGCAACGTTGGGGTTAAGATGCTAATTTTTAGCCATGTGACATCTGTTGCTCTTTACTGTGGGGAGGAAATATCAATCATCTAATTGTTTTGTTCGCCATCCATGGGACAAGCGGAAAATATGTCTACTGGAATATTATTTTGAACAGATGTTTAGCATTCAGTGTTTCCTGTCCCGACCATTACCATTCATTAGAATTAATTACCTACATTAATAGTCCTGTAAACACACACAATTTTATTATTATTGTCTTGAACAAAAGTCAACAACTGTAATTTTTCGGTACGCTGACAATAAATCAAGCCAACCAATAATAAATCAAATTCCCACTGGGTGGATGGAGAAGGCTACGACATTGTTATATTAATATTAATGTATAATTTGTTATACTGTAGAGCTGACCTATGAAGTATTCTCCTTAACATAACATGTCTGCTGCATGTTTTTGTAACTGACCAAGTAACATTAACTCAAGTGGACTCACTAATGGCTCTCCTAGACTGAGATCTGATCCATTCATAGATAATTTAGCGAATCAGTCATCAAATAGCCGCTGCTTCAGGCTAGGTTTGAATACAAGGAGTCTTATTGTTTATAATTAACTACAATAATAATAATATTTTCTCTCCTCGTGTACTTCGTTGCAAGGTATACTATTCAAGATTTTATACCTGGCTCGGTGGACATCCGACATCACCCAATTTGTTTAGAACTAAACAATTCAGTAGAAAAATTACTGAAAATAAAATGTTAACAGAACTAGTGAAAAATTCACTTGAATGTTTCTGTTAAAATGCTGCCAACCGATGACATTCAGCTTACAGAGATCAACGGCATTGCATACTTCTACAAGCATAATAACAATATATATTTTTAGACATTTCGTTACGTCTACATGCCTGTATGCATGTATTCTGACATTTTGACGATAATATAATTATACATATTAGTAACTGTGCGTGGGTACCATTTAAACTTTTACGTCTAGCAGAATTATTGCTAGCTTGTTTCGTATTTGTGCCAGTAACAAACAACAAAGTCAAAATCTGCCTTCATAAAAATAATGTGAATTGTTTTCTTTTATTATACATAATTTCTCCAATCAACAAATCATCTCTAAACCGACGACGCATATCTTGTCTTTGTTGAGCCAGTAGATATTCCAACGTTCTCTAACCGATGCTATGTTTGGCACATTTTCATTTTAAATCATTTCGTTCATGTATGTTAATGTCAATCGACTTTAAATTAAAAAAATTCAAATATTATTCAATCAAAATAGAACAGTTTGGCAGTTTTTAGTTGGTTTACTTGCCAAGATAATTGTTATAAAACTATATTGCATCACAAAACAGTCAGTATGAAAGAGAAATTAATTATATTTGACAGGAAACTACATATACATCGCAGACTACAGCTGTGTGAGAATTTACGACATGGAGAGAAAAAAAGTTGCGACTTTAGCGGGAATATGTGGTCGCATGGAAGATGTCGAACTTGTAGCATCAACAGCATCTCCAGAGTTCAAAGGTCACTTGAAGCTTGCTGTGTCGGCGAGAGACCTCTACGTACTTGACGGGGATAAAGTGTCTAGAGTTGACAGGGAGACCGGTGTTGTTTGGACTCTGAGCGTTTCACAAATGTTATCGACTGGTCACCCCACAAGCATCGGTAAATAAATAACAATCAAATAATGCAATAAAAAATAATAATAATGATAAAATAATGAAGGGTAAAAATATTATTATTAATCCATTTTTTTCTCTCTTAACAGAGGTTGACAGGTACAGCAATACTCTGTTTGTGGCAGTGGTGAGGGTGTCAGAGATCAATATAGTAGCCATCGATATAGCCAGTGGAAAGCAGTCGCTTCATAGAACCATAAGAAATCCGTCGACAGACGACAGTGGTGGGTATCGCTACTTTCACCATATAAATATGGTGTCGTACAATCTCATGTCATTGTGTAGCACGATATAAGAAATGCTAAACAGCCATAGAAGTTTGTGAATGAAAAGTTATCCTTCCACAATTGCTACGCTAGCAGATGGCAATAGCTAGTACTTTCCCCCATGTTGTTAGCTTTTTTTAATTGGTTGGCACTTTTATCATAGAAATGACAGCAATGGTCGCTAGCTTGGATGTGGCTCCCGATGGAACGATATTTGTGTTAGAGCCACATGGCATACACGGCATTGACAGGTATACCCATGAGACAACTAGCCAAGTACTAGAGAATTATGGGTACCACGAAATCGCAGTTTCTTCTCGATATTTGCTGATAACTCAAGAATTCTACAGGTACATACTAATATACAGTATTAGTGACACTTGATTCCGCATCACAAGACATCAGCTCTGGAGTCAAACATCTATAGATAATGTTGATTTCTGTATAAATGCTTTTAAATGGTGAGTTTTTACGGTGTTTCATTGCTGCGATGTTTGATAATTGACAGAGATGTATGAAAAATGGATAATCTTCAATCTAAAAAGTTCTCAAAACTACTGATTTAGAAGTTCTCTTTGGTAGATCTGGAAAATTAGCTTAGATTAGATAAAACAGATAACGACAGACTGACTTTATTGATATTCTATCAAAAGTGATGGATTTGCCACCAAAACAACAATAAAGAAACTTTAGTTCATGAGATAAAACTTGAATTTTCGGCTGCGCAGAGCTACATAAAATAATAAATAATTATTTATTATCAGGCAGTTATTCACTAAAGGCATGAGGTGTGAACGCTTGCGGCCTAAACTACAATAAAATATGAAATTATCAACCATTTTGTTCATGAATATGTCATTGCCGTAGAAAATTTTCACACCTGATTGAGCTAATCACTTCACCAACACCTCAAAGTAAACTCATCTATCCAAGCCATTGTTACTTTCTCTAGTCGAATGTACAAACTACACGTAATGGATATGGCCGCAGAGTCTCAAAGCGCTGATCACAATGAGACGATGTATAACCCCCGATCAGTAAGTGGTATTGACAGAAAGAACACTGAGGCTATATCGGTAAGTATCATAAACAAGTAATAAAAAAGAGTAAATGAGACAATTTATGAAAGTAATGACGTAGCAAAACAACTAGCTTGTACTTTAAAAAAAATAATGTACGTAATATTTAATTATATTGAAAATAAATTGAGCGTGAGCTGTGAAACGATTTCATCACGTCCAATCAGATGAGTCGATGCAGTCAACAAATGTGCGTTGTTACTGAAAGGAAACTGGTCCAGTTATCAACTCTTTTTGATCTACAGGATTTATGGAGCATGTTATCCGCAAATCTCTATGGCTCGATGTACAATAGCCATTACTGAATCTATTTATTGAATAGAGAACATTGACAATCGGTGAAAGCATCAAAACTTCATATAAAAAGTTATGCAAGTGATATTTTCTACTAGAGTGGTTATCAATCTTAATGACGCGCATTTTCAGAGAACTTTCCCAAGGACAACTATGATTCCCATGAATGAAACAGGCAATTTATCCAAACAATCGACTACATCTCTGTTTATCTTTTTAACATTGAATTTCCTCTATTTCACAGGTAAGGGTATTCAAACCACAGACGTTCTACCTAGCCATCGTATTTCCCAGCGTTTTATTTCTACTTGTGATCATCGTTGTTATCGTCGCAACCAGGAGAATTACAAGGTAAGTAAGCCATAGAAATTAAAAAAAATTTCATAATAGTTTTGAGCCCTAACGTTAGGCCCAATCCAGGGACGTCGTAAATAATTAATAAATTATTATACACACAATACTTTCACTCACAGATAGTAGGCACAGCTTTATCTAAAGAATATGTGAGAGCCTATGGATAGTTAGCAAGTTTTATTACAATCAGACATTTATCATTGATGAGTTAGCTGAGACCTGGGCAAACGGCTAGGAGAACAACGAAATTGTACTATACATTCATCAGATGCTATTACATCATATCCTCTTTATTAATACCAGTTGATACTGACTGCAGCACAACGCTACTATTGTGTATTGCACTGTGAATCAGGGCAGCCAATGAGTCAGCTTTGCAAAAGAATGTCCAATACCGATTTTAGCAGCAAGAAAATTTTATTATTAGTAAGAACTCGACGTAATTCTGAGAAATCAAAAGTTGCAAGAATGGAATTTTTTTGCCTGAGATAATGATTGTCGAATTAATAAAATAACATTGTGCTCTTTGGACAGTATAAATTGATAATTTTGATCATCGATCACACCTTGATTATAAAATAAATTATCAGTAACATTCCTTTTTCGAGATTGGCTTATTTTAAGGGGAACAAACTAATATTTCCTAACAATTGTTTGAAAAATTAGAACAATTCAGACGAAGAACCATTTTAATGTCCGAATTGCCGCAACGCGTGACTTGACGTGCCGATATGTTTAATTTTAGGAACAGAGCCAACAAAAGATTACAACGACCGACATCAGACGCTTCGTCAGAGAAATACTTTCTAAACCAGGAGGGAAATCAGTACGATGAAAACTATTGGATGTAGTAAGTCCATGGATAGCCGAGTGCGACAGCGCAAAGATGACATCTATCTGTGTGTGTAGGTAGCACAACTCCCTACTCTAACCTACATGGTGAGGTACTATTATGTACTTTTTATTTTTTAAGTTTTATATCAATTCAATGTAAAATTTATTTGGTATCGAGTGACAACAATTGTCTAAAATAATTTCAAAGATTTTTTTTATAAAGGGTGTTTGGTGCCGGCTGGTTTTTCTTCACCTTATTCTATTCTACTACCGATATTTGGCATTTCTATTTAACATTTAGTAAGCTTACCTCTGCTGCGCCACACATATCTCCGAATTTTATTGCCTTTTAATGTTTCAACTGAACCGTTTTATTTGGTGTAATTTTCCATTTTCAATTTAAAATAATTATTATTTATTATATTTTTGTATACTCGTCATGTAGCATATTAATGTACATTATATGTATATAAACTGATTGATGTGTACAAATTGTCATGGCAGTGATTTATTTATATTAAATATGCCAAAAATAATTTATGTTCAATATTCCTTATGTACATCGATACAGCCATGTAGCATATCAAATACATGTCTATGAGTGTCACATACAGATGGCTATCTCTATGTCTATGCCCAGGTAATGAACAGTTTACGTAACAGTGCGCACATGCTGAGCAATCTCAGATATGTGTGATTACGTACAGTTAGGTGTGAAGGGTACTTGAGGCTCAATGGAGTATGCACGTAGCGAGTGTGAACTACACACAACTTATCGCTTGCTGAAATTCTTTTGTGGAGACGCGAGTTAAGTGCATCGATGTCTACCGTCGAGTAGCGATAAATTTATTCCCACGGCTGAATGAATAAACCACTGAAATGTCACTACCTGCTGTGACACTAGCTCGTGTCATGCATATTGTAGTGTTATGTCACACAAAAAGACTAATTAGGTTATTAGTGTATGTATTGCGTGCTCACCTTGTTCATGTGTTTCTCATCAAACCAGTAGTTCATACAGAGTGGCAGGTAGCTTAGGTGGTGTATGACGAGCACCAGCTCGTACCTGTACCATCCTACACAACAATATCATAGCTTGTATCTTAGAGTATCATAAACATTCAAAGCAGTGAATTTTCACAGGAGTTGTCTCCTCTCAGTTTTGAAAATATTTTCAATGATCGGATGACTCAGATATTTCATAGCCTTCACACCAGCGTGGTATAGAACGAGCGAGAATGCGGGGTGTATCGCTTGTTGAACTGACCTGACAGATCATAGAACCTGATGTCGCTGTCACTGGTGGACACAGCTAAGTAGTTGACATTAGCCATAGTCACCATATCTGTACAGTATATAGGAGCTGAGGCTTTACTCTTCTGCAGGTTGATAACTCTGGTACACTCCATGTCTGGTGTCCAGAAACATACAGTACCTGCGCGATAATATTATTTAGTTCATAGACATAGTAGTACACAGACAACAGTAGTACATAATTATATTATAATATAGAGGTGAGTAGTAAAAGATATAGTAGTACATAGACATAGTATTTCACAGACATGGTACATAGACATAACACATATATCCACATAACATAGGATACCAAAGGAACCAGGCAGCATGCTGACTCACCATCAAGACTCATCGAAACATATTTTCCAGTTTTCTTGTCCCATTTTTCATTTCTGGACCCTCGATTTAACAACGCTGGGGTGAAGCGTATTCTGCAACATTAGAAAAAACTCTTACTTGGACAATAAATTTAACCATAGACATCAATACATGGAACAAAAAGTAGGAGAAGACAATTCTAAATAATATAAAGGCAACAGATCAGTAATCAGCAATGCTGAATTGATGTAATCAACTCATTCCATTGTACACAGATGATACCAATGCTACCAAATAAACTATTGTGCATGCACGTACCGATGCTACCAAATAAACTGCTGTACACACATAATACTGATGCTCCCAAATAAACGGTTGTACACACACAGTATTGATGCTACCAAATAAACTATTGTGCATGCACGTACCGATGCTACCAAATAAACTATTGTGCATGCACGTACCGATGCTACCAAATAAACTATTGTGCATGCACATACCAATGCTACCAAATAATCTGTTGTACACACACAGTATCGATGCTACCAAATAAACTATTGTGCATGCACGTACCGATGCTACCAAATAAACTATTGTGCATGCACGTACCGATGCTACCAAATAAACTATTGTGCGTGCACGTACCGATGCTACCAAATAAACTGTTGTACACACATAATACTGATGCTACCCAATAAATTGTTGTACACACACAGTATCGATGCTACCAAATAAATTGTTGTACACACACAGTATCGATGCTACCAAATAAATTGTTGTACACACACAGTATCGATGCTACCAAATAAACTGTTGTACACACACAGTATCGATGCTACCAATGTTACCTATTTATAAAGTTGTGATGTCTAGAGTAGATAGTTTTTGATATCTCATCAGGAAGCGGGTTGTCATGTTTTGTAGAGTTCATGAGGTCTTGCTTCTGTAGTTCACAGAGGATGAAAGAGAGATACTCACTCCAGCTGACTGTCTCATCACAGTTTGTGTCTATCTTCATAAACATCATCTTCAGCTCCTTCTCAGGCACCTGCAGTAGATACATATCACAACTGTAACTCACCAACTCAAGCGACTAGCAGTGAAAGATAACAAAGAGTCGATAATTAGTGAAAGCTCTCACCCTATGCCCCAGAACTGCCTGTAGAACATTCCGGAAGGTGTCATAAGCCAGCGGCCCATCTCTCTCTTCCGCTACTTTGAACACATACTCCAATCTTTTCATAGCCTTAGCTGACATGTTTTCCGGATGCACCTCAGCCTCAGGTCCAGCGACTAGCAACGTTGAACTCATAGATCCGTTGTCAAATAGAGGGTTGGCTACATCCTCCATGCTACAGTTAAATTGTTCACTAAACTCGATGAACTGCACAGTAACGCGCCTTAAACAAGGAAGGAATTCAGTAATATAGAACAAAGAATTAAATTGAGCTACAGCTATGTATAAAAAAATGCTACAAAAGTCTTCGAAAATCAAAATCTGAAAAATTTAAACCATAAGCTTGGATGAACGACATAAATAATTAACTAATTAAATAATTATGTATTACTAACAATTTTTTGACATCATCGAAGGGCATTTCCTGTAGTTTGGCGGCGAGAGGGAAAGAAGGAGATTTGGCGGGCTCAATAATGTCGTATGTATCGAGCACACTCTCTGACGTTCCTTTCAAAACTTTACCAGCATCTGAAAAAATGGAAAAGCAATTAGAGTGCGATCAAAATTGAAGCTACCAGAAAACTAGAAAAAAAAACTAACGTAACATACTTTTGAGTTTAACATTGTCCAAGTCTATAGAAGGTTTAGCCGAGGGAGCCATCTGGTTGTAGCTGTTACGCCTTGAGGGAGGTATACTGCTCGTGCCTAAAGTACGAAGTCTAGCGTTTAGCGTACTTCCTGCTCTGGACTGGAACTTAGCCGTGGGAGTGTAATAACCGGAACGCTTCCCTGACTTCATGGCAACGGCAGAAGTTACCGGGGATAGCCTCGGAGTCATTGCCACCCCGGCTTGGCCGGCCCCGCGCCTACCCATAGCAGGTATTATTTTAGATGAATACGATGCCTTGCTCGGTATGTTACGCTTTTCAAGAAACGGTAATATCTTGTAATTCTTCTCATCAAACATTTCATTCAAAGGCATGATGATATACTACTACAGCAATGTAGAGAGGTAGAACATTAATAAACCAGCTTGACACAGCGTGCCAACGCACGATGTAACATTGTGTAAGACATGAGGTAAACTTCACATCTCTCCTAGCTGCCCCTTTATATGCACTTTACGGAGAAGGAAACAGGATTTACTCTTTGTTTAATAATAATTATTATTATTTCATGCAATGAAATTACACTTCGTGGATCAAAAGCTGATCACAAAACATTTTCAAAGATTTTATTTTATTTTAAATAAATAGATAGAGATATGGAGTGGACGGAAAATTTGATACCAAATAATATTAATAATATTTTCACACAATAACATTTAAAGTGATGAGGTCTCATGTATCTAACCACAACAGTGAGTAACAATAAGATTTCATCATTAAATCACGCATAAATAAATACTACAGCTAAATTCTCATTATCAAAAAGAGAAAACAAATCCAAAAAGTCAACAATTTAACAAACATGCTCTGAGCAGTGGAGGTGTAGAGCTGCATGGATGGAATAAACAGATGAAACTAAAAGTGCTCAAATAGTACATAGTGGACCAAGAGTCAACAAGTGTACTGTGGGTCAGTATAATGGAGGGGTGCTGAAAGTCAAAATCATTGGCTCGCGTAACTCTGCAGTTACTGCTATTGGCTGGTATAACTCTGCAGTTAATGCTATTGGCTGGTATAACTCTGCAGTTAATGCTATTGGTTGGTGTAACTCTGCAGTTAATGCTATTGGTTGGTGTAACTCTGCAGTTAATGCTATTGGCTGGTATAACTCTGCAGTTAATGCTATTGGTTGGTGTAACTCTGCAGTTAATGCTATTGGTTGGTGTAACTCTGCAGCTAATGCTATTGGCTGGTATAACTCTGCAGCTAATGCTATTGGTTGGTGTAACTCTGCAGCTAATGCTATTGGTTGGTGTAACTCTGCAGCTAATGCTATTGGCTAGCGTAACTCTGCAGACAATGCTATTGGCTGGGGTGAGTGGCCTCTCTAAGTATGTCAATACTTCCTGTAATGTTAGCATCCTGTGACACCATCTCGACCTTGAGGGCATCAAGCACGTTGTCTACCATCGAGATGTTGGGCCTACAACACATTGTGACATCAGCATCGTCTGCCTTAAGGCCAAAGGCTACAAACTTAGTACGAGTTCCCAGTAAAGATTCAGAACAAATAGCATCAGCTGGTTGTAGAGTATTAAGTTTTAGTAAACCAATAAAACATGAAAGGAGAGGCTTAACATAACCATAGAAGCGTGATGTGACTTACAAGGACTTAATTGGCTAAAAGAGGAGCAAAACAACCAATAGAAAGTGATAAAACAAACAGCACAGACGGAGAGAGGATGAACTAGCAGTACCTGTTATGCGGACTAGACGGTGGTTCACCATTCACCTGACATCTGAGAAACTTGACCTCTCCAGCCAATATGTCAACTTCCCTCTTATACTCGCAGCTTTTGGCAGTCAGCTCATTCGCCTACAACATACCAGTGACATATGACGGCCTGGAACTGCTCAATACAAGGGGTGGATACAGAACAAAAGGGCATTGGAGCTCAGGAGAGTGTATATATGAGGTGGCTGACCTTCCTGGCTAGGATTCGGTTCTCTTCATCCAGAGTGCTCACTCTCTCTCTCAGCTTCTTGTGCACCTTTTCATGCTCTGCCTCCTGGATGTCCATCAATTTCATCCGCTCCCTGCTCTTTGCCACCTGCTTACCATATGCCTGGTTCTCATGCTTCAACTGCTTGTTTTCATTCCTGCATGCCACAACAAAATGTCACTTGTCAGAGCCTGCCGCGAATTGACAGCTGCCATAGCATATCATATATAGCACAAGTCAGAGCATGCCACAGACTGACACCTGCCATAGCATACCATATATAGCACAAGTCAGAGCATGCCACAGACTGACACCTGCCATAGCATACCATATATAGCACAAGCCAGAGCATGCCACAGACTGACACCTGCCATAGCATACCATATATAGCACAAGTCAGAGCATGCAACAAACTGACACCTGCCATAGCATACCATATATAGCACAAGTCAGAGCATGCAACAAACTGACATGTGTCTTTATACAGTCAATAGTTGTTTATAATAGACTGACATGTGTCAAAGCATCTAACAGTGTGACAGATGGCACAAGCTGGATTCTAACCTGTACTTGGATGACATGTTCTGTATGGTGTCAGCTTGAACCTCACATTCCTGCCTGAGCTGTTCCACAAGACGGTTCTGTGTGACGTACATGTTCTCCATCTCATTCAGCTGCTTGCCTGCCAGCATAGAATCACTTTGTTTGCAAAAAATGCAATAGCTATCAATGCCTAAAATAACTAGCAAAACCAACAATAACAAGAAATACATTCAATAACTAACAATACTTACGATATCTGCATTCTGTTTCAGTAATAATTCTCTGCAATTCCTCTTCTCTATTCTCCAATCTCCGAGTGACTGACTGCAGCTCATCGTTACGAGATCTGTCCACCGAGTTGTATGCCATCTTAGCTTGGTGCAGCTGTCAACAAGCAATACCAATTAAACACTCGCCACCAGTCAACAGTTACCCTACATCACAATCAGCAATCGTTTATTCTTAGGTAAGCGATAAGTTACAAGTGATTGATTCGAGCACACACCTGCTTATCCAAGTCCTGATTGGCTCTAGTGAGTTTCACACACTCCTCTTTAGCCAATAGCAGCTCTCTCTCATTTCTGTCTAAACGAGTTCTGACATTATCCAGTTCCTGTTTTACCCTGAGCACAGCCTGTGAGAGCAAATGTCAATTAGCCTTGGTACCAGAGAAGGTACACTCTCACAAACTGTTTTGCTAAAATTATGTCTGTCAACCATTGACAGCCTCAAATTAAGCAACAATTTGGGATTGACCAGTGGCACTGCTAGCAGATAGACACCAATAGGCGCTTTCGGCTAAATGAATGCGAAAAACTCTGCTAATTTTTAACCATTCTCAAAGCTGGGCGCACGTGAATCTGGCAAAATAAGAAACTGTGATGAAAAACGAATTTATTGAATTGTCTTCTCTTACAATAGTTACATGTTGTACAAGTTAAAGAATGATACAATACTTTATTATTATTATTATTATTATTATTACAATGAATGATTATTTCTACTAAAAAAGTGCAAACAAGTAAACAATTACTTTTGGCATCATCAATATATTGTTACTGTGACATGCAGACATTCGATATAATAAATTATTATAATTATTATGACCTTGCGTCAACGATCGCTGCTTGCATGATGAAGACTCATTGTTTTTGTTGATTACCATCACACAGCTGTCTTTAATCGCAATGAATTAATAAAGAAAAAAAGAACTCCTAATTTTGCAAACCAGGGTTGTTCTCGCTAACACCTTGGCACTAGATTTCTCGATACGCCACACCGTGAAGAAACGCTATTTTTTACTTGCCGAAACCGGAGAAATTTGCCGATTTGTCACAATCATGATTTCGAGTTCGATTAGCCGACAGTGACTAATGTGTACCACAACAAGATTAAAAAGCAACAATACGTGGATGAATTTATGACAATTGAGTTACCCAAAAACTCGAGAAAGAGTAACGTTTATAGTATATGTATATGTTATAGTAAATAACAAAACAATTCCATACACCTAACGATACTTGAGTGTATCCAACTTACCTCATCTTTGATTTGTTCAACTTTAGTTAGTCTGTTTTTCAATTTGTTTTTGTCCTCCACAGCCATGTCTCTTTCACAGGCCAGTTGGGTGAGGTCTATTCGCCGCCCCGTAGTACTCTGCATAGAACACAAAGCTAAGTATAAGGAAGATAGAGAAGCGCCGTAATAGGAGTTGTTTACCCACAAAGAAAAAGGTGAGAAAATTACAAGCTTTTCGTCCCACATGCCCAAGACTTCAGTGAACATATGGAGCTAATAAAATAATCCTAGCTTGGTTTGCTTTTCCCTGTGCCAGTAGTCAACCTCTGTTGAACCCACTATCATCAAGCGCTGACAAACATATGAAAAGCCCACAATAAATGGGGAGATTGTGAATAAACTTGAAAAAAAATCTGTTTAAAAAAAATTTCTTTTCTCCTGATCAGCTTTACTTTTTTAATATACATTTTTTAGTGAGATTTTATAAAAAATGAGCAAAATTCCTTTTTCAAATGACAAATAGCCAAAGATACGCATGTAACCTGGAAGCTTCGTGAACAGAAGAGCAGCAATTTATATGGGGAGACAACTGCTAATTACCATGCTGTATTATAAAATGCTATGTAGGAAAGAATCATAAAAAAATCTAGAGATGTTTGTCAACGGCACCCAGCCATGCTTTTGGTGACATGAATACTTTCTCAGTCTACTCAGCAGACTTAATCCTTTGGAATTGTGTCCCTTGTTATTTATTATCCAGCAGAAAATGGTTCATATTACGTGGAGTGCAGTTGTAGAGATGTTGGCAATGTTGTATGAGTTTCAAACACGGGAACAATTGATGAAAATCCGTCAGGTCAAGGTAGTACCTTTGATAACAATCTATCTTTCCACGAGTTTATGTACACTTGTACACCATACTCGCATGCCATTGATGAAATGACCAGAGCTAATTATATGGTAACTAATACAGCTTGTTGAAAAGATAAATAATTACACATTGTAACATTTACTTTCTTCAATAGATCCATCTTAATGGTGGACCAGCTTCAGTTCACAATATTATGTGGTACAAGACAGAGTTGTCTTCCCTTTATAGCAGGGATAATTTCATGAAGCATTGTGACAAAACCGGTGCAAGTAGAAATTACGTTACAAGCAAACAACTAGCTGTATCAGTGGCACGCTTTTTACTTCTATTGTATGGAAAACCATTTATGTTTTCCATCTTAATCCAAATTTTATAATTAGATTTTAAGTTTGACTCCAGCTTGTGCTTTGAAGTGACAAAAAAAATTTTCCGGTAAAACTAGTAAAGTGAAAAGACCTCTGCGATCTCTGTCTACTGTGACTATACTACATACTGTACCTCCACAATACTACTGTGACTATACTATATAATGTACCTCCACAATACTACTGTGACTATACTATATAATGTACCTCCACAATACTATCTACTGTGACTATACTATATACTGCACCTCCACAATACTACTGTGACTATACTATATAATGTACCTCCACAATACTACTGTGACTATACTATATACTGTACCTCCACAATACTATCTACTGTGACTATACTATATACTGTACATCCACAATACTACTGTGACTATACTATATACTGTACCTCCACAATACTATCTACTGTGACTATACTATATACTGTACCTCCACAATACTACTGTGACTATACTATATACTGTACCTCCACAATACTATCTACTGTGACTATACTATATACTGTACCTCCACAATACTATCTACTGTGACTATACTATATACTGTACTTCCACAATACTATCTACTGTGACTATACTATATACTGTACCTCCACAATACTACTGTGACTATACTATATACTGTACCTCCACAATACTACTGTGACTATACTATATACTGTACATCCACAATACTACTGTGACTATACTATATACTGTACCTCCACAATACTATCTACTGTGACTATACTATATACTGTACATCCACAATACTATTGTGACTATACTATATACTGTACCTCCACAATACTATCTACTGTGACTATACTATATACTGTACCTCCACAATACTACTGTGACTATACTATATACTGTACCTCCACAATACTATCTACTGTGACTATACTATATACTGTACATCCACAATACTACTGTGACTATACTATATACTGTACCTCCACAATACTATCTACTGTGACTATACTATATACTGTACCTCCACAATACTATCTACTGTGACTATACTATATACTGTACATCCACAATACTACTGTGACTATACTATATACTGTACATCCACAATACTACTGTGACTATACTATATACTTTACCTCTACAATACTACTGTGAAAGATGGCCAGCTCATTCTTAACCTTGGTCAACTCTGACTGGGAGTCGTCTCTCTCCCTGCCGATCTTGTCCAACAGTGCCTATGCAAAGCAATGGGTTAACCAAAGGAAATGCGGCTGATTCAGATTCATTCAACTTCTCTACTCTCATGAGACATACGATTACCTCTATTGACAATAACAAAAACAAAATGGTGGACACACCGCTCACTGCCGATAACAGACACACCTTGAGCTGGCTCTCAGAATCGTTAGCCTGTTGTAGTCGTCTGGTCAACTCATTCAATTCATTTTTAACTTCCTGTCTAGCTGAGCTCTTAGTATCACTGAGAGCCTTCTTGTGGTCTGCAACGACTGTATCAAACCTCTCTCTGAGGGCAGACAACTCTTCATTCATCTGCTCTCTCTCCAGTAGTGCCTGCACAATGTCATGTAAAACAAGCAAAATATTTCAAAACATCATTTTACAACTATAAATAAAGTATTAAAAAAAATTGAACTTCCATAAATCTCAATTCTTTATCCTCCTCAATAAATAAATTTTCTAATTTTTTTTAATCTAATAATTGTTTTATTTTGTTTTTAATTGCAATTGATTAAATACAGGGATTCAACCATCCTGTAAGGCAATTTAGACATCATGTCACACAATTCGATACAATGTTATTAACACCAGTAAAACCATTATAGCATAAAATATATCATAAGCTTTTCAAATACACAAATGTGTCAGTGGTCAGTATTGGAAATTGTGATATCACTAAGGTATACAAGTAGGTAGGAATAGATAGGAGTGGAGACTATACCTGTGTTTTGTCCATGTTTGCTTGCTCAGTTATCTCTATACCAACTTTGACCTTTTGAACTGCCAGCAGCTCCCTCTCCTGCATGTCACACAGTTGATGTTTGATGTTTGACAGCGTACATATCAGCTGGTCCTTCTCCCTGCGGCAGCAACAACAACACATTAGTACAAGTCAGCTCACTGTTCTCAATCCCCTGAACAGGTGTTCATGAAATATAACTTGAAATTTCTCGCGGAAAACCATCTCAACAAAACGAATTTCGTAGACAAGCTTAAATTTACAAAATGCAGCTTTTACAGTGAATGAATTAAGAAAAATATGTACACCAGTAGCTAGTCACTTACTGCTGTAATTGGTCTACGGTGACAGATTGATCACATGGTGCTGCTATCACTGCTGCCCTCTGTCCGCAATTGAAGCATACGCCAGCTGACTTCCTGTTGCCTCCTTCATCGTACGATGACAGTGACTCTTGTATGAGCAAACGAGACCTCATCTCCTCAGCTCTCTGTTCGGCAGCGTGCAAAGCATCTCTGACAGCAAATAAAAAAAACTGACTGATGAGTAACAGAAATTTAAGCATTTTTCACCAAGCATAACTTGACCTTAAAAATTATTTATAAAATATAATAAAATACGGTGTCAGAAGATCAGACGTCCTGTTTCACCACCACTACACAGTCCCAACCAATCACATTTATTTTTCCACGCACACATCAAGCACTTATATGCTGACTTCACAAACTCAAGTAATGCTACTGCTGCCGGATAGGCACTGACTTTGTAGATGTCAACTGCTGCTCTAGAATGCCTGCTTTAGACGCGTGTAAACTCTTCAGTAGCTCCAGGTCGTTCATGTGCTTAGACAGCGTCTGCTTGTTAACAGGCTGGGCAGCTGATGACTCGACCTTTGACTTGTCCAACACATCCTGGTGTATACCAGAGCATAAGACAGTAATGTGAACAATCAACTTTATTTATTTGAAAATTCCTGTATATTTCATAATAACTTACTAACATGCAGCTAGCTCTGCCTTTAATGCTTTACCAAGCAGATTGATTACTTTTGAAATCGATAAACAAGTATGTTACTGAAGAAACAAAACACCCCTCACCCCCTTCATCAGTGTAAAGAACTGCCCACATTCCTTCACATACCTTGATGATAGCAGAGGTTTGTTGGGCAGACACCATACGTGCATTCTCCTCTATGATGTCATTCAAGTGCACTTTGTAGGTAGACAACTCCCCCTGCAACACACACAAGTAGTTCCACATCCAGGTCTATTTATGTAGGACTTACACAATACACTTCTAGTCTCTACAGTGTGTATAGAGATTGCAGGTAGAACTTGGACTACATGTAAATAGTCACAGTGGCTACCTAACACCAGTGATAAATGAGTATATAAAATCTAGTAAATGAAAAGGACGTTCATTATACAATACCAATGTATGGCAACCAACTAGTAAGCAGCCCCATAATGCACAGCGATGTAATCTATAAACATTTTCGCAGAAGAAAGTAGCAAACTTTTTTTTCAATTTGCACAAATAGCTGCGACAAAAAATGAGTTCAAAAATTTTACTCAAAGCATAACTTACAGACATCCTTTTGTTTATAACACAACAACACGTGGAGACAACTGCTAAAAATAATGCAGCTGAACACGTTACTGCGCACATGATAAAAAAAACATGGATGATAAAACACAGTTTACAGAGCGATCCAAGAGCCTCAATTTGAAATGGCCAAGCTAAGACAATTCTTAGTCATTCAATGGTATTTCCATTGGGCTAGTAGGCACCTGGCATAGTTTGAGCTCTGACTCTAGCTGTCTAATGTATGTTGACTGATGTTGTATAATACCAAGTGCTTCCTCCGCACTCGGTAAGGACCTGCTCTTGGTTGGCCTCGGCCGCTCTAATGCTCCATCATCCTATGATCAAACACAGGATGTATTATCTAGGTAAGATATTGTCAGGTCACCCACAAACATGAATTTATATGTGCCTACCCGTGCCCAAGCCCCAAGGTTGTGCTCTCGCAACATTTGTTTGAGTTGATCAGCAGCATTGGAGCCAACACTTCCTCTGCCAGTTGGAGACACAGAGAGAGGTCTCCTGGATAACTTTGGTTTGAGCGCCGCTAATGAGCGTGAGGCTCTATCTGTGTAACATATTAGAAAATTTATGAGCTTTTCTAACCACAATGAGCGTGCAGTGTTTAGTAATAACCAAGCCACTCACTTGTACTACAAATAAAACTTTTACACTTGTTGGTTTTGTTGAGAAATGATGTTGTTCCATTTTAGCAATAAGATACGGTCACATGACCACTATTAGTTATGAATGAGTCAATAGCTTTAGATTCTATCATTGGCAATTTATTATTATAGTTATAAGCAGCTTTTTATTTAACATTTAGGCAAAAGCATGAATAACATTTAAAAAGACATCATCACGGTGATGGTTCATTCAGCTACTATGATAACATTAAAAATGAATTATTATTGATAATAAGAAATGCTCCAATGAATTATTATTGTGCAGGAATTTTATAGGACCTTCTTTCTAGTAACCTAGGTGGTAGCACACCTGCACCTTCCCTAGTGAGTCATCAGGAATCTGGACTACTGGCTGACCGACTGCCTACCACTGTAGGGACTGACCGACTGCCTACTACTGTAGGGACTGACCGACTGCCTACCACTGTAGGGACTGACCGACTGCCTACCACTGTAGGGACATCAACTTAGACTCTCCCTACGAGAAACAACTACTGGCCATCGTTCAGTCCTAGTTGTTACTGGTAGGTGGAGACAATCGGTCGGATTCGACTACGGAAGATGACTGCCGATCTTCCTACTGAACTTGTGCTTGCTATCTGTCTGTGTTTTATTATAGTTACATTTCACTTAATTATAACTCCTGTCCTTATCTCAATAGAATTGAAAAAGGCTGTGAAAGAGTAGAGTTTTGAGTGTCTCTATTGTATCTGTATCTAGCTGTGCTCCTCCTACTACTCTGAGTAGTGAGGGGACACAGCCAGCTTTATATACAAAAATTGATTATATAAAATTTCCTTGTGACATAATAGTTAGCTGTGACATCATACAAAATGTTCGGGCTAGCATAAGAAAAACATAAGTGACACAAGAAGGTAGCCTTAGTGATACACAAAGGCAGGCTACTAGAAGAAACAAGTATAGTACGTATGTCATGTACGCAGTTACAATATTCATGATTCAGGCTCGGCTTACACTAGTACGCTACAAAATACCATAAAAATTCGTAACAGCTACGGTTCGTACTGGTTCGTACCAAAGCATCTGTCCAGACCATCACCTATAGCGCATCAGCTCCGTAATTTATCCATATTAAAACACCTTGGGCCCCGTTGCAGTTTTTAGATGAGGCGGAACCAGTAGGTCTACTGATGCGATCCTATTTGAGCAGTTGGTATTCTTGCTGCAAACTTCAGTGTTCACATTTGTACGGAATTCACACTTACGATATGGTGCACACCAGTGTAAACGGGGCCTTAAACAGCAATCGTATCAATAGATAAACGCATAAAATTGGTTTCATATAGATGCGATGGCCCTATGAAACCTTAGCAATAGAACTACGCAGCCTAGACGCATATAGTCATAGAGTGTTCGAGTCATTTCCTGTACACTATTATAATAAATAATCATAATAATGCTAAACTGATTATTATAGAAAATAACAAAAACACAGCAACACTTCAGATAAGACGAGAGATACAGTGTTTTTTCATTAGACCATACAGGTGAACATAATAATGAGCGTGGGATGTGAATAAAATTTATCATTTAATATGGTTAGGATTATTTTAACAACAATTATAACAAACAATCAATTGATGTTAATAATAATAATTAATAATATTATTATTATTGTTGTTGTATTGAGTTAGTTCGACCTGAACTCTCGGATGTTTGGAGCCCAAAAAGAGTAAAAAAAATGATAAGTAAGTGAGTGTGTGTTCAACTTTATATGATGGGGGGCGGGTATGAGTGTCTGCCATAGAATTATTATGTGCCTGCTCCCTCCTGTTGACCGGTAAAATTAATAATAATACATTATTATAATAATAATGTTGTTGTCCCGGTCAAATTTATAATACTATGATGCCTTTGTCCTTAACTCTTGATTCCTCTGGTGTCTCTGATGGTCCTCAGTAGGAAACTGCAATGGTAGACTTGTGATGTTGCATAGACGGAGTTAAGTTCTCCTCTGGTAGCAGATCTAGTTGTCATAGACATATTTTGTTTATCATCTGAGATTTCATCATAAGCCAGAGCTAGGGTCTTGTGTTTGTCTTCATCTCGGAGAATCTTTATCAGAAGGGCTAGTCTGTGGTGTCTTCTCCTCTGTTGCAATGTTTGAAGGCCGAGCTCAGAGCTTGTTTCACTGATACTCTCTCTGCCTTGAAGGTTGCTGATGAATCTCACAGCCCGATGCTGGACCATCTCTATGGACTCTATGTCTTTGACAAGTGTTGGGTCCCAGACAGAATCGGCATATTCTAGTATTGGGCGACACAGACTGGTGTATGCCAGCAGGCGGCTTTTCTTTGGCGCAGCATGTAGAATGTGTTTGATGGAGCCGAGAGTTCTCATGGCTTTATCTCTTTTGAGCTTGATGTGCTGATCAAATTTAAGGTCAGACTGCATAATCACTCCCAGATACTTTGTGGAGCTGGCCCATATCATACTTGTGCCGCCCAGCTTGTACTGTGGCTTGAATTTCTGGTTACCAAAGGCTATCATGTGGCATTTGGTTTCATTGAACTGCATTTTCCATTCGACAGACCATCTGTGTACAGCGTCTATATTGTTTTGAAATCTAGCTGCGTCTTCATCAGTGGTAACTTGTTGGTAGAGCAGTGTGTCATCAGCATATAAACCAATACTACAGTTCACCATCGTCGGCAGATCGTTGATATAGATCAAGAACAGTGTGGGGCCAAGGACTGACCCCTGGGGGACTCCTGAGGTTACAGCCAATTCCGATGAGATATGTCCTCTGATGACAACTCTCTGTCTCCTATTGGTGAGGAAGTCTTGTATCCAATTCACCAGCTGGGGATGGATATCCGGAACTTCCTTCAGCTTTTTCATAAGTAAGGCATGTGGGACTTTGTCAAAGGCCTTTTTAAAGTCGAGCACAAGAGCATGTGTAGTTTTTGTAGACTCAACCGTTTTGGCAAGGTCGTGGTAAGTAGCACAGAGCTGGGTTTCGCAAAACATACCTCTCCGGAACCTGCGTTGTCTGTTGTGGAGGAAGCCATTCAGCTTTTGGTTCAGTTAGTGGAGTACGATGTGTTCCATCATTTTGCAGGGGATACTGGTAAGCGATATGGGGCGATAATTGTTCGATGATTCTTTTTCACCGCCTTTGTGAATTGGGGTGACATAAGCCAGCTTCCACTGAGTAGGTAGCTGGCCCGCTGTTATTGATGCTTGGAATATGTGTTTCAGGCAGGCGGCTGACATTTCTGCATCAGCAAGGAGATCAGGTTTTCGTATGGCGTCAGGGCCAGGCCACTTGCCATTTGGAAGATTTCGAATCAGCTTGACAAGACCGTCAGTGGTGATCTCAATGGGATTTTCATCTGATGTAGACATTTTCTCTGGTTGTACCAACTGCTGGTCGGGGCAGAACTGTGCTTGAAAATATTCGTTCAGGATCTCTGCGCATTGTGATTCATCTTCAGTGATGTTGCCTCCTCTGTCAGCCTATTTGATGTGCAGTCCGTCATTTGATCTGGCATGCTTGAGGTGTTTGTAGAAAGGTTTTGAGTTACCTCTCTCCAGTGGCTTGCAGATTCTCTCCACAAGGTAGTCTTCCTTCCTTCGGTTACACTCTTGTTTACTGACTCTCCTTTCAGCTTTGTACTTATGTAGGTAAAACTTGCCACCAGTTTCTCTATACTTCCTCCAGGTCTTTCTCTGTTTTTCAATCATTTTGTGGGTCGCTTTATCCATCCACTCCGGCCATTTTTTATTCTTTGGCGGGAGAGACTTGGTGGGGATATGCGAGTCTTGGGCCTCGGAGAGCTTCACAACATAGTGACTCCACATCTCATCAGGGTTGCACATCTCGGCTAGCTCATCTGCTACCTTTTGCATGGACTCACGATACTTTTCCGATTCTACTTGCCTGTATAGTTTGACTTCTCTTGGTTTTTGTTCCGCCACATGTGGCTTGTTTTGGTCAAGTGAAGCAGTGATTAGAAAGTGATCGCTGACCAACATTAAACAGCGAACTGCTGTAACCCCTGTAAACTTTTAGCACACTGTTAAATCAAATGAGGCACTCCTTTAACTCTTAGGTTCCTGAGTGTTCTATGTCGTCAAAGGTACCTATTGGATAACGAGTTTGTGTGTTATAGGAAGTTCAAGGTTATAACATAGGTTCTATCGGCATTGGCTTTACAAGGAATACGGGTACACACACACGGTTACGGAACTTGGGTTAATTGGAGAAGTTCTTCTTGAGTTGTTAGTTGATGGTGAGTAGACGTGTTTTCCTTGTGTCTCTTCGTACCCTTCATCTAACAGTATCAAAGGTATTACTGAAATCGAGTTTCTCATCTTTCCCCTAAGCATTTTAAAAACAGCTTCAATACCAAACATTATTCTTATAATTAATAATGATTAATTATCATCATTTATTTGTTTATTTATTATGAAATAATAATAAATAAATGACAATAATTATGATATTTATTTTATTAACTGTTATTATTAATTATTAAATTTAAAAGTATTATTATTATTATGTACGTGCTAGTACCTTTCCCATCACAATCATCAAATGACATGCGTACTTACCATGGTCAGATTTATAAGGTGAGGGCATGATAATTTGGAAAATGATCGATTAAACTTGGTTTTGCCGACTACATAATCATACAAAATCGTATGTAAAGCAAGTGAAATAATAATTATAATTAATAGTTAAGCAACAAACAGAATTGTTGTGTTCAACTTTTGAAACCGCTTTGTTATGGCGTAGCTAGTGCAACAGTTATGATCAATGTTTATGAAATTCGTAACTTCAAATTCGCTACCTGCATGTGGTAACACAAAACTAATGTAAGTTTAGCTTTTTTGCAAGACGTTAACAATGTAGGAATTACGACGATTTGGTTTAAGTTGAAGCTCAATCCAAGTGAACAGACAACTCCGGTTTAAAAATCCACGTTCGATGGTGACCAATCTCTCCTGGCTTGTCCGAGTTAATTCACGACATCTAAAAAAGGTTTTTTCAGCATTTACCAGCTACATTTCAGCTACAGCCCTACTCATATTAAACACAGCTTTACAAATATTGAAACATTTGTTTGCACTTTTTTATTGAGGATATCTAAGGATGTTATCTTAAAAAATAGTATGAATGGGGGCCCAAGATATAGTGCTGTTACTGCTAGATGCTGTTCAGTTATCATTTATTGTGTTTTTGTCACATCGGTTATTTGTACTAGGATTCAAACCTTTTTCTCAATCTTCTGCAGCATTAAGTTATTAGTTGCAGCCAATCTACTTACTACTATTGGTCACTATTGATTTTATGCGAACCTACACATACATTTTCACCTGAACAAAGCCATTAGATTAAGTTTCATGGGTTTAAACTACTGCCGTTCATTCAACTATTCATACAATAACGCTAAAATAAACTGAGTAAACATTGACTTGTGATTTATGTAACTGCTTGACCTATATGATGCATTCAGCCAATCAGAGAGTAGAGCTCGTCATACATATAGAGGTGTAAAGCTAAAGGGCATTCAATACATTTTTAGCTACTCTACAAGCGACAACACATGCAAACTACATACTTGGTAAGTACAAACATACATAGTTGTGCTCCATGTATCTGTCATACTGGCTGTCATTGTGAGCTTTTGTCATCCATTGTATGGAATTTTGAAATGGTAGGATACTATCTGTGCTATCCATTGGTCAAAACTCAATCCAATATCATCGGAAGATGTAAAGACCATTTAATTTCTTTAAAATTCAACTATTTTCTTGCTTCTGTTGGTTTTTAGATAACTTAATTAAGTGGTGAGTCCATATAACTTTTTACATTTTTCATTCGAATTCCATAAATTTTTCATGCTACAACATCAAACTGGAAACATTTCAGATATTGAAAAATATAAATAGACAACTAAATAGATGCTGGCATATAAAACTTATCGCACTTGAGCAAACTTAATGTTGGATTAATGAAATCCTGGTAGCGTCTTGTATTCATTATTGCACCAACATTCTGCGTACATAGGTTAAAACTCCTCAGCAATTTTCTCCATTCCGTGAGCTTTTTCGCTTCAATACCACGCAAAACACACTTGGTCATGGGTCATTGATTTTTCAGCAGATGATGGATGTACCTGGGGAAGAAACAGTGGTTGCACCACCAGAAAAATCTCAGGCTGACACTCAGCAAGCAGATGAAAACATTGACAGAGTAAGTAAGCCATAGCTCAAGAATTAATGATTTATTGGTATCCGGGTGGGGTGTCAGATACCCCTGGTTTTGTTGTACGGCTATGAAACGGCTGCTTGAATAACCGCAAGCCTTAGCAGTAGCATACCACTGCTATGGCTTGGTTAGTTACTAGCTAGCACAGACTACTTCAACTGAAGGGACCTGCTCACATGCTCAACCAGTCGAGAGGCTTGGCTCGTGCTTGAATATCAACTGTGTCACGTTGTTGACCTATATTATACCTTATCAGTGACAGTGCATGCTGGAGCGACTGACGTGACGTTGTATAAATATTTCACATATAAGTTATCAGATCATTGAAATTCTGCATGCCTACAGCACAACATATTCTTATCCAATCGTTTGCTTCATCGGAAATAGTAAATGCTTATTTGTGTGTATTTGACAGAACGCTGCGAGCATAGACGCTGACGATATGAAGAGGCGGACCTCAGTAAGTTGTACAACTGTTTGAAATATACTTCGCAACGATCTCATAACATAAATCATGTGATATTCTTCTATTGGCATTGGTGTGTACATTACTGCCAAAAATTTACTGTGAAATATAGTCTGGTACATTAAGGAAATTTAAAAGTGCTTTCTAAAATAGGATTTGGTTAAACTTTTTACTGAGTGCGCAAATATGTGACCTAAAAATTTCTCCACAGGCGAAAAAGGTTTCGGTAGAGGATGAGCCAGCAACGATTGAAAGTGATAGTTCACAGCCAGAAGTGCAGTACAGATACGATGTGGTACTTTACATGTTTGGAATGCTATTCCTTGCAGTGCTCTTTGCTCTAATGTTTGGTATAGGTGAGATTATTTCTTTAGTACCTTGATAATTTTTATTATTTTACTCATGAAGTCTTCGTTTTGCTTCCCATTTGCTCAAAATAGATTTCCTATGCTTGTTTCTCAGTAAATCAAAATAATTATTTTTTTTCTAAATCTGCTAGATTTATAAAATAATTTCCATACCTTTATAAATAAATTTTGTTAAATTTTCTTTATAATTGGTTTTTATTTGATAAAAACAATAAGTCAACTGTCAACTGTAGTGCATTCGTGTAATATTTAAAACGTATCTCTTATCTCAAGATTGTTTATTATTTGTGCATTTCATGGAGGCCTATATTCGCAACCCCTTGCAAGTCATGTTTCCCTCTACATACCAATCACTTCTCCGTTATATTTATTATATAACCGCACAGAGAGTGATGGTTGTCGGTTGTTATCAATCAATCTCTAATTGCCAGTGCCATCCTATATCTGCTCACTGATTCACTGCACACGTCCTGCACACAAATTTTGACCCGATGAGACTACGTTAAAAAGAACGGGTTGTTATATCGTATCATGCATTTATTATGCTATCAAATCACGCGTATAAGTTTTGGTTATGTAAGTGCCAGGGGTGTAGCCAGAGCATATATTGAGGGGTGCAACACTTACATAGATCTGTTTAAATTTTTTAGATTTGTATGTCACATTTAAAATGTACAAGCGTAGTTCCATCTTTAGAGTAACTCTGTCTTGTTATCTGTGGTATTACCTGGTATTCTCTTGTTTCTGGCTACACCCCTGTGGTATCACAATCCACCCCTAGCTGCCAAAGACTGCTCACAATATATATATACAAAAGCAATCGTCACGTAATATATTCTGATTAGAACAAAATCCTTGGACCCTTAACAATGTGCGGGGGGGGGGGGGGGGGGGGGGTGGGGGGAGGTCTTCACCCACCCTAACATTAGGCTATCAGCTTACTCGGCTTGTTATATATATATTGGCTGGGCAAACACAGCCTACATTGTATTAGTGAGTTCAAGGTCTAATCTACTGAACAAAAACCTTTATGTGAAGGACCAATAAAACATTCTAATCCAACTGTGTGCAACGATATCCTTATTGTATGCCTTGATTTCAGGAGCCATTAGGGACTGGAACGCTCAATCTCCATATACCCACAATTCCTCTAACAATTCTATTGAGAGGTTCCTCCCGGAACCCTTTACTCCTGAACTAGGTGTCTACAAAAGGTAAAGATTTACCTTCCGAAGCAAAGTACAAAACTGCGTTATTGTGCTAATGGAAAATCAACTTTACAACAAAACTGTTATTTCTTATTCAGATCGGATTCGGAGGCCTCTGGTAGGTGGTACTACTGGAAACTGAAGCCTGAGCTCGTCACAGCATGGACCAAGCTGTTTGTGTGGGTGGGCTATTCACTCCACAACCTATCGATATGGCTTGTGCTCTATCTACAACACAAGGCTAAGGTTAGTAGCAGACTTTCACTTGAAGGGACACAACTCCTAAATTGTGCAACTAAAAACAGGCAAGCAATTAGGGAATATGTTTTTCTAGAACTTTCCGGACAAGGATGGAAAGTATGCAGCCAAGTTTACTGGAAGTTTGGACAAGTACAATTTGATCATGTTTGGCCTGAATGTCTTCTTCCATCTGCTTCACCTGCTCAACACTCACATTACCTATGATGGTACTGCAGCAGACACCAGCATTGCAAGCTCCCAAAGTAAGCTCTAGAAAACATTTTATTGACAAAATTTTTAAGATTTGCAGAAATATAATCAAAAATATTCTTTGCAATATTTGGCACTGCTTGTGATATTTGAGAAAATAAAACGGTGAAAACCAAAGTTCTACATTTGGTGTATTTGTTATTTTTAGGTTCTGTTATTGTGGCCTTGATAGTGATGCTCTTCATAGAATTTAAAGACAGAGGTGTGCTGTTTGGGTACCCGTCCCCGTACCAGTTAAGAAAGTACCAAAACTCAGTATGGATGAGCCCAGTCTATTTGATGAGAAAGTACCATGGTTACGTCATCTATTGGGGTGCAATCTACACATTTTGGTATCATCCACTGGAGAACACTGTTGGACATGCTTTCGGATTTGCCCACACATGGTTCTTCATGTTGCAAGGTAAGATAAATCCAATTTTACTACACTCCCTCCCATTGTGACATGTGTATGACACTAACTTAGTTTTGGAGGTTTCTGTTTGAGCTATGTATTATGTACCATGGTTACAGGTAGCCTCACATTCACCAAAATACACTTGAACAAATACTGGAGATTTACTCTAGAAGTCTGGGTTACTATCCACTCCTGTATTATTGCTGTGCAGACTGGCTCCGGTGTGATGGGCAAAGAACTATGGCCAATGTTTGTCTTTGGTTTCGCTACTGTCATTTTTCTCACACAGGTAAGGTTGAAATTTTTATAAAACTGTGAAAAAAATTTCTTGAAATGCAAATTCTAGTGGATATCAAGAAATTTTTGTTATTTTCTAGCTCTATGGACTTCCATTCTGGAAAAACGTACCAGCATGGTCACGAAGCATACCAGTAGTATGGTATGCAGTTGTGGTAATATTTGCCTATAGTTTTATACGAGACACTGAGGGACGGCCGTACACACGTATCGCTGAGATAATAAGAATTGGAGGCATTTATTACCTGATTTTGTTAGTCGGTTGGCTGATAATAACTGCCATCACTAAAGTACTAAGAATGCGACAAGCGAAGACTGTACCCAGTCAGGCTAGCTCCAAGCACAGTATGAATGTAGAAAAAAGGCCAGTTTCTGCTACTGCATCACAAATACCACGATGGAAGGAGGTTATTTATATATCAGCTTTCATCTTTGTCTACCTTATATCAGTTTTTATATCGTGGGTCTTTGAATATCTCGACTGGAAAGTTAATTTAATTGTACTCACTATGATTTATTGCTTCTGTTTTACTTTATTCTCAGCTATAATTGGTTCCTTCCTCCTCGTACCCATACTTCCTATGAAAAAATACTCTGTTATGTAGTTCATTTACAATCTCAACCATTTTTTGATGCTCAATTTTAGGACTTGAAATAATGATTAAGCATTTTTCTATAAATAATTTATTATTAATAGATTTTAGTTAAAAAACTGAAACATTCCATTATGAAAAAAGATTTTTATTACTTTTTGTGCATGATAGACTTTTTCAGTTAGAATATATATGTCATGATTGAACCAGAACTAATGACTTCAGTTGCTGCGTTTTTAAGCTCAACAAATAAATCTTATAAATCCCGTAAATTGACGATAATCCCACCTGCCACTGGGTGTCACGCTATTCCACTCCTTGACATACATATTTAACAGACCTTCTGTAGGAAAGCTAATAGCTAAGTCTGTGAAGAATTTAAATGTTAAAACAGTTAAATACTCCAGCAGTACATTCAGCGACAGTATCAATGTAAGAACAAAAATACAACCAACTGAATGAAAACAAAACTTATGTACCGTACATGACTGACAATATTTGTCACGGCTGCTGTTAGAAAGAAGTTTCTAGAAAAGCTGAGACAGTTTGTTGCATGGTATATATACTTTTTATGATGCTTAATTAATGCCCAACACCTGCTACATCAAACGAATGTTGCTGTGGTGTTATAACTCCAAATTTTTCATGCTGACTCGGGAGCACAACTCCAAAATTTCTTGAATGGAAGAACTTCGGATATTTGGCATGGTTTTAAGTCAAATAGCAATATCGCATGAAAGCAATGTCATATCCAGGTTCAGGAAATAGTTGGGTAGGGGTGTAGCTGTAACGTCCCACAATGATATAGGTATAACCCACCCAAAGGCACACAGTCTTCAGTCTATAAACAGCACATCACAAACAAGCTATCACCAGCTGGTATTATATGACATCACACTGTGCGCTAGTAGCACAGATAATATTTGTACTAGCCAACCACCAACAACCTCGTGCATAGATAATACCCATAAATAGATAACAGCAGCTTTTCTACCTCTCTGCATCGAAAGAGCAGATATCTACAACCTTATCACACAGTATGCAGACACTGTAAGTAGATTGTGAGCAGCCCTAGCTAGTCTAGAATGTCTACCATGTTTGTCAGAGCCGGTATCTCAAGACTGGTGCACACAGGAGTGAGAAACACAACTAGTAGATCTGCTAGTAGTCTGGTGAGTGGTGTGTAGTCATAGCTTCTACACATCAAATTTTCCTAGTGTAGGGGTAGAAACTTGGAAGTAAATATTGTAAGATATACAATGTATCCTTGGGAGGTCACTAAATTGTCACGTTTTTTTGTTATTTGTATATTTTAGCCCGCAGGGTTTAACCCTCGAGGTAGCATAGTAGCTCCCTTCACTCCTTTCACTACAACTGGGTAAGTACTAGCGAACTACTAGCTTATACATAAGTGGTACACACAACACTTCAAGCTCAAGGGGAGAAAACTTTCGATTCTGTATTTTCATAAAACAGTTGATCATAATTCCAATACCAACACTATATGCATGCTTACAAAATGAAGTATGACCTGTTTTAGAGATGTTGACTGCAATAAGCTATCAGAGTACGTACAGCATTTAAAGGCATGTGAAGTGCCCAGTTTGTTCGGTAAGGAAATTAAGTCTTTTTTCCGTTTTGTTTTGAACAAACCAAATTAATTCTTGAGCAGATATCAAAAGCAAGTGTATGACAACTTCATCTACATTTTTTTTTTAAGTTCTGTGAATAAATTATACTAAATAGGTAGTCGTTAAAAGAACATAATTGGACACAGAACAGTCAGACAACAAATTTTTACCCATTTCCACTGCACACAAAATGGCAAGTTATGTTTTGTGTTGTTTTTAGTGAATGGAACTACCGGAGAAGGTTTGTCGATGACTGTAAACGAAAGAAAGGAAGTGACAGAGGCGTGGTTAGACCACCGCAAGGAGTTTGAACACTTGATTATACATATCGGTGCAGGGAACATCAAGGACAGTCAGGAGTTGGTGAGTCCATGTTCAGCTGCGTAAAATACAAGAACATCTTATTTGTAATGAGAGGCATATTACATGCTTTTACTAAGTGAGAACAATTGAGGCCAATAGTCGTGATCAAATACCAGTAATAAATAAAAACACACTTAAAAAGGCAAAACTGAAATAAAGTTTGTAGTTACATGGATTGCAAAGAATTTTGACCCAGTTTCATAAAAGATACACAAAATAAACAAGTTTAGATGCGTTTAATTATATTTCAAACGTATTAATAACTCCCAAAATAATTACTACTTGAATTTTGTGGTTTAAATCTTTTTGTCTTTTTTTTTTATCCAAATTTACTAAAAGTTTTCTTTTACCCATTCAATTTGAAACCAAGTGACTGAGTATCTTGGAAGGCTGCTCTCTAGTGTGACTTTCAGCAAAAAGCAGAGCTACACACCAAATTTTCAGAGCTAAAATGAAATTGTGCTTGGCTGATACATTTGAAGATTAATTTATACCTGTTAGACACAACCCTGTGTCATATACACATTGTAGCCTCAGTACTTAACATTATTATGTCTTATCATTATCAGGCCAGGCACTGTGAATCTGTTGGAGCAGATGCTATAGCATGTATTTCACCTAGTTACTTCAAGCCTCAAAGTGTAAAAGATCTGGTTGCATACATGAGCTCTGTAGCCAGGGCGGCTCCCAACACCCCCTTTTACTTGTATGATATAAACTTCATGACCCAAGTCTATTGTAAGTTTATATGCAATGCGTAAATATATACTAGGCGAGAAATTTATGGAGTTGTCTTACACTGTAATACCAACAATTGAAAGCAGACAACTCCACTATTATAAAACTGTTTGCTTCTCAGCCATTTTCACACCTCTATGCTAGGTCTAGCATATGGGTTAATGACTAACTGTACCTTGTAGTGGACAACACACGCTTTCTTGAGCTTGCAAAGACTGAGATACCAAACCTAGTTGGGATAAAGCACTCGTCCCCAGAGTTAAACAGCTTGGTCAGGTGCCACAAGATGGAGGGGGATAAATACCACATACTTCTCGGCAGCGATGATGTAAGTATGAACCAGGAAATAATGTAATTCTACTGCACATAAACACCAAGATGAAGGATTGTTTACTTGTTGTTTAGACATTATTGCCAGCGATGTCTATGGGAATATCTGACAGCGTACCCAATAGTTTCATGTCTCCTCTTCACAACAAAATACGGCAGGCGTGTGCAGATGGGGATATGGAGACTGCCAGATCGATACAGGTAACAAAGTTAACTCACAAATAGGGAAACTAAGGCTGTAGACACATAGCAGTGACCTAATTGTTATTCCGGTAGTAGTTAATGCTTTTGGAGGGTATTGTTAACTTTTATTGGATAAAAGTGTCAGTATATGAAAATGTAAACTTTGTGATAAGAGCTAGAAGTTCATTGCAAACTGGTAAAAAAACGAGCATGATTATATCTCTTTTTGGCATGCGTTACATTTGACTTTATTGGATACAAGAGTTTAAATAATAACCACTCATACGAAAGTCGATTAGTCTAGTAGATTGATTATACTGATGCCATAGGCTATTGGAATTGATACCACAGGCTATTGAAATTACAGCTCATAAAACATTCCATAATTCAATATTTCGATTTTATACTAAAATGGGTGCGATACTAAATTTATGAAAACGGTAAATTAAGATTTTTTATTTAATTCATTATTGGTTTTCTTTTTCTCTGACATTCTTAGCAATGATGTAACAAAATGAACAGCATCACCATCATTTAAAACATGAGAACTCAACTTACCACTTGAAAAACTTGATAAGGAGTTATGCACCCTTATTTTTTGCTTTCATGCGTCTAATGAAGTTTGCCAGTAACTGTGCAGATTGCAAGCATCTGTTACCGTTACACCAAATAGCAGCATGAATTTGTTGCAGCTTTTCTCATTGGCTGCATGTAATTGTTATACAGCTATCCTAATTGGCTACATACTTGTTACAGTTATCCTAACTGGTTACGTGTAATTGTTACAGCTCAGGACAATGCAGATCTCAGCTATGAGAGCTAAATATGCCACAGGGGCTGGAGTGTTTACTGCCTCTAGGGCTATTGTACAAATGATGGGGTGTGACCTTGGACCTCCCAGACCTCCCTTAGCTCCACTGCCGAAGGACAAGTACGCTGCTCTAGAAAATGAACTGAAGGAATTCGGATTCTTCAAACCGCTTCAATGATTCAACCCATAATTGATTTGGTAAACATATGAGTTTTTTTTCAAAACATCTATATCGTAAAAAATTGCATCTTTTCAAAGGAGGTTTCTTGAAATTACAAGAGAAAACTCAGATCTAACTATCAATTTTTAAAAGAGAACCGATATGGACAATCCTCACCAATACATTTCGGTTCATTGTTTTATATCATTTGCAAGCATAGCCTTGCCAATTAATAAATAAAATTTAACAGTTTATAAATGTTTATACTAATCATTGCTATCGTTTGCAGCTAACAAACTTCATTGCTCCACCATTTGCAATGAATGGCCGTTAAATGGTTGACCGTGTCTTCCAGCTGGTATAATTCTAGTAAGCATTTGGTTACTCACTGTTACTCCTGTCTGAAAAGTTTAGAGTTTCCGACCATAAATAAGAAGCAAATATGCTGCCGATGAGAGAAATAGTGATGCAACAGAAAACAACCACATCATAGACATGTAGATGACTTTATTTACCTTACAGATGTTATATATATACAATGTTTGGTGAATAGAATGTTTCTCACACATACGTGGGACTTTTCTCACCATTAAACAGCAGCTGCTTGTTAGAAAACTTCTTTAGCTCACTCGAAATCTCTTTTCAACGTCAAAAAAATGCTTTGCCATCATGAACATCCTGATACAGTGTTACAAAAGTAACGGAGGAAAGGTTATACACGCACTCAACATAATTGAATCATCAAAAACTAACAATAATTTTCATAAACATATTTCACCGGTCGTAAATAAAGAAAACCTCTCTCACTTCTGCTATACAGGATTACTAATCAAACATTTGATTGTTCCGTTGTCAACTTATACTGGGACAGAAGGTGAAGGTAAAATGATTGCAGCGACAAAGCTGTTCTACAAAAATCTTTACAATTCTCTGTCATTTTAAAACAAAACTCAAATGGTACAGAACATTTGCTAACTACATCCCAGATCTACACACTTCTAATTACCGCCACACAATTTGAATGAAAAGACAGCCATGTCATTGTTGTTGTTTTCGTTAGCAGTTGTAGACAATTCTTCAACAACAGTAGCCTCCTCCACATTGATAGTTATTATCTCCTCATGTCCACAGTACAAGTCCTCTACCTTGTAGGCCAGGTCAATGCGCCCACAGTTCATCAGCGAGTGGTAGAGCTTGGGTAGCTGAAGACAAAGAGCACAACTAAAAGTTGTTTGTATTTGACATTTGAGAGTTGTCTTTCCATTAGAGATGGTTGCATCAATAACAAGTAGGAGTTGCCTACTCTTTAATACCACAAATAATTCGTATAGGCTGCATATAGACATATATAGTACTTGAACAGTACATAGGCGTATGCAGTATATAGACACATACAGTACATAGACATATACAGTACATAGACATATATAGTACATAGACGTATATAGTACATAGAAATAAACAGTACACAGACATATACAGTACATAGACATATACAGTACATAGACATAGACATATACAGTACATAGACATATACAATACGCAGAAATATACAATACACAGACATATACAGTACATAGACATATATAGTACATAGACACATACAGTACACAAACATATACAGTACACAGACATATACAGTACATAGACATATACAGTACATAGACATATACAGTACATAGACATATACAGTACATAGACATATACAGTACACACAGACATATACAATACACAGACATATAGAGTACACAGACATATAGAGTACATAGACACATACAGTACATAGACACATATAGTACACAGACACATATAGTACACAGACATATAGAGTACATAGACACATACAGTACATAGACACATATAGTACATAGACACATACAGTACATAGACACATACAGTACATAGACACATAGAGTACACAGACATATACAGTACATAGACATATACAGTACATAGACACATAGAGTACATAGACACATACAGTACATAGACATATACAGTACATAGACACATAGAGTACATAGACATATACAGTACATAGACACATACAGTACATAGACACATACAGTACACAAACATATACAGTACATAAACATATACAGTACATAGACACATACAGTACATAGACACATACGGTACACAAACATATACAGTACATAGACATATACAGTACATAGACATATACAGTACATAGACATGTACAGTACATAGACATGTACAGTACACAGACACATATAGTGCACAGACACACCTGATCTGTGGCACGAGGCTGCCTCTTAATCCATGTATAGAGCATGTCCAGTTTGATATTATCTGGATATGGTTTGTTTCTGGTCTTCAGTGCTTCAATCCTGCCTTTAGTTAGCCCTAGACCTACAGCCAGCACCTCCCATTCCTTACCTGCAAACAGTGCACAATACTAACTATAAATAAGTAACTATACCATAATCTGTGGGCCAAAAACACCAGCAACCACTACACATGTGCACGGCCATGAGCAAGAGAAGGGGAATACCCCAGTGACTATAAGTAGATTAAACTGGCTAGTTTCATTGTTTTAAGACTCACACAGACCTACATCCTGTTTCACTGAGCCAACTCTATCATTCATGCCATCAAGTTTTGGCAACAACAACAATAACCAATGGCAAACACAGTTCATTTGTCACTGGACTTTCATAGCCAGCAGCCAATCACAGGTCGGCATTCATTCAACACTTTTTATTAATACTATCTTTGCTCTGAGTGACAAGCTGAAATGGTCTGTAGATAGCACCTACCTAGCTTTGGTGCTATTATCTCTATTGCTTCAGAGATAGCTGGCTCCAATGCTAGAGCTAATTTACCAGGGAACGGTGTCTGCACCCCCGTTTCAACTCCCTAAAAAGATAGAACAAAGACTAGCTTACAATTCTAAGAATTACTGGGTATACCTATGCAAAATAATTCATGTCAACGATGAATTGGTGCCAAATGAAATGACAACAACAAAATATTGGACGTTTGCCAAATGATTTCATATCACACCACCAAAGTACCATTATTTTTCAGTAAGAAATTCAGCTTTTGCATGTTTTATATTATTGACCAGGCCAAACAAACAAACAAACATTTCAATCATTCATGTGGATTTTTGACAAGAGTATCATGAGAAAAACATTTTTATCTTCTCACTTTGTAAAAAAGCAAAGAGCGAACAAACTACCTTAGCTAATTGCAGCACAAGCTCGGCGAGAACTCTTTTCTTTTCAGATGCGAGGTTAGAAGAGGCCTTCTTTGTGGCATAAGTGCTCGTAACCGAAGCTACGCTGGACTTTTTGTTAGTAGCGGTAGTAGTAGAGGTAGATGCTTGGGTGGAGTCAGCGCTGCCTATAATCTGCCTGTCTATCAGCTGTACCATACAAACCCCCTAAATAACATTGTCATCAAATCTTATTACCTTCTTGGCATAATTTTTTTTTATATTTTGAGCTACAAAAATAGCAAGATATTTTTAAAAAAAATTTTGGCGACAGTAAGCATGACATTTTTGAGTGACTCAATATTTAAAATTCTGTAACACAAATTTGTCACTTTTGTAAGTTTCAATGACAAATTTCAACATCTCTGTGTGCCTGGCTACGAATATTTGCAATTCAAATTTATCAAAGTGGCCGTTTCCTGGAATATAGTATTACAAGCAGACGAATGTATCAATCACGTGTAGCAATACCTGTCCATGACACTACCTTGTAAAAGTCATAACTCTTTTGCAGGTGCTTGTCTGCTTCAGTAATAGCGAAGTTCACCTGACAAGACATTTCTGAGTTGTAGTATTTAAAAACTCTCTTCGATGTTGGGTGGAATCTCTCATCAAACTTGATGTTTCCTCTGAAACCAATTTCGAACACACTTCCTGTAAAATTAATTAAATATTTATCAAAACTTTGACGCCAAAGACCAATATTTCTTATTTTTGGCAGTATATTTTGATTTGATAAAAATTTATAGATTCAACTACAATTACATCCCTTTTTGTGTCAAGTTTGACTAGCGAATTGCTTATAGTATAATCTACCTTCCTTCAGCATAACCTTTTTAGATGTTGGTGGCCCTTTCGTTCCATGGAATCTCCACCCTTTGTCATACAGTTCATCATAGAGGGCGTCGGCTTTCTGCACACTCACGCAATGAACCGTGATTTCAGAATGCTCTCTAGGGCTGCAGAGAGACCATAATGTAAGTGATAGGTGAGAAAATTACTGCATAAAAACTGATTGGCATGTGACATTTGACACACTGTTCTATGAAAAGTGATTGACAGGCGACACGTCCATTTTGTTAAAAACCGATTGACATATGACAGGTGACAGGGTGCTTTATGAAAACTGATTGACACGTGACAGGTGAAACTACACTGCGTCTAAGTTAATTGACTTGTGTCAAGTGAAATATTGCTTTATATCAACTGATTGAATTTGACATGCGAAAAAGTGCCACATCATAAAACACTGAACATGAGAATTTGACAAGTGGCATCTAGAAACAGGTGACTCACTTCTGATAAAGTATAAACTTGACAGCGCGCAGACAAAGCTCTTCCTCTAATAAGTAAACAAACTTTTTGGCATCAGCAGGTGTAACCTCAGTTCTACATCTCAACACGATGAACCTGTGACACACCAAACAGCAGCATTACGTTACTCGTTAATAAAACAAAACATAAATGCAGCAGATTTTTCATACAGCAAATGAGCTCACTTGTGCAGGGGTTTAGACATGTGGAAGGATAGAAGATCCTTTCTGATTTCAACAAGAGACACGTCTGGTAGGTGAACCCAATTTTCAGACGTTGAATCATAAGAAAACAGAAGTAAGGAATCATTTTCATCTTCTATAGAAAAATGCCGATGAAGGTTATTATTATTGTTTTAATTTCACATCGCAACATTACATCATTTGATATTATGCAAGTATAAGAAGGAAGTGAAGCTACCCTGACCTCCATATATGCCCAGATACCATTTGTTCACTTTCTCATCCCTTTTAGTTTCTGTACGTTTCTTTTTTTCATTGCCAGTCTCTCCTTTTACAGCAGCTTCCGCCTTAGCTAGCCTTTTAATCTTCACTGGATTGGCTGGGATGGGCAGATTTACCTGAGGCAAACTAGTGAATCCATTTAAAGTAGCAGGAAGCAAACAACAAAAACAGGATCATAAGCTTAGACTTACAATTACAGTTTTTCTGAACTTCTGAGCGCCCCAAGCTATGCAGATGATGTTACTACTGGATATCAGAGCCCTTCCATTCGGCAATGATGTCTGTAGTCGATTCACTGTGTTAGAATCCACAGGCTGAATCTGGAAATATACACAATACTGGAGTTGTCTTTTCTTCAAGGTAGTGACTGCATTAACAACGTGGAAAAGGGAGACGACCCACCTGCATGACAAAAGAAGACAAACCAATAAAGCAGCCGGTTTCAGACTTGAGGGAAAACCTCTGATCAACTGATGATGTCACTCTGGTGCTTTGCTTGCTAAATCTGATGGTGTCCCTTTTGAATCTGGTCACCACACAGGCAAATGTTGGCACACCGCCAGTAAATCTAGCTTGCGCTAGCCTGACGTCCTAAAACAGGTGCTCGAGTTCAAAGGAAATTGTCTTCTCTTAGCCCACTTACTCCAACATGACCAAAAGGACAACTTTGTGACATATGACAATTGCATATCGTTAGATCTATGAGAATATTGAGCAGTCTACTCTAACCTTGAACTCTTCGTCAGTCGTCTCCTCTGTGTTTAAATAAATCCAGGCGTTGTTTAGTTTGACCTTGATAACAGGCTCACGATGCAGAGCACTTGTCCTCGACATACAGTGAGGTACAAGTACGCTGATGTCAGAATCTCCCTACAAATACATCACATCCTAGCAACAGCAAAACATTTAATTAAAGCATCTCCTTAACAACAATCTGAGAAAAATGTATCACTTTGACAGAAAGATATTGGGTGCTGCTGGAGCCCGCCGCAAAAATGGAAAACATTCTTAGATCTCAGGCTAATGCTTGCAAACATCTTGAGGCTCACAAATATGTCTTCCTCGCCGGTGTACTTGAGGCGAATAAATCTACTGATGACTTTTTCATGTCTTTCGTAAATAAAGTAGGCATTCATCTGTTGCACATCTGTACACTCAAACAACCTTTTACCATTGCTGTCTTCGAGCGCTGCCCCGTAGCCTTGGAGAATACAACAAACACCCTGAGTGAAGTCTTTCTTCTTTGTATCATTGTTTAAGTACCTGCAGAGTTACATAGACATGCATATAAACGCTGCTGGAAATATTATTTGCTATGTCTTCAAAACAAATGCACAAAAAACCAATTTGTTAATAATTAAGTATTTTGCATGATTTTCATCAAAAGAGAGAATGTCTTACTGATGTAGACTAAATACCATACTTACACAAGACGGGTAGGAGACCCCTCCCCAACAGATGTAGGAACGCTGAAAGTGGTGCCACTCACTGTGGGGGATATTGCAGACATTATACAAAAGTTTCTTTAGTAATAAAAACAATTTCAAGTAATTCAAGCAAGTATGGGAATTTGTGAAATGACAATTATTCTATAACACACATTCCTGAAGTAGAGAAGGCTGTTTTGCTAAAGTCAGAGGGTCGTGAAATCTATTGGAACTAAGTACAGAGAGAAACATCGATGGTAAGATTATTTGTCACAATCTGTTACAACTTTTCTATTTACCTTTTCTATGTGAAGTACTTTTGACAATAACATAACTCACAGCACCAACTGCCACAAACAACTGCCATATAAGGCAAATGCACAAAAATATAGCAAAATCTGGAAAAATTGTTTTTACCAAAACATCTGCAAGAGTCTAAAATTGCCTAGAAACCCACAACAAAAACAACAATTTTTCCGATTTGTATATTTATTCCCTTCATCACATTCAACTCAGTCACACAGCAATTGCGGACAAAATATTTCTCACAAAATCTATTCATTACACATTTGAACATGGCGTCAAAGAAAGTGGATAACTCCGAAATATTGCAGAATATGAATGTAGAAATCAACAAATGCATCCGAATCAGTTGGCAGAAATAACAAGCCAAAAGTCTGTAGACAAAATGATAGAGAGCCATGCACAAGCTTAAAATAATATCAATGATAACAAGGGAGAGGGAGGGCTAGGGAGGGAGAGCGAGGGAGGGAGAGAGAGGAAGGGGGAGGGCTAGGGAGACGAGATATTGCATAGCAGTATAAGCAGGTGTATGGGAGAGATAAGGGATAAAACAGCTCTTACATATCATCAGATAAAGTATTTCACAACTCCAGCGTAAAATAGTGAAAAATCCAGTAAATTGACTGACTTTACAAATTTTACAACTAGATATAAGCGATGCGTGATACACAGTACAGAATACACTTTATATATGTATATATATAATGTATATACTATATACACATCAATAATAAATAATTTAAAAGTATCATCAGCTACGAGAATGAGCTGAGTGTCGGATAGTGTACTTCCCTTTCTGTAGCTGAGGTATATATAACTTAGATTTGTTTCCATCTGCTTTACGTACCCACATCTGCTCGGGGGTGAGGGCGGTTATACACGCGCTGCAACAATGTATGTAAGAATTAGAGGCTGAGAGAGTACACACTAATGCTGGTATTATTTATATAGGAGTTGAGCTAGTAGATTACTAGCTGTTTAGCTCTGTAGGTGCTTTATATACAGAGTTGTCTTCCATTTACTCATTCATTTAGTCTCCAAACCAACAGAGAAATTATATGCTGTAACACTTTGCATTTACAAGCATCACAAAAACACCAAGTTTCAGAATCTATAGCTGGAATAAACTTCAGCAATGTTAAGTTGTGCCAATCCAAAACAAGTGATGGAATGGTGTGCCCAATTAATAAAACCAACTGTCAGATCAAAGACTACCCAAAAGACCACACCACACTGGGATGGAAACCGAATAGGGTGAGAAAAAAGGACAGCGCAAAGGTGTGCCTTTTCTCAGCCATTAGAATTATCTCCTCCATTCATGATGCACCAAAAACGGAGAAGATAATAACCAAACGTCATGATTCCATTGTGATATTTTACCATTTTCTACTGTATTATATATTGTATTATATTTGATAATGACGACAAAACCTGTTTTCTTCTCTGGAATTGACCTCTTTTGATACAATTATTACTATTTTAGATGCTACATTCACATTAAAATCCTATGATACTATATTATATACTAAACAGAAGCTGAAAGCTGAAAATAGCATGAAAAGCATGAGTGTAATAGAAATGGACAGCAGATACTTACTGTGTTGGAGGGTTGAGCTTATCATCAATGAAGATCTGGTGGCCTTTAGAGTAATGTTCTCCCTGGTAGTATAGAATGCCATCATGGTATCTGACCATCAACTTGTCCTTAGCCAGAGAACCTAACACGTATATGGAGGGATGGCATGAGCGACAGGGTAGACTTAGACCAACGAGCTACACACCAGATGTTGTAGGTGCTTGCTATATTATAGTCCACACAGACACACATTAGTTTGACATTATCAGCCTATTATAACTACAGAGGTAGTTATAGAGGTCTGGGTCTGTCGTGGCTTTTGTATTGTGACAATAAAATGACTTTAACACGCTCTCATGTTCTGGTTTACAGTGGTATTCTATAAAAATAGAAATTCATTTAAAAATAATTGCAAAAGTTTTTTATAACCAAAGATGTATCAACAAAATTACTTTCTTGGCTAGTAATTCTAGCCTTAGAACCATGTACTCCAAGAAAAGACACAACAAACAGGTACTTACCGTGGTGCATACCGGGCTTCGGTCGTTTCTGCTGCTGCTGCTTCTGTTTTAGAGCCTTCTTTATTAATGACCAGTCCTCAATGATGTCTCCTTCTTGCAGCATGTATATTATATATGGACGTAAGAGCGGGATGTCAAGGAAATGAAACAGTTCACTAGACGTTGCACAAAACACAAGAAACCAAGCCAATATTTCAAACAATCTGCTCTGGTATAGAAGAGTGCGAGAAGACAACTCCATACACAGACAAACAACATTATCGTACAGAGGTAATATCAGGATGTATGAAGTACATGATAGAGTATACAAGGATATTAGTAACAACTGTGGGCCTTTTCTTTCTCTCCTTCACCAAAGGCTTCACTCCTCGTCTCACTCTCGACTTCTTTGCACCAGACTGCGACTCCCACAAATCTGAGTGTACAAAACATGAAGGTCAATAACAACTAGAAATCAACTAGATACACAAGGCCGTGATTCTCAACAATTAACTTTACTGCCTCATACAGAGAGACAGTTACCATTCTACTCTTGACAAAATCAATTTTTTTAGCATGTTTTTAATTACTCTAATCGGAACCTTGATAAAAACAACTAGATCAAGGCTATTGTTTGAGGGTATACAAACTAAAATCACTAGAAGAAGCTTTGTCAGGCTACAAGTCGACGTATAACACAGAATAAGTGCTGATTATAAAAAACTATACATCACATCCATAGACATACACATTACACAAACTGAAGGATACATACCAGAACTGATGTCTATGTTATGCCTGTCTTCCTCCAGTCTACGTATCGTCTCCTCCAATTCACTCTTTACCGTATCAAACAAAAGCTTCTTTTCGTTTTCTACATTCTGGTGTGCTGCCAGAGACTCGCTCTCAAACCGTACCTAAACAACATACTATCGGCTAAAACCAGCCAATCCGCATCACCATTTTATGCAATGCTCTACCAGATATTTCATAGATGTGTCCCTGTCAATTAGACACCAATGAGTGTATTGAAAGATTTCATAGTCAGCCAAGTGTTTTACAACCAAGTTATAGACAGACAGAGAACTAATAGAGCTATGAAATGAAAAAATCAAAAGACAGTCGTATGAGTTGTCTTCTCTATCCCCTCATAATTCATATACTGCTTCCGATATTTACAAGTATTGACTGGTCTTTGGTTTATGCCGGAACAAAGCCTGAAAACAGCTGAGACATTCCTACTACTAGGTCTATGCTGCGAGTTCTCACCCAGGATATTTAAGCCCTAACTAATAATACACAGCACTGTAACTCACCCTGATGAGCTCAAATCGCAGGTCTCGACGGATTAGAGCAACTTTGAGTTTCTTCTCCAGTTTGTCATTAAGTACTTTGAGGGGTTCAAGGTACTCTGATGATGTCTCAGCCTTCAGTTCAACCAGTTTTGAGTTGATTTGCTTCATTTTTTCATCATAAAGTCTAGAGAGAAGAGCAGGAATAAGTGCAATAACTACACGACGTAATATTTCAACAATGTCAAATAATTCCATTCATTAAATGCTCTGATGATACTATGGTTGAGGAGTATTCACAGATCTAACACAAGCTAGACTGTGACTCGATTCAGATGTCTACCGATACAATGCGGTATGTGAACATCATTTCAAGAAATCATATTGATTTACAGAACTAGTTTCAATGCTGGCAATCATTGATTGCATGAGGCTCAAAACCTCTCCGAAAACAAGATAAACAGTAGTAGGCCAAGCGATGTCTTACGTATTCTTTCCCTAACCAGAGGACATAGATAGTGCAAAAATAACGGAGAGAAAAATTCTAATACTTTGACACAAATAACATACAACAAGGATCTCTCAAACAGGCATGATCTCTAAGAGCAAACTCAGACTGAGATACACTCACAGATTTTTGACCAATTGAAAGGCTTGCTCAAGTTCGTGACCATCTGAGATGTATTCACATTTTCTGTGGTCGATAGTTTCCTCATCTAGATCTAAAACAAATGATGTCTAATAAGAACCATGCATGCTCTGCTAAATATTATTATACCTAAAGCTATACTGAATTGACCAAACACTAGCGTACAACTTTTATCATAGGTGTCATTGGTTACCTACCTGAACTTTCACTTTCACTACCAGATGAGTGATCTGAATCTTCTGCGTCACTTTCTTCGCAATTTGGACTTTCTTGTTCTTCCTCAGTGTCCATTCTTTCTTCTGCAGACATGATTGTTTGTTGAGAAGCAAAAGCGTGTTTTAGAAGCGACTAATACTCAATATCTACCACTGATAAGTGAGCTTGTCTCTATCGCTTTATTCTCATCTGATATCAATGATTGCAATCTATAAGCCCCAGTAACAATAAACAAAGCTACGAAAAACTGGTGAGTTGCTGGTTTTGGAACGTTTTTCACTTGCTATAACTTCTGTTTGATTTTCTGGCTTCTTTTCTGCCTTTGCTACCTTTAATTAAATAGATAAAAACATACTGATAAACAGCAACAAACTAACAGCACATTAATGATAGTTGTTATATATATAAACAGCAGCCTCAGGAAATTATTACTATTTTACTAATGCCGTAAAATAACCACTAGCAGTTTTAAAACTGTGTCTATTATATTATTATAATAATATTTATAAATATTACCACTGACTATAGGAGTATAAATATTCATTATTATTATAAATCCATCCCATACTTATTTTGTCACAAACAGTCACAACAAACATTGACAACAAAAGACAATTATCATCATAACAATCAATAATTACTAATTAATCAATAAGATTTCAACAATTCACAGAAAATATTATTATTGATACACTACACACACACGAGCTTACTTAGACATAAGTAGTAGCAACAACTTGTATAATTATAATCAGTAATTAATATAATACTATTCTTCTTCTTGCTAACTACTACTAACTTACTTACAAATTAGTAATTAATAACAATTATTATTATTACTTTTGGTTGATAACCATTTATTTATTATCAGTGAGTGAGTATTATTATTTATTTTTTGATTGAAATTGATGATCATGATGATGATGATTGATGAAAACAAAAACCCAATCATCATCATTGATCATCAATAATGATTATTATTATTGAGTTTTTGTTATCATCATCATCATGAACGAATGATGATAATAATAATAAAAAGAAGAACGACGATACAAAAAAAAGTGATAGTAAAAAAGTAATAATAATAATAATATTTATAATAAATTTGTATTATTATTAATTATAAATAATAATAACAATCAGCAGAAGTAGTAACATGTATGTATAGTAGACTACTATACTATGTTTTTTTCTTTCTAATTATTAATTTATTATTATTATTATTTATTACTTACTACTACAGACAGGACAGGTAGTAGTAAGTAATAATAATAATTAGAAAGAAAAAAACATTATTATTTATATCATCATCGCTTTAATTGAAAAATAAGTAAGGTCAGTGTGAGTTAATAGAAACTTCAAATCAAACTTACGAGTAAACCGCCACGGGAAAACAAGGTTTCTACTGACCAACCCACAAAGCCATCCACAGATTCTGTGACAGAAGAATGTTCAATACATTCAAAGTGAAACTACAACCGAATAACGTTGCGAGATTGCGCGTTTGTATCAACCATAGACCAAGAAGAGTAAATACCAAAAAATATAGAGGGGTCTCTACGCCTATGCATAGAGCTACTATTCCTAGCTTTTCTGAAAATCTACCATGGATGAAGTTATACTTCATCCATGAAATATACAGCTACAGAGTCGTTCTTTTTAAATGACGTCAGTGAGGAAGCAAAGAAAAAGCAACTCCGCATCACGTTTTGCCAACGTAGTAGTTTTTAATGTGACACCCACATGACAAAATCTGTGTGAAATTTTGCTGACTGCATGAAAAATTAGCTGATTTTTTGATCATTGATTTACCGTGTTAAAGTGATCACAATGCTTGTCATCATTATTATCGTTGCATCAAGAAGCCCGCAAGGAGTTTCATCAAAACCCTTGTTCGCATAAAATAAAACCTGTGAACAATAAATAGAATCTTTCGAAACTGTGTTAAAGCATAAGCAGTCATTCACGTTGTGTATTATCTAGAAGCTGTAACTACATGTGTCTGGTAGTATTTGTTGAAATAAAACTTGTATATATCAAAATTCTGACTGATTCCAAACATATATATATATTAAACATTACTGAAATAATGCTTGACAAAAGCATTTGGTTCACTTTCCACATCCTATAGGGTGTGAGGAACAACTTGATATATAAAAATGAAAATATTATCAAAGAACCTAAATGTAAAACTAAGCTCTTTGGCATTGCACTTGTTAGCATCAACCCTATGATTTGTTGAAATGTAGGCATGTAACACAATACCAGCCAATCAGAGAAATCAGTATATCTCTGCAGCCAATCAAAGAACCATGTGTGTGTATGGCAGTTATTTGTTGATGAGCCTGAAAAACCTGGTGGACCACCATACAAAAACTGGAGAATATTTAACGAGAAGACAAATCCTAATTCCTTCTAACGGTGCCAGTCAAGCATCTATGATTGCCTTCTACTTATGCAGCTGTATTATGGGTTAAACTAGTGTTTGGGCCGCTACGGAGCGGCCCGTATTGTGCTGATGCATTCACTAGGTTATACTTTAACCAATCTTATCTCTACCATGATAGATTATTTTCCAAGAAAAGCCCTAGAAGCTTCTATCTGATGGATGCCTACAAACACTACACAACACTTCTTTCACATCAACCAACATAATTCCAGCTACAATTTGGTGATCCGCATACTTAGAGCCAGATGTAACAATTTACATGCTGTCATAGAAACCCCATCGGTGGGAAAGTGGCTAAATAAACAACGCGGCGTATAAATAAATTGTCCAACATATCAAATCCAACTGTGAAATTTGGCAGATACAAACAACGGCACCACCAATTCTATTTATATCACTGCCACAACCTACACCACAACTTCTGCTTGTTTGAACACTTTATTACAAAAATACTTCCACCTTTGCAATAGAAGAATACCATAGACTGCTCAGGACAATAAGTTATGTACAATAGATAAAAGATTTGACACATAAAATATGAAATGATGAACTGGTCTAGTAAAATTAACTATTCATCATCTACAATCTTACAAAAATATACACCAAAGGATTGTACAAAAATAGCCAATATTTACAAAATAAAGCTGACCAGTTGAGGAGACTCGCATTTAGCTTGAGAGAAATTGCACATATTGAGGGACGTGTTGGATAAAAATACGGGCTAACTAACTGGTCAATTTAGCCAACTCTCTCTCAATTTTCATTTGAGCTTCTGCCGGTAACGACACGCCAATATTTTCATACAGTGACTTGAGTAACTTCATTTCTTTGAGTACCACATCAAGTCGTGACTGTAGTCTAGAGTTTTCATCGGCAAGCTCTTGCACACGCATTTCATTTTCGATTTCACGCTGCTTCTTTTTCTCTCTGCTGCGTCGAACTGCCACATTATTACGTTCTCTCTTAGCTCTGTAATTTTCACTGTTTTTATCTTGTCTTTTCATGGAAGTGGAATACCCACCCATGTAGCTTTCAATGCTGCCATCACCCGCGTACCGTCCAAATACGGCTGACATATTATTGTAAGGCACGGGTGAGCAGCTGCTGGAGCGTGCAGAGTGAGGTGACATTGAAGCCATATTATGCATGACACTGGCAGCATGTGGGCTCACAGGGCTGACCTGCTGACCGTGAGTTGAGTATGGAGATAAAGGTGTGGTTGCTTGACGATTAGGTGAAACGGGTGATGGGAGTTGTCTGTTCACTCCATTGCTGTAATTAAAGACTGTGCCACCATTGCAGCTATTTGGTCTGTATGGTGATGAGTGTGGGCTGGTGGCTCTCATTTGACCGTCAACTTCTTGACAACTTCTGGGCTCGTACTTGACTGTTCTGCTTAAATCTATAGCATTGGGACGCCTAGCGCTACTGTTAAAGGTGGGCACCTGGTGATCAGCTTGATAGGGAGAGTTAGGAGTCTGTGTAGTCTGTGCTAGTGAACCACTCGACCTTAGCAATGCGTCAATGTCTATGTTTTCTTCTTTCCAGTCGCGTAACAAGGAAGCTACAGTAGCTTCATCCGCTCCTGTCTGCTCCATAATCATTTGCCCTTTTAGTTGTCGGCTATCACTCTCATAGAATGGCACGTCATAGGACATGATCGACAACAACTCTTCCTGTGTGCAATCCAGTTCTCCTACACAACAATAAAAAGAACTTAGTCTAACATTAACAAATCGATGATTTAGGATCAACAGTAATGATAATAACAAAGCATGGCAGTAGCTTCACACTAAACTAGCAAGCAACTAACAGCCTGGAAAAAAACTTGTTTTAAAATAATCAGAATCGAAAACTGCTAGCAGCGTCGAAAAATGTTGAAATTAGCATCTCAAAGTCTCGGTCTCTTCTAAAGAAAGTTAGATTAATGCTAATTGCATATCATCACAGCTATATTTAATTTTAAAAACCGATTTGTGCACCATCCCCCTAGCGTCTTCCTCAATTACCACCATCCAGTTATCATTCATCATACTACGTATTCATGCATTTTATTTGTAGCAGAAGTGTTAGCGATGATTATTATTATTATTGTTTCATTATTGCTGCTTCAACTAAAACCATAATAATGATAGTCAATTGTAAAACATTGTTGATGAGAAAGTAAAGAGCATTGATTGGGTGGTTAAGATTATTATTATAATCATTATTATTACTAATATTAATCATTGATTATTTTCAGTTCTGCAAAAAAGTAGTGTTGCCACCATTATTAATTACTAGTATTAACCCAAGAAAATGACAGAAAAATCTCAGGGCAATAAATCTATCAACATCATCATCTGTACGGGATGTGTAATGAAGTGGTCGTAGCAACAAACCAACTACTCTCTGTATGTATCTATCATCATGTGTATGTAGTATCATTAATTATTATTATTAATTATTACTAATTATTAATTATGTATTAATTATTATTGTATAATAATAATTGAAGTCAGGCTATAATAATAATAATAGGAAATGTAGTAATAACAATAATAATCGAATCATCTATGAATCATGAATGAATGGCCATAATAATAATATATTAGTCACAGTGATCAGGTCCGTTAATTAATGGTTGGATTGTTGTTGTTGATCATTATTATTTTTTATTAATTACTATTATTTATGAAATAAAATGTTTAACATAGCATGCAAAAAAAATTAATCATATTTACCTGTTAAGTTTGTACAAAATAGAGAGGATCCGGAGCAATCAAGAATGATTTGCAACAATGAATGCTAACTGATTTAAAATCCGGAGATGTCACTAACACCGACCCTTACTATACAACAGTTTATCGTTAAATGCTGGGGAACCCCTTTTGGTTAGGCTATTTCAACACGGGAGAACTCCTTTTACAAATGCGCCAAATGCTCATCTTTTTAAGCTATATATTTTATTACAAGTATAACGAATTAAAAATCAATGTTTTAAAAATCGGAGCATCATGTCAATTTTGGAACAAAAAAGAAACAGAAAAATTATTTTGGATGAAAATCTAATCTTTTTTGTACGCGTCACAACACAACTCGCAAGTAGGCTCTCCTGCTAACTTTAGAGATTACATCATGAGCTATTTATAAATTTACTAGTACCTCGTCATTTATTAGTTGCCTCTATTTCATAGAGGGCACAACTCCTAAAAGCTAAAGAAGAGCATTACAAAGTAATGTACATGAGCCAGCGAGTTAGTATATGTACAAAAATAAATCCTGGTGGAATATCCTACACGTGGCTGCAACTTTTGGCTTGTGCAAGGTCCTAAAAGCCGTCATCTACCAATGTCTGTTGAACGCTGGCTGACTAGTGTATGTTATTGCACCAGGATACGCAGGCACCTGCCCTATTGAATACTGTGGCTGGACGGCTCCCATAGCATAACTTTGCTGTGCCATATTTGGCATTTGTCTCAGTGAATGCGTGGGAAGATAATTGAGCGAATCTCCGAGCGCTCCAGAGATGAGCCTGTTCTCTACCATCACATCCAGCAGGGCTCTTTCTTTGTTCTGCAATAAAATAAAAACAACAACATTAAAATAGAATTTATTAATATGCAATTATAAACATTGAACAGGCCCGAGGTAAATCACAGCTTGGTGAAGGCATAGGTACCTCCTCTCTTTTTCTGGTATCCATTATGTTGAGTATCTTAAGCACTGCAAGTAACACAACTGTTATAAGCAGAAGTCCACCCAGCACCGAGCAACCGATGATAATAATAACCTTAAACTGCTCCCAAACTGTCTTTATTTCTACAGCAAAAAAATGTCATTAAATGATGTATCCATAGAGTTATACTGTAACATATCTATGGATCTATGTATTAGTGTAAACATAGAGTTATACTGTAACATATCTATGGATCTATGTATTAGTGTAAACATAGAGTTATACTGTAACATATCTATGGATTTATGTATTAGTGTAAAAATAGAGTTACGTCGTAATATATCTATGGATTTATGTATTAGTGTAACCATAGAGTTATATTGTAATATATCTATGGATTTATGTATTAGTGTAACCATAGAGTTATTTTGCAACATATCTATGGATTTACGTATTAGTGTAACCATTGAGTTATATTGTAATATATATATGGATTTATTTATTAGTGTAACCATAGAGTTATTTTGTAACATATCTATGGATTTATATATTAGTGTATCCATAGAGTTTTAAAACAGTGTATCCATAGATTTGTAAAAACCTAATGTATCCATAGAGTTATAAATAGTACACTCACGGAGTTGTATAGTAGTATATCCATAGAGTTGTATAGTAAAATATATATAAACTTGTATAATAGTATATCAGTAAAGCTATTGAGTGGTACGTCAATAGAATTATGCAACCATTTATAGATTAGTGCATCCATAGAGTTACGCATATAATTCATTTGCAGGATATATGGAAGGCTTACTGATCTGATACAATACTGAAATCATCTACATGGCGAAGTGCCAGCACGCAAACATTGTCTGAAATTTACTTGTACAAAATCCTGTTGCGTTATAACAAAATCTCTAGCAGGTTTGCGATTCTGGTAATAATTAATTTAATTAACTAGGAGCGTTTGCACCGAAAGCTTCACTTGATGCTTAGTCATTAGTCTATCAGATTTCACCATTTGCGCGAGTCAAATTTTATAAATATTTTATACTAAACAAGGCAGATAAAGTTTAACCAAAGCCATTAAAACTTTGTGGAGTTTATCTTCAATTAGATTGCATCATGCAATACTTATAATAATTGCCTGCTAAATAAAATATTTTGCATTTTTTATATCTACCATTGCACAATAATTTGAGACACTAAATAGAAAAAAATGAAAAACATGCGCTTCATAAATATTTAAAAAAAATCCTTAGAAAAGCGCAAAAACTTAATTATTCTAGCTGAACATGAGTTTTCTAATATTTATCAATTTTTGAGATATCGTATATTTTATTTATGAGTTTTTATTTAATACTCCTTTAATAATCTTGGTCAGCAAAAAGCGGTGAGAAAGTAATTTTTGTATGATATTCAGGCATTGAATTGAAAGCTGCCAATAGTTCTGCGCAGTAATTTCCTGTTGGTGAAGTATCTAATTTCTAGTAATCCTTTTATAAACATGAAAAGTTTGAACAAAATTTTGCTGCACCAACTTGTTTTGCAAACAACAAATCTTGCTGCATGACTAATATTGCTAGCAACAGCATCTGTGGTATGTTAGACTTGGCAACTGCATTTAAACACTTGCATTGTCTCTCTATAGATCGCTAAAGTTTGAAAAAGAAAAATAGGACCACGAACGAATATCCATTCGACAAAACAATTGCTGATAGAAAGAAAAGCACAAAAGACTCGCTTCCGCTGATACGCATTGGTCTATTTTTAGCTTGCTAAGAATTTGTATATCAACAATAGAAGAGAGGTTATGCAATAATTGTGTTTTGCTTTTGATTACCATTTTGAATGAGTGTCATTTGTTTCAGGTGCAGAGCTGTGCAATGCGCGTCTGCTTCATTGTACCTGTAGCTGTGGCGGCTCTCAAGGGGCGGGGTTTACAAGGGTGGGTGGAGCCAACCTGACTATTGTACCTGTCTCACCGCAGTGCAAGTTGCTTGCTCGTGCATTTGCAAAATAAATTCTGCAGTGTGGTTTTTGGTTGTATGTTTATTCACTTCCTTTTAGACTAAACAAAATGGTAACCTCAAGTATTCATATTTGAGACAAAATATACCCTTTCGACCTTATAGTACAGACAGAATACACCCCTGCTGCCTGCAATAGTCATCAACTGCGTAAGAGCAAAAAATTGATTTGAGTTTCTCACAAATTGAAATATCAGTCTGAGCCAAAAGATGGGTATCGCAGGGCAGAACGCTGTTGTTTTACCTGCAAACTAAAAAAGATCAGAGAGACTAATCAATGTTAAGAGCAAATGTAAGAATCAAATTTCAACAGCGGCGTTGATAATAACTTTTGTTTTTTATATTTTTGATTTAATAGTTAACAGTTGTTGTTTGTTTGTTTTGTTGTTCCTTCGCTGTAATTTTTGAAAAAAAAAACTACATTTTTGCCATGACTACAGCACTATTGTGACGAATACTCCTTTGTGGCAACTATACTACTGCGACTAATACGCCTTTGTGGCAAATATATCATTGTAACTAACACGCCATAAAATAACAAAAGTTCTCTCGTACCATTCATTCCACCGAATAAAAAAACTGCTAAAAGATGCTTAAAAATATTTTGAATAAGGATGTCAAGCAATTGAAATATAAAAACAGCTGTTTGTTAGTGTGTATGCTTGTACGCATGTATTCCACCCAAACTCAAAAACTAAAAAATAATAATTATTATTATTGTTTAATAAGAGTTACATCGCCAACATACAAGGCTTATAAAATTTTAAATAATTATACTGCAACGTTGAAGAAGTCAAGTTTATTAAAAATTGCATTTCTTGCTGAGGCATTATGGGTGATAACACGTTGTAAACATGAATTTTGTTTCTCAGCAACAGCATCGATGTTTCTGTGTCATGTCTAATGATTATGCATGAGAAACCATGACACAGTGACCAGTTATTTGTGTTGCTGTAGAATAATAAACAAAGTCATCATTGAACTATTGCCTGACCACATTAGACAAAATCTCGGAGCCGAGTTTTTCGGTTCATTTACTTATCACAGTTGTACAATATTTATTCCTCTTTAGAACAAGTCATCAGATGTCTATGTGCTGTGCCTTCATCAGAAACAGGGCACACACCCAACCAGGATACAGATATGGTGACGATTGATACAAAGAATTTAGTTTTTTTTTTCATATGGCAACATCTAAGCAGACTTTGGGGCGAGATCCGAAACAAAGAGTTTCGCAGGCAGTCAAATCTTTGTTCGGACTTTTCGCTAGTATTTGGACTTTTGTTGACTTTGTAGGTGTAGGAAAACTAAAGTTTCAATGAAAGTTTATCATGAAGATGAATAATTGTAACGCAAAAGTTATGAAAATATTATAGCTGAATTTGAGACTGTATAATTTTAGTTGAATTTGGGGGGGGGGGGGGGGCTGACTTGGTGTTGAACAAAGTGCACTATAGCTTCTGAAAGTGAAACAGTTCAATTTTAAAAACAAACTTACAAAAAATTATTCAACTCATTGTAAACGTTTATAAATCTATTATAAACCATAATCGGACATCTTGGAAGAATCGCAATGTTATTTATGCATTTAAAAAGGTGAATTGTTCCAGAGGAAGTGTGTTGAACCGTTACAAACTGAGGTAGCAGGCTGGCATTGATAAAAAAACGTCACCTAAAAGTTTATGAATCAAGCGCTCAAGGAAGCTAGAAAACCATTTATTACTTATATGCCAAAAATTTTAATCCGCTGAAGTATTTCGGTTAAAAACAAGCTACAATTAATTAGTCATAGTTTGCTAGGGCACCTGCTAACCAGTGTCAATGAGATGACTAGACACTCTGACAGCTATAGAACGTTCTCCAAGTTCTCACATCTGCCTGCCACTATTATCAATCAGCAGCAAATAATGGTGAGATTAATGGATGCAGAATGCTACTTTAAAAACAAACTTTCAATTATTGGCTTTGTGCCAACTATCCGACTAGTTGACTGAAATTTTTTTGGCTTTTTACACTTGTATCACGTGACATGGTATATCCGTCACGTTTTAAAGTCTGAAACCCAAAAAACAAGAAGAGCAGCTTCTATTATTTGGATGACTCTCTAAATATCCAAATTGGGCTGATATTTTTGTAGTGTCAAGCACAAGTGTTAGATATTATCACTTAGCAGCTAAATAAGGACAAACAACAATTTAGACGCTATGCGAGCCCCTATACATTTCAAATCGCCCTTCCATTCACAAACCATCACGTAGTTCTTCAGCTTTCATTTTGTAGTATACAACCCTCTCTGCCAGCTTAATTACAACACCAGCGGCATGCCACACGTGATTGATTGAGTTATTGATTAGATTGCAATGATTGTGCAATACATCATCTCTTTCGCAATAACCAGCCTGCCAGTAAGCGCGGAATGTTAAGCTAGCCCAAGCACCTAACAATGTCCCAATACCTAAATCATAAACATGTAGGAGCAGAGATAGTTTTGGACGCAAGGCTCCTTAATATGATACTATTTGTTAAGTAGTCTATTTACCATAGTATGTTTTAATACCTACTGAAAGAAAAAATCAGTTAAAGACTAGCAATCTAGCACATAACGCCAATCAAAATTTTATATTCAGTCTAATACACTACAAATGTTATATTTGGGTTTTTGTTAGCAATAAATGTTTGAACCAAGAGAATCGTTTAATATTCTTATCTGCGGTCTGGTTATATGCTAAACTTTTAAAGTTTTAACAACTTTTCTGCATGTAGATATCCCTGAAAATAGTTGGAAATAGCATTTGCCATCATAAAACAGGGATAATGAGCCTACATACGCCCTAAAGACTGCGTGTAGCAATGCCATAACATATGATACTAGGCATTTGTTTGTTGTGGCCAAGTTAGGGATGGAGTAACACCTTTGGTTACTTTACGTCAATCAAACCACCTCCCATGCATTTCCTACCCAAAGTAAGGGGAATGACAAGAACAAAGAAAGTGTCTTTTCACTTTTAGATGCTGGAAATATTGCAAAATATTAAAAATAATTTGTTTGAGTGCAAATATACGTTTTAACCAATCGCACAGCCTCCGTTTTCAGCGGCTTTGATTGATGATTGCTTGTCTACACCACCTATTTGGTCACATCGTCTGGACATCTGGGGTAAAGAGGTGAATTAAATGGATGGTCAGTGAGTGACTCATAAAAAAGGGGAGCAGGCAGGGGTCTTTGTTCGTTACACCCGATCAGGAGCCCAACTCCACCCATAGAGCTGAAAATGTGAAGAGAAGACGCTGTGTCCCATTGATGAGATGTGAAGCCGAACAATTGACAAAAAAAGTCTAAACATGACAAATGCATTTCATCAGCCGGTAGACAATAGCTAGACGCTGCCAAAACACCTGCAGGAGCTGTCAACATCTTGCAGGAAGTGGCTGAAGACATCAAATAAAAAGCGACCAATCAATTCGTGTGTCTAGCAGACAAAGTTCTTCTAACTAAATACAAGGAGGCAATAAAGGAATATGCAAAGTCGCAGCGACAACAGAACAACATTTTTCCAACGTTACAGGGAAGATGCACACAAAGCTACGCCTGTAGCAAAAACGTGGGACACTGTGTATGTCGCAACAACAGTTCACTGCAAGCTTCCCCATGGGAGCGGCGCATATCCATTGCAAGCCTACAGATTGTATAGATGATGAATAGAAAGCTCTGCTGACCTTGCATAGATATTACGAGATTGAGTTTTGCGTAGTGCAAAACATTTTGCAATGGATTGTGGGAGTTATTGCTTAAGAAATGCTCGCATATTAAATGCGAAGCCTGCCTAATAGGGTAACATCGCCATTTTCTATTTATAGATAAACACACCCACTGCCGTTAAGGTCAGAAAGTAACTGTTCGTAAAGCACCCAAATCACTCCACAAACCAGCTGGATAGACAGCAATGTGTCGAAATAGTCTTTATGATAATTGAGAAGACAACTCTACGCCTGGTATTGGCATGCAGAACTTGACCGTATATGGACTTTCGCAAATTGTAACAAAAAGTTTTGTTGTAGATCATTATTTCAGTTGACTGTGATTTGTTAGATTGTCAAGGTTTCGCAGTAATTTATGATTTTAGCTCATCTCAAGCGATTCCACTTGCAGTAGTTTTTTTCACTCCCGTCGACGTATTCAACTTTTGTTGTTGTTGTTGCTGCCAAAAGGCTGCACTTACCAATACTTGAAATGCGTTTTGGCAGCATCTTGCATTAGCTCTGTCTTGACTTGCAGTATTGGTCAAAGAAAAGTTGACATTAAGAACCAAGAGTTTGACGACTTGAGGGGAGGTCTGGTCTTGGGGGGGGGGGGGCAAAGTGAGGGCAAATGAAGAGATTACCTGCCAAGTTGTGATACAGCAGGCAACTCCAGCTTTTCAATATCTGGGACAAATAGACATAGCAAGCATGTCGTTGGATACGATTGGCAATTCCGTATTTACTTGTCTATCGGGTCTTATAATAATATTGCATCAAATCTTTCCTCACTGCTGATTTTGCAGGAGAGCTATTTATAACTTCACAGTGATAACAGCTAGCATGTGTGTGCGTGCTGCGTGACATGACATCTCTGCTTCCACGTACCTACCTGACCAATGAGCCGTAGCTAAACAAAAATGGCTGCTGCAACAATGCGAATGATTGTAGACTCAAATTTTAAAAGCTTCTTAGAAATATCTTGGTAGAAGTAACTCGCTGGTTGTTGAGTCTTTTTCCTTCTGCCTGATCTATTGCACAATACAACAATGCTGCCGCGTTTGTTTGAAAGAGGCATCAGTGAGCTGGGTCATGCACACTTCTTGATGTGGGCAAACAGCTACGTTGATAAGGCTTGGCTGTGATTCTTGAGATAGCGCTCGCTGAGACATGCGTGCTGACAGACAAACAGCTGACAGCTGTCACTTGCTACTGTAGTTCGGCAGAGAAACATAAATTCCATTGAGGAAACTCAAACTACTGCTCCCAGTGGCAGGGAATAAAACCATGTCCGGAGAGACTTGGCTGGTTTCAATCCTGATAGCGCAATACCAGCTGTCAATCAAAATACAATATTTGTATACAAAATGTCCTATTTATTGACACTATGTTGTGAGTTTCCTCAATCATGACATCACAACAACGTGTCGCAATATTTCACTGCCAAGTTTTATTAAATAGAATTGAAGCTAAGGGTAGCATTTAAGGGTAGCATCTGAAGTATTTCATCATACTGATGTCAAAGACTGTTAATTGGGTTTCCGTTGATGTTAAGCTATCTTTGTTGATGGTAGTGGTTACTGAATATTTGCCTTTGGGCTAATGTTGTATGACTTCACATACAAAGCTAAAGTAAAATGTATGGCAAGTGCTGTCAACATATTTACTTGTGGCATCGATTGATTATGTGTATCAATATAACCTATTTTCTACTCGACTGATCCCACAAACCTTTCAAGCAATGCTGCAGGATTATATATTTTTTCTTATAGTTTGGTGAGTGCAGAACATGAGCGATCTTTAGTTGATGACTCAGCATTTTCTAAACAGCCTCCAAAGTGATTCAGCTTGTGTCAGTTTTAAAGTTATTATACTACTTTTGATGGAGTCTGCGCTGGTAAGAGTACAAACGCAAATAATCACGCGTACTTCCTAGGCAAAGCAACTTGAACTGCACAGTTATTTCTCCAAAAAAAGACAACTCCAAATTTACTTTATAGTTGTCTCTTGTAGAAAAGACAACTCTCCGAATACAGTTGATACATCTCTAATTATTATGTATTGTCTAACAGTTTTCAGTAAAAAATACATTAATAGAAGTTTCTAGGGGTGTGTGAAAGTATATATTTTTGTGTGAAAGTATATATTTTCTCCGATATCAAATAATTTCGGGGATGGCATTTAGAGATGAGTTTTTGTATTTATTAGACTGGTTGAATCATAAGCATTGCTATTTATTATTTTAAAAACAAATAAAGTTTTTATTTATACCCCATAGCTTTACATTGTTTGCGAGCCCTTTCCGGATCCCAACAACTTTTGAGAAAAACAGTTTAATTACCCAGTGACAAGAACTGGAGCTAATAAATGGGATTTCGTTGCGTGGAGAGTGAAACTCCAAGTTCAGCAAAGATCTCTGTTTTATTGCACAGTAAACAGCTATGTGATCATCTAGTGGATTTTAGGAGCCATTGGTAAGGGAAACAACGTTGGAACTCATTGATGGAAGGAGCATTACACAATATCTACCGCACCAGCAATAACTTTCGGGTAAAAAAAAATAAAAATCTAATATCTTTTTATTGTTTCTTTAAGCAATTAGTTCTCTAAATTAGTGATTATTTATCAACTGCTTCCTTTTACTGCAATAACCTCTTGACTATGTTACACAAAATAAAGAGTTGTCTTTACATTGTTGAGCAGACAACTCCAAAATGAAAATTAGCAAACCAGCTCAATGAAAGATAATAGCTAAGCACTTACCAATATCACAGCCCTCTACAATAGAGTCAGCTACTTTTACTACACACGTATATCCAAAGCTACTTCTTAGCAAACTTTCTTTAACAAATAAGCGTACACAGTAGGATTTGTTACTAACAGCCGCACTCATAACAAATTATTATTGCATATAACAAACTATTGCATATAACAAACTATTGCATATAGCAAACTATTGCATATAACAAACTATTGCATATAACAAATTAAATTTCAAAGTCCCAAAGCAGTAAACTACGTAATATTATAGTTAATTTATAGTGAACTATTTATCTATAAAACTAGGCATTTATTTCTCTCAAGTTTGCTATAAAAGATTTTCACTGCATTTACAAAAAATATTGTGGGAGACTTTTGTGATTAAACTGACCATAACTCCCACCTCCTTCCACCACTCGCCTTGAATACCCCTACAGTGCTTTCCCTGTCCCAAGCATTACTTCTACACCGACCCGGGATCCCCCCTTTATGTTGTATATAAGCTATACCGGGTTAAGCGAGTCAGCTATACCGAGTCCTAAACTTTGTATCCTGTATCCATTATATAGAGAATAGAGGACTTATCGCAGGCCAGTATCCTGACCCAATTACCAGGAACATCAGGAAGAGGTAGCCTGAGGACCAGAAAACCGACTACCCACTTATAGATGGAGAGAGCCTGAATTACAGAGGAACTAAATACCCCATGTACATCTACCGATCAGCTCCCGATTTGCCCTTACCGATTGGGTCATTTTGCAACTTCTGTGTCTGGAAAAGTCGCCAAACAATCGGTAAGGCCTGATTTGAGGCAATTGGCAGGTTTTGATACAAATCAAAAAATTGGTAGACCAATCATACCACTGTTCGTGGTTTCAACGTTTCCAACAAAACTGTTTCTCAAGTGCAATTATTTATAAATGAAGAGCCGTTTTTGAGCATCCCGTCTTTGTTGTTTGAAAGCACTCTATGGCCAACTATGATAAGAATACAGCGAGTTTGACCAATATTGCGTGAGAATGGCAAATGGAGAAGAAAATTTGGGAAACATCTTGAAGTCATCTCCGATCGGTAAGGACAAATCGGTAGCTATTTGGAAGATGTACATGTAGCAGAAAGCTAAGGACACCGACCGTCTTCCTTAGAAAGCTAGCTTATCCCTACCTGTGGTTGGATGGAGCATGTGTGGACTATGTGATTAGTTGCTTATGTTTGTATTGAATTGTTTTATGTAAATGTATTGGTGCATTGTTTGTTTTATTGTATGTGATTGGCTCATCCCTAATAAGAGGGTGAGTGCTCCTTGTCTCTCCTACAAAAGGAGCTGTTGTGCATTGAGAGAGGTAGAAGTCTTGTGGATATTGTGTAGTGGACTAATGATATTGCTAAATAGTACTTTATCTCTAACATTTGCGTAGTGTGTCTAGGTCATAGACCCGCGGAGTCGCTAACCTCTACATTCAGACTAGACCCCCGGGTGTGTGGAGAGGTGATGGGTGTGTGCAAGGAGTGCACATGGCGAGTTGGCCATTGTGTCTGTCGCCGAGGGTGGAAATCTACTACAATATAATTGATCGCTTGTAGATACTGTACCTGCAAAGTTACACGCCGTTATCTTACTGTTAAATTCGTAATCAACTTTTGTGCCATTGGTGTGCACAGTAAACTTTCTGATGCATCCCTTCAAGGACTTTTGAGCAGATCTGGGTACAAGCGCGTTAATCCTGGCAACAAAAAAAAACAAAGTTGTGTTATGCCTTTGGTTTAGTTCAGTAGCAAGCTTCAAGAAAATGTGTGATCTGTTGAAAATAATTTTTTCGCATGATTCTTAAATTGATGAGCCATCGCAGCACTAATACTTTTAAATTAAGTTACCACCGCAGCACTAATACTTCCAAAATAAATTAATCATCGCAGCACTAATATTTTTAAAATTGAATGACCATCGCAGCACTAATACTTTTAAAATTGAATAACAATCGCAGAACTAATACTTTTAAAATTAAACGAACACCGTAACCCTAATGCTGTTCAAATCAATGAACTGTCATGGCGAAATAGTAGAGTTCTTACGTATGTGTTGATGCTCTATTAGTAAAACTGTTGCAAAGGTTATCCTTTACCACCGTGTCTAAAATACTAATGACTTTAGAGGTGCTGACTTTCCTTCCTTTGAATGGTTCAGGATTGCTGTCACCATTCAGAGCAACAGAAAACTCTTTCTTTTCTGCAAATTAAAGAGGTTCATGCAGACCTCGGTGACATCACTTGTTCCACACACTCAGCTATCTCTGTATTGATTAACAACAGCCTTATTTCTGATGTCACTAGTTCGATTCCTCTGCTTTTAGGAACATACTTGTTGCAGACTTGTTAGTTGTCTTCTCTTGTCAAAATTGATCTCATAAAGAGAAAATAACTTTTTACATAGACTTTTTGATACAATGAATGATCTATTTCTACTCATTAAATGCTTTTTTTGTTGTCTTTCAGTAGATGTGCATGTAAATAGAAATATGCTATGCTGAAAACCAGAAAAAAAAATTTTGAACTTTTTTGCGATTATTAATAATTCAATTTTTTTCTGCCGTTGTATATTACAACATCTTTTTGACATTTATGGTGATAATGCATGGCTGAAAATAAATGAATTAAATTCCCGAATACTTATAGCTCTAAATACACAAAAACATATGCAACCGAGTAAAACGCAAAATTTGCTGTACCCCTGCTAATGCAGTAGCCAGAGGAAAAACAGAAAGCTTACCAATAGCAATGTTTATTTGGTTCCATTGCTTACTAAACACCGTTGTGGGTGATGAAACTGTTGTTATTGTTGGAATTGTTTCCATCGTATCTTTGGCTAAAGTGTGTGTCCTGCAACGTCAGATAGACTATATATACCACCACCACAACTACTTGGCAAATCAACATCTATTCATTAGTTCAAAAATTGCAATGAAATTAAAATTTTTGGGTCGGAATTTAGTGAAGCGCAGCAGAAATTTGCATGTTTCCATTCCCGTAAATATTTCTGAAATGTAGAGGTTATAAAAATTATTATAAAAATTGAACATAACCATTGAGCGAACGACTCCTTGCTGTTAACAGCAACGTAAATTATATTTTGTTTTTGGCAAAAATTCAATTTGTCAAGTTAACAAGCTAAATTTCGAAGAGAATAGAAATTTTAATAAAGTGTGTGAAGTATTTGTTTTCATAGAAAGGATTTCTTAAAAAAACTATTTGTAATAAAGTAATTTTGTTGTAGTTTTGAGGCATCGGCAATGATGAGCAAACATTGTGACAGGCTACATACGATAGTTTGACTGTGCCATTGCTGAGATAAGCAACAACAGCCCAAGGTAGTCTTCCACCAAATTTGACATCTTCATAGTCTTGGCCGTCACTTTCAAAGTAAAATAATATACCATTCGCTGCAGCTGATGAGTTTACAATTATTTCAATCTCAAATTTGGTGACAACATCGGCAAACCTCCACTTGCCCCTCGAACCAAGAGGTGGGCTTATAATCCCATACTTATCATACGCCATTTTGTATTTGGGTAGCGTTGAAACGTCATTGTCGGCTGCATCTAAAAACGTCGCCAAAAGCTGATGCAACAGTTTAAAGTAATCAAATGAAAGATGGCGGGTAATTCAACAAAACCCAAGTTACTAAAATTTTGAAACACTGGTTTTTAAAAAATAAGTTTGCTTGCCAAAATCTGATTTATTGACTAAAGTAAATTCAAAATGTTGATGTTTAGAAATGAGATAGTTCTGAAAAAATTAGAGGTTTTTCAAGGTCACTGGAGTGGAGTGATATCAGCTGTACCTGTATTCTATAATAGTATAAAAAATATATCTCAAAGGACTGAAACTACTCAATAAAAGCACATTGTAATCACTCATCAATAAGTTTGGCCGGTCACTTTTTTTGCAAATAAGTATCGAAATAAGAAACTTTTTAAAATAAAAATTATTATTTAACGAAAATACCTTTAATTGTAAACATGTGTAATCAAGTTGCGCTTGAGTGAGCAATGAGGTGTCAAAGAATGTCCTTGTATGAAATTTGGAGCTTCGAAAATAGCGCTTTTTGGTTTCTAGATTTCGTGAAACTCACCATTTTATTAACTAAAATTAGTTCTTGTACTCAAAACAAAAATGGATGATAATAAAAAACATACTGAAAAGTTTTTCTCTGAGCATGATTTAATTTAATTGGTTCAAACAACTAACATACTAATTTGTAATAAATAATGTCAGAGAAATGTGGTATATCATGTTTATGCAAAATAGATGGCATCCACTGTTCATTTATAGCAATGTAGAGGAATTCTGCCTTTTTGTACAAGAGACGCTGCCAGAGTCCCAAAAAGAAACTCAAGCTACTATGCTACACTCGCTATGGCACACTGTGTGACTACCAAGAGCTCTAGTAGCAGTCGTATCTCTAACACCACAGCTAATAGACCAGACTTTAACAAGTAATCATTATTGACTCCAACACCAAGTCTCTACAGGCTGTAGTCTTTACTACCAGATAGCTTCCGGTAGATTCTCCACTCTCTACCTCTTCAAAAAACCTCCACTGAGGTGGTGGGTCACCAATGACAATTCTACTGATCGACGACTAAACTGGTTTTGCCAGACAGATCCCTCAAGAGTTAATATTAAACTAGATATGTATTTTTCTACCTGCACAATAGACGACATGCACGGGACAGGCACTGACCTAACCCGGCAAAATGATCATCAACTGTTGCTATATTTACCCAAGCTATTATGAAAACGAGCAAAATGAATCAACGAGTTGAAACATTAATCAACAAAAACACATTTACTGATATACAACAATCTAAACACAAGACGGGCCATTAGTGCCGAAAGTCCAATCACTAAAGAGACTTGCCAATTTGCCAAATTTTCCTTTTGTATCCAAGTAGCTAGTAGTTAGCCAATCAGATTGTTCCTTATCACTCTTACTAGTTCTACAGTCTGTCTTCTGAAGTATCTCAAGAAATGTTGAAATTTTCAAATTATGTTTTGACAGGATTCTAACTCCAACAAACATAAAAATATTGGTTTGAATTTGAAATTATGATGTTTTATTTTTTTTAAATTTTAACTCATAAGTCAAAGTAATAATTGTCCACTCCACTGTACCAGTGATAGTTCCAACAAGCGTAGGAGAGGGTGAATCCTAATTTTCATAAGCTTTCGGATTTTGTATTCTTCGGTGAGAGATAGAAGAAAGGGGATTTGAATGCTGCAGTTTAGTGCGAGGGTTTTTCTGATATGAGTTGGGGGGGGGGGGGGGGGGGAGAAAAAGAAGGACGTATAACAGGTGGAGGTATTTTCATGAGAGAAGACAACCCCAAAATTCATTTTTACTAATAGCTTCATCTTAAAAAACAATTGTTTGCTTTGGTTGATCCAGGGAAGGGGGTCGAAGGTTGGGGGGGGGGGGGGGGGGTGACCTCTGTGGTATGCTGGCAGTATATTGGTGAGTATATGGGAGAATATGCATTCTGGTGAGGAGAGAGAAATACTGAAGTAGGAGTGCTTGCAATAGTTTGGCATTCTCAAAGGAGTGGAGATTGTGTACGCACCAATAATTGTGTGAGTTACTCACAACAGGTCAAAGACTAATCTTTAAGAGAGAAGCCCTGTGAGTTCATCAAGCAACACTTTATTGGAGTTGTCTTTCTTTAGTGTGCAAGAGTGGTACGCAGTTACAACCAGATTATTAAAAAATAATCTTGACTTTTTTGTATTATTTTATTGAGTTACAATTGTTTATTTGTATCTCATGTTACTTCAATTCTTTTTAATCAAATAATTTGCGATTCAGATGTGAGAGTTATTGTTCTGCGCTGATTACAACAACCAGCTCTTTTTCATCACAAATAAATTGTAAATGATGATGATCACAATCTTCTGATAGTAATTGACTTGAAAATAATTATTTTTACTGTAAATTCCCTTTGGTTTTGAAGATATTGGCCATGTAATATATCACACGAACACCGGTGTGTACACAACAACAGATTCATCAACAACAAATTAAAATGCTGACTCAAATAAAATACCCTAAAAAATGTTGAAAAGACTTGCTATCCTAAATTATTCCTAGACTCTTATAAGTGTCGAAACAATGACAATTTTTGAAAAGCGCTCCTCCATGTAAGCAAGCTAAATTTTTGCAATGATGCTTTATGACGTTATACAAGTATTTCAAAAAAAATTGTGCAAAAAGTCAGCCTCTAATGCATTTATACTACAGGTAGATTTAAAAAGAACACAACTCCTAAGCAAGTTTCATTTTAACAAAAAGTCTTCTCTAATCAAATAAACTTCGGTCAAATACCCAACACTGTTAAAACAACTCCAACATTTTTCCAGGCAAAAAAACATTGAATAACAGTAACTACGCTTATTCTCAGACTATTCATTCTTAGTCTTACATTTTTGATTCGTCACGAATTAATAACTTCGAAAGGAAAGAAGACAGCAATAAAAACTGGCTGGATATGAGCTAAAAAACTTGACCGCATGAAGTGCTTTACTTACCTGAAAACAGGTAAAAACCTGAACTCTAAACAAGGATGATGCAACAACATAAAACACAATTGTTTTTGTTTAAAATGCTTAACAACCAATCATTACTGCTGTTATGTAACTTTTAGAATTTTCCATCTCAAGCACAAAACTGTTTTAATAACATATGAAGGTTATTTTGCAAGAAACAAAAGTAGTATAGCTGCTACAATAGTGACCATTGATTAAATCAGACAGATGTATAAGCACACACCGTTGATGTAGACAGAAGAATATACAAATAGTATCACAACTTCTGTTTGTATACTTCTCATTTTACTGGTCCTTTCATTGTTTGCAAATTCTTTTGTACTAAATTACGTCTAACAATGCATGCCTTCGCATCTCGTAGGTACAAAAATATTACTTAGCGTTGGCATAAAAAAGTTTAAATTTAGTTTCTTTTTACCATTATTAGTAGGAAAGTCAGCTCGACAATGTTTAGTTTAGTTTTGGCCCGTTCCACAGATTCTAGACAAACATTGTACAACATCGATATTTATAATAAAAAAGTTTATTATGTTTAATCAATGAATGTTATTATTAGAGCACTGTTGCTTAAACTGTGAATTTAAAATCAAATTGATGTGATCTAGATCAAACCGATAAATACAAGCAAATGTCATCAGCTTGCAAATATAGCTTTTATTACAGCTGTGTCGTGTACTTGGTAATTGATTCACCACTGTTTGCATACTCCCCTCCATCATTCCTACAATAAGTGTCAATAATTGACACAATTGTTAATAAATGACAAAAGGCTTCTGTTTTCTTCATTAATTAGACAATCTAATAAAAAACGTTCACCTTTTGCAGTGCATGATTCTTCTTTCACAAAAACCATGATGAAAGAACCTATTTATGCCTTCTAGACTACACCCTGAGGTTAGTTGAAAATATGATAACTTTGGTTTGACATACATGTAGTTCTCACAGTTGTAGCTATGTGGAGAAATCAATAATACGCTGTAGAGAGAAGTCCTCCCAGCTAGCAAGTTCTACTAATATTGTGTACAGTATATAATGCTTACTTGGCTTGTTTGGTAAGGAATCTGTTACTCTCCTCTATTGTTTCTGGAACTTTCTTTAGGTTGGTTTCTGGGAGAGAAATGGTCAGAACTCCACCAATGAACATTGAGATACCAAATATAAGTGGACCGAGGCCATTACCAAATATGGTAGGAGCTGCTTTGTACTACAATTATTAACTCTATGGTATGAAAATATAGTGAAAGCTTGGTGTTAACATTAGTTCTGCTCTGCCTGTAATGTATTGTCAGTTGTCTCCCCAATAATGGTAAGGGGCTATAGTAAGTTATGATAGGAAACTCGGCCTATTTAAGACTTTCAAGATTAGAGAAAGTGGTATTGTACCATGCAGCCCAGATTTGAGGGTAGTCAACTGATGTTGTGATGTTTTATAATATTTATTTGCACCACTAACACCGTGAAAACTGTAATATAAAATTAATTAATGCTATGATTGAAAAGTATGATATAACATATGAGCACTACTGAAGCAAGCGTGACAATGTATTGCTGATGACATATTTGTATAAAGGCATGGCAGGTTATGTAATAATAGTAATAACAATAATTGTCTATGAGTAATGATGGAGTAAGAATATAATTCATACCTTGCTGGCTCCTCTAGGTTGCACAGTAAAACCGTATAACTGTAGTAGTGTGATTATTAAAAGTATGTATGATTGTCCATAGTACGACTGTATGTGGTATAGTAGTATGACTGTTAATATATGTATTATGACTGTGACTGCAGACTAGTATGAAATAACACTGCGTAAGAGCAGAGCATAATATTGCTCCTGCTAGTGTGGTGGCTTGGACAATACTGCCTGATCAAATGCAAAAAACAAACATTCTTGTGACCTACATATAGAATGCTGCGGTATGCTGACATAAGTAAGACAAACAGGATGCTCTTTGTTTGATTGGTGATATCGTAATGATTAAAACATTAAAATGGCTCATTAACAGGTATGATAAAACAATGAATGTCTTTCCATTGGTATCGCAACTCCAAACATGAATTTTATGTCTCCATTGGTATCGCAACTCCAAACATGAGTTTTATACTTCCATTGGTATTGCAACTCCAAACATGAGTTTTATATTTCCATTGGTATCGCAACTCCAAACATGAGTTTTATACCTCCATTGGTATCGCAACTCCGAACATGAGTTTTATACTTCCGTTGGTATTGCAACTCCAAACATCAGCTCTATACTTCCATTGGTATTGCAACTCCAAACATGAGTTTTATACTTCCAATGGTATTGCAACTCCAAACATGAGTTTAATACTTCCATTGGTATTGCAACTCCAAACATGAGTTTTATACTTCCAATGGTATTGCAACTCCAAACATGAGTTTAATACTTCCATTGGTATTGCAACTCCAAACATGAGTTTATACTTCCATTGGTATCGCAACTCCTCAATGCAACTAACAAGGTCTTTTATATACTTTGTCATTTGATTTCAAAAATTACAAGAAATTTTTTGAAATTATAAACAATATTTTGTTAGACTTACCTAACTGTTTTAAAAAACATCTTGCGTGCAGCAATGTTACTCACCAAGTCAGCAATTATTGGAGAGAGTATGGTACCAATTCTAGCAAACAGAGAACAGAATCCAACCATAGTAGATCTTAAAGTTGAAGGAAAAACTTCGCTCGACCAGAAGTAATCGAGATTGAAGACAATTGTAATGGCACATTTCCCAATCATAGACACGGCAATCTGTGCGTAGCTGTACACTGAAAACAAACATGGGAGAAGCTAGCCTAAGTCTTAGGCCAACATTTGAGGCATAATGTGTATTTCGCTTGGAATACGCTGTGCGTTTTTTATTGGGAGTTGCATGCCCCCTTGTTATCTTGGCAACTTTTAAATGGATTTCATTGGATGATTAGTTTAGTTGGGGGGGGGGGGGGGGGGGGTTGTATTGGCCCACTTAGTGACCCGGTTGGTCACTAAGTGGTCCAATACAAAACCCCCCCAACTAAACCCTGTAGGGTCACTAGGGGTCACTAGGAGTCACTAGGCTCACTAAACCAATCATCCAATGAAATTCATTTAAAAGTTGCCAAGACAACAAAGGGGCATGCAACTCCCAATAAGAAATGCACAGCATATTCCAAGCAAAATATACATTATGCCTCAAATGTTGGCCTAACACTTAGACTAGGGAGAAACCAGCTATTCAAGAAGAAATCTCCTCCAAAAACTGACATAATGATGTTTTAATTCTTGATTGACAGGTGTCAACAGGTGTTTTTTCAGACCACCACTAGCTTTTATATCTTATCCATGTCATAACAGCCGAACTTGGTGTAACAAAAAATAATATATAGTGGATAATCTGCTAGAGGACTTTTGACAACTCCCCCCCCCCGTCTGCTCCCCACCCAATATCCTACCGGTGACAGCTCTTCGCATTCCCACTCTTGTTGTACACCTTGAGTTCACTGGAAAATGTGGAAATTAAACCCATTGAGCATAAACATTAGATAAAACGTTAAATTTAGCTGATTTTCATATCATCAATAGAACTAATATTGATGATTGGACATCAGAAAGCTTTGTGCTCCCAAGAAGATCTAATCCCAAATTACAGATTTTGAAAAATGTTTTTAACTCTTTGTTTGTGAAGAAAAAGCGGGTGACATCATAAGCGTACCACTTTGCCATTTCTTCATTAATTGCTGATGAAGGTAACGTAGTAACAGGCTCCGACTTTTCGGCAAAACTAGCCAATGAGTACCGCCAGACATCAATCTAAAGCTCTCAGCTGGCTATCGAGCTGCTGCCGAGTTGCTATAGGTTACAATTATTAAAGTATAATTTAATACCGTTACCAGAAAATCATTAGAAACCTAGACAATAAAGATTTAATCACTCTACCCCAATGGAAATGTAGATTCTATTTTTGCTTACCAGTCAAATCTAGGTACGCTGACATGAAAGCAGAACCTATAAGGGCAGCGCCTCCAACAAACAACGGTGTGATTGTCAGCGGTTTCCTGCCAAATCTTTGAGCCAAAAAAATAGAACAAGCTGCTGGTAGTTCAACAGCCCCAGATATGGCGTTGTTTATGTACACACTTCCTGTGAGATTGGCTACGTTAAAGCTTAAGCCGTAGAAACCCATTCCAGCTATGAACCTGTAAAACAGGAGACAATGGGTTAGTGGGTGAATACATAGAGAAATACCATATACAGAAGAATCATGGATCGATACCATAGACATAAGAAGACTAAGAGCTGTACAATAGGCATAAAAAACTCGGACACATACCATAGACATAAGAAGACATAGACCCATCCAGTAGATATAAGAAGGGCATAGAGCCATACCGTAAATATAAGAAGGCATAGAGCCATACCGTAGATATAAGAAGGCATAGAGCCATACCGTAGATATAAGAAGGCATAGAGCCATACCATAGACATAAGAAGACATAGACTCATACCATAGACATATGAAGGCATAGAGCCATACCATAGATATAAGAAGACATAGAGCCATACCATAAATATAAGAAGACATAGAGCCATAACATAGATACAAGAAGACATAGAGCCATACCAAAGATATAGAAAGACAAAAAATCTCTTCATAAGTACTGGAGCTCTAAGTATAGCAGTAAATCTCTCAGTCACTGCAGCTTGTTCATCCTCCTTGAGGTCTTCTATCAACTTATCAGGTACTGGTTTGTTGTTCATTTTAGACATCTTTGTGAATAACTTCTTCAGTTCTTTGTGCTTTCCTTTGCTCACCAGGTAGTGAGGTGTTTCACAAATGTATCTGCCAATTGTTTCAAATAACTGTTTGTCAAGGACTTATGCAAGCGCGTTGTCTGAAAACAGCCGGAAACTGGCAAAGGAAGGTACTGTATATCCAGAATAGTGTGTATGCTTATATATATAAATATGGAGACATTGATTTATCAAGTTATTTTTATGATTAACGCAAAAATTTTTCACAAAGATTAACTTGATTAAAAATGATCTCTTGATTAATCACCATTAGTAGTGACTTCTTTGTTTTGTTTTTTGAATTGCAATTGCAATTTTGTTGGACTAAGGGCGTTTATTATTATTATTGTTTGTAACGTTTCAAGTTTACCATTTGTGTTACTGAAAATAAATTCCAATCCACCATAATGCAATCCTACACTTATAATTTTTAACCTGAACACAGAAATCTGAATAAAATATTGGAGAATCGAAGCTAATTATGGGTATCACAGGAGATTAATTTTGCGAGAAATCAAGATCAATAAATAGGAAAATAAAATTAATCTAAACTAAACTTTTTAACCATGTCACAGCCTTAAAAAATATACACATATCGTGGTTGCCAGGATATTCATTTTAGCAATGGGGTCCCGGCAGATTTTTTTGCGGCACTTGTATTAAAAAAACCGGAAGTCCGCTCTCCACAAAAAATACTATTAAAACAAAAGTCGCTTCATTTTAACAATTAACAAAGACACATTTTTTCATTCACGGGGACTGATAAGTTTTGGGTGTATGATACTAATGATGCGCCATCAATATAAATTGTAACAATACAATGGCACTGTGAAAGCAAACCACAGTAATCATTCAAGAGAGTTTACGTTGACAAGCTCAATAAAATCCGAAATACGAAACTATTGTTCTACCCGTGAACATGATATTTAATTATTTTTCTTTAGCTAAATAAACCACCTTTTTTTTAAAAAAGAATTTCCAAAGGCTTTATTGATTCGATGAGCTTTCTCAACAACATCATTTCTGTCATATTATTTGCTCAAATTTCCTCAAAAATAATAGTCAAACAAGTCGTAATTTCTAATGATAAGTTCAACGATCGACTAAGCTACTTCCGGTTGCATTGCTAAAGTTAAACTCCTCGGCCGGGACTCCATTGAGGTTTTTTCCACTTTCACTTTTGGGAACTTTCCATGGTGATGGCTAGTATTTAATTTGAGATTATTTCAAAGTGTTAAACTGAGATTAAAAAACCGCTAAACAATTTCTTGAACAACCAATCACTACACAGAAATGCGAATCCACCATTTCCAAATATATCATTTCACAAGCAGTGCCCTTCGCTATCAACTATCATATGATAGTTTGTACGATAGAGTTCGTAACTTGACGAGAATCGCTAAAGAATGCCTGCGGTGAAATAAGTGCGGAAATTATTCGAGGAGTCTCCCCAATAACTAAATTGTAGTTTCATCAGTGAACTCTAATATTACATTCGCTTATATTGTAAACAGCAATAGACATTAGATAGTTCTTGAGATACTACAACTAGTGCGTACAGCTAAACTAGAAAATGTATGCTACTTACATGAGCGAGATTGCAGTGCAGACAAATTGTGGAATAGATAAAGCAATTTGAAACCAGTTCCAATCCTGCACGTAGTACGCCAGAGGTGAGATCAGGATGGTACCCACTGGCCAAAAGAGGGCTAGTATCGCTGCACAAAAAGTCCGACGACTTGGTCCAGCAAACTCCATTGCTGTAAATGTAAACATGAGTCGCTAGTAACCGTTCTATATGACCACCCAAACAGTGATGCGATGTGATACAATAATGTGTACTTACAAACTACGTGATCCACAAGTCCAACGCCGACAAAGCACCCGCCGATAACGCATCTGAAGGCAGCAAACATGGTGATGTTCACTGAGAACGCTGCCGCTAGGCTGCTGCCACCTCCCACTAATAATAATCCAACTAGCGTTGGTTTTCTACCGATCCTACAAATGAGATCTAAGTCTTTCCCTGACATACCAAAGGTCAGATTATAGAGATACATGTTATAACTGCTGTTACCCACTCACCAATGAGACTACAGCGATGTTATTAGTGTAACCACCTGCTACACATGTCATAGATTTGTTATTTGGTGCACTGACCTGTTTAAACTTGTCATATTGAATCAACACCAGTGTCAATGAATTACTTGTCACAAGTGTAACCAACCTGTCGCTGGATGTCAGTTATTCACCTGTCAAAATTGTCAAACACCTGTAAACACTTCCACTTACCTGTCAGCTAGAATACCAGCTACTGCCGCTCCAACCACTAGCCCCACAGTAAACACCTCTTTAGTCAGCAATGAAAGATATGTCCGCTGACAGACTAGCCCAAACTGTATCAAATAGTGGAACACAAAACATCAGCGGGTAAAATATGGCAATCGAAGATCTAACCAGAACTCTAATACACATTGATGTCTAACTTACCCTCATGTTAAGTGTCGTACCCCAGTACACAGAGTCATCATATACATAATCTGTACATTCTACTGTACTGTTAGTAGAATTACTAGCATATATTTTACATGAATCCAACTCTCCATTTGTATCTTCTGGTATCCATTGAAGGATAGATTGATTGTGGAGATCATTGTGTGGTTGGTAGGTATCATTGGTCCATTCCGGTAGACTACACCTGTAGAATGGGTCAAATATGCGGAATACAGCTGAGACATAAAAATGCCGCTGGCTTACAAATTCCTGCTTGTTCAAATTACTGAAATATTGAAATTTCAATGACGGCATTTCGTAAATATAGTTTCCATGAAAGTTTTTGAAAACGTGAATCTGGGAGAAAGATATTTTTTTACATTTCATTTTTTAGAGTTGTGTTTGCAGATGAATTAAATGTTTTTTGTTGCTGCGTACATAAAAAACTCAAATTCTCAAAACAAAAATAATTAATATTCTCAGAAAGTTAGAAATATTGAAAATTATTAGAAATTAGAAATTATGAAAGCACAAAACATCGTAGCTAAGCCAAGTTTAGCTACTCATTTATCAGTATATTGCAGGCTTACTATTTAAAATTTCTATCATGTAGGTTTTATGAATTGAAAATGCGTAGCCTTCACTTTTGCAATCACTGTATCTCTAGCAATGGGCCAAAATTAATACAAAACCATTTCACAAAAAATTCAAATAATCAAAAGCGAGTTTAAAATAAAGCAAATATTTTCAAGAGCTCTACTTTAATTGGAATGATGTTTTATACAATACAAATATCCTATTTAACAAATACGCTCTATACAGATCTATGTACACTCTATACAGATCTATGTACGCTCTATACAGATCTATGTATGCTCTATACAGATCTATGTATGTGTCATAAAGTTAAATGGTAACATTGAGTGACCTAACACGAGGTTTGTGGCCCATGTCCACCGTACAAAATAAAATGAAAGTAAATTTTATCGATAAATAATTATTTCATTTGTAACTCAATAATCAAGTAGCTCAGAGAATAAAAAATAATCAACTAGCATATCTTTATGTTGTTTGTAAGTCGCTAATGAAACTAAATGCTTACTAAATTATAACTAGCGGGTCAAATTTACTATTTTTTTATAAACAGATTTTATTCTCACAAAATTGTCTTGTATGATAGCGGATATCAACTAACAACCATGTAAAAAATTGTGACTCTTCTTGCTATACTTGCTTGGAACAATTTGGTTTTTAATCTATTTGTGATGCATTGAAAATTGGGAGTTATCTTCTTTATAAAACGTTTGGCAGTTATAAGAACGCTAGAAATTAGCTTTCTAAAGAGGCTTATTGATTTAAAAACAACTATTATTTTTTTGCCATTTGCTTTGCGAACATGTCGCGATTTCTCCTATTAACACTTGCCATCCAAAAAACTTTCAAGGGCCACAGAATAAGTTTTTTAGGGTGTTGAAACCCAAATTTTTTTTTAAAAGTCTATTGCTACTATGGACTGAATAGCATTTGGATATAAACTTTAGAATGTTTCTATTTGGTAGGTTTATTGCTTATAGTCCTCGTGTAGTGTAGTTTAATTATTGGGGTTGTCTCCCCCTCAGTTTCTTTGGAATTGCAAGCCATTATCTCTGGCGTTATACCACTCAAAGTTATTCTCAGTGTATGAGATGTTTGTTAGATCGACATGATTGCCAATTTACCAGAAAGTACCGGCCCGGGAAAACTCTTTGTTTGCCAATCAAATTCTAACAGTTACATTGGGTAACCAGTTGGGTCTGTCTATGCTATGAATACGTTATTTATTATTTTTTATGAGCGATGTAATATCTAGCTCCTAAACTGGTCGACAACAGCATTCAAATAGCTCATTGCACTTCTCGCAGCAATCTACCAGTCTCTTTTACAATTGATTTAATGTTCTAAAAAATCGAAAAAATGTTACGGAAATGAAAATTCTGCCATAGCTGTTCGGCCTAACAGACTTAAACAAAGAAAAGCTTTAATTTTTAATACTTATTTTTGTAAAAAATTTGATACTTGAAATGAGTCATTCAAGCATGCGAACTGAGCATCCAATTCATGTCTGTACGTTTGCTATTCAGATAAAATTTTAGCCAAACAGTTTTTTGGTAATTTGCTCGTATTAGCTGAAATATTTTTATTTTCTCTGCTAATAGAGAATGACTATTAGTAATCTACTTTCTTTGTAGAAAAAGAATAAACCACACCGCTAGTCAACTACTAATGAGTGAGAGATATTACCTGAAGTCTGGTGTGATTGAGTGAAAGACAATAGCCAGGAAATGTGGCGCTATGAACAGATGGTTTAGTCCAGTTATAATTAACTGAACCCACTGAAACTTCCCCAAAGCGCCCACGGCTTCTATAACATCATCCACCTTCACAGCCATGTTTGCTCCCTCAAACTTACTAAGGTCTAGTTCGGCTGTGACCCAGATAATGCCATCATTAGTTATCTTTCGAAATTCTCTGGTCGATTTAGATAAAACGAGCATTTAGTGATTTGTTGTGTAATCACTAAACCAACATTGAGTTGCAGCCCAGTTAGAGTTTGCTACAATACTAGTGCTGTATGATAAGCCTTGAAAAAAAACTTTTCTCGCTAATTATTTCATTGTACCTTTTATTGTACAGTAACAGCAGGTAAATGCACACACACAAAGAACTTGTCATCTTTTGACCTGCTATTAAAAAGCTAATAAGTTTCGTCAGCAATGAGACCTGGAAGAGCGAAAGGTTGAAACATGATCATCTCTGCTGTATAATCAGAAGGTTTTTCATTGTTTGAAAGTATATCAAACAAAAAGACAATTTTCCAGTCTAATGAGTTCTGATGCTTGGTAGGGGAGTTGCTCTTCTACAGGAGTAAATAAATTAGTGCACCATTGCTAAGCTACCAGCAATACATGCAAGAGTGCACAACTCCTATATTCTCACAATGTAAGCATAAACCAACTTTTGTGAACAATCTAGTAGGAACTTTTTGTTTAAATTGAAATATCAAGTTTTTTTTGAGAAATAGTGATATCTTTGAGCATGTTAGGCATAATAACACTGACAAGTATATTCAGCACATTGTTTTGCAACAATTAATTGACTTTCTTCCTGTTTATTCTATATAATATGTAAAACCAAACACAACATTGCACCCTTTACACCATCTATCCAGTAAGTAATGTCGGAGGAGTGTCATAATTGCATCGGCCATCTTTGTATTTTGAGACAATAGCTGAGCTGATTGGAACCAATCCGGCAGTGTTATTAAAAGGCAGCGCAATAACGTATATTCAACACTGATATGGTCAGAGTTTCTCAACAACTATCCTATAAATTACTGAAGAAAGTTTCAGAACATTAAAGTTTTACACAACAAATACAGAACAATCAGCGTGTTGATGGAGTGTTTGTTTGTGTGATGGAAATCACAGACTTTGTATGGAAATTTTAAGATTGCTACAGCGTACTTGATCTAAGGAGTCGTCTGCATCAGGCAACTAAATATCACAGCTGAGTCATAGTCATAAAAAATATTTAACTGCGTTTCGCTTCCCATGACACTCGACTACTTGCTTTACATGTGACCTGAACAACATAGAAAGGTAAATAAATAATGATTTACTGATTTAACATATTTTATATGGCTTATAATGGCTTAATATTGATTATACTATATATTTAGCTTTCGTCACAATTCTGTCACTCTATAATAAAAATAATGAAATAAATATACTGTACTTGTTAGTGTTAAATATTTCTAGACGAATTTACAAATGGCGTAAAAACTTTTAATAGCTAGATTTTTTCATGGCTGCAATACATGCTTACACTTTCCTTACCATGCCTTTGGTTCTTATAATGCTTATAAGAATCCATATAAATGGTAAAAAATTGAAAAAAACATCATAACTGGCCATACTCCTTGGGGTCTCTGACAGGTCTGGAGATCATACTTGATGAAGTTTCAAATAAATCATCTTTAAAGACCCTTTGTTTCGTCGTTGACGAGCTTCTTATTGCTGGAGAACTCATTGTCGACAGCACTACTATAAGAGAACAAATCAGCAAATGAGTGAAGCTAGATGTGTAATAGGCAGCAATGTTGATGATTATTATTAATATAATAATTATTATTATTAATAAATAAGTTTTAGATCATTCGTGATAATTAACACTTACATCGCATTTTTCGTCAGGAATCTGTTGCTATCCTCTATTGTTTCTGGAACTTTCTTTTGGTTGGTTTCAGGGAGATAAATGGTCAGAACTCCACCAATGAACATTGTGATACCAAATATAAGTGGACCCAGGCCATTACCAAATATGGTAGGGGCTGCTTTGTACTACAATTGTGAAATATATGGTATGAAAATATAGTGAAAGCTTGGTGTTAACATTAGTCATACCTGTAATGCATTGTCGATTGTCTCCCCAATAACAACACAACTCCTAACTTTGCTCAAGAACTATCTTCACCATCGTAAGTCACACCCATTGCAAAAGCCGTCTCAGGTATCACCATCAACTATCTTAAAACAACTTAAAACTTGCTTTAATGGGTTTACTTGAAGGAATAAATAAAACCATTTAGCCTTAAACTCACCAAGTCAGCAATTATTGGAGAGAGTATGGTACCAATTCTTGCAAACAGAGAACAGAATCCAACCATAGTAGATCTTAGGGTTGAAGGAAAAACTTCGCTTGACCAAAAATAGTCGAGAGTGAAAACAATTGTAATGCCAAATTTCCCAACCATAGACACAGCAATCTGTGCGTAGCTGTACACTGAAAGCAAACATGTGGTTGAGAACACAGGCTATCAAGTAGTTGTCACCTCTAAGAACCGATATTGTTGAGTTATAATTCTTGATTAACAGGTGTCAACAGGTGCTTCTGATCACAAAACTAGTTTTGACCATTCACCGGTTACAACACACATTGGACGGTGGCAGCCATCAACCTTTATCTGACCTACCTACCTACATAACTATATAGCTTCTATTCTTTCTGCATGCCTACCTGTCAAGTCTATGTACGCTGACATGAAAGCAGAGGCTACAAGGGCAAAGCTTCCAACAAACAATGCTGTGATTGTCAGCGGTTTCCTGCCGAGCTTCTGAGCCAAAAACACGAAGCAAGCCGCTGGTAGTTCAACAGCCCCAGATATGGCGTTGTTTATGTACACACTTCCTGTTAGATTGGCTACGTTGAAGTTTAAGCCATAGAAACCCATTCCAGCTATGAACCTGTAAAACGCAGAAAAGGTGACCGAAGTGCCAATTATAAATCCCCGGAGTTGTACGAGGTTCTGTCAGTGATATGCGAGCAAACAAGGAGCATATATTGCATAGCTTCTGCCATCTGTGATTTCATAAAATTTTTGACAGTTTTTATTTTTTATGATGTGATGAAAATGTCTGACAGTGTATACTGTTTTTTTAATACAATCAAAGCGGACTACAAAACAGGAAGCCATGCATGGATATGAGAAATCATAGAGCATTCCATATATATAAGAAGACATTGAGTCAAACAAATATTTCATTACACAATCACGCCATAGACATAAGAAGACATAGACCCATACCATAGACATAGGAAGACATAGACCCATACCATAGATATAAGAAGACATAGACCCATACCATAGATATAAGAAGACATAGACCCATACTATGGACATAAGAAGACATAGACCCATACCATAGACATAAGAAGACATAGACCCATACCATAGATATAGAAAGACAAAAAATCTCTTCATAAGTACTGGAGCTCTAAGTATAGCAGTAAATCTCTCAGTCACTGCAGCTTGTTCATCCTCCTTGAGGTCTTCTATCAACTTATCAGGTACTGGTTTGTTGTTCATTTTAGACATCTTTGTAAATAACTTCTTCAGTTCTTTGTGCTTTCCTTTGCTCACTAGGTAGTGAGGTGTTTCGCTTAACAGCCTACAAATCTATGTAAATGGTTTCCAGAAAAAGAAAACACTCTAGCTAGTCTAATGAACTCAGCACATTTATGTCATTGGATGAAATGCACCAATTAAGAGATGCCAAGTAAACCACAAGCACTTACACCAATGAGAGAAGAGCACACACAAACTGTGGAATAGATAGAGCAAGTTGAAACCAGTTCCAGTCCTGTATGTAGTACGCCAAAGGAGAGGTCAGGATGGTACCCAAAGGCCAAAATAAGGCTCTGAATGCCACACAAAATGTCCGACGACTTGGCCCAACAAACTCCATAGCTGTAAAAATATAGTACTATAATATTTTGGCAGCTATTAAAGGGGTGTTTGGCTAAAATCTATCTTTTTAACTTTTTTACGAAATATTGAAGAAATTGTGAAGACTTCTATGATAGATTTTGCATTATTATTTATTGTGTTTATTTTTTGAAACTGAACAAACAGAATTTCATGCTAATTTAACAATTATCTATTTGTATTGGTAACATTTGAATGGTTTAAATGTTTAAATTTAAAGCTATTTAATATTAATGAGTTGAATCTTTGGATGTCACTTCTTAATCTTGGACGATTTGAAGAACTTAAAAGCCTCCAGAGAATTCTTTTTCAGACTCTATCTTATTTATTATCAACCTCGTTTCATAGACGTAAAACAAACAAAGTTTAAAGTTTATTAGATTGTTTTTGATCGTTTTATGGTATTTTTTTTATATAATTGTTATATATTTCTTATTAATATATAATCGAGTTTACCAATTTTATGTCAGAGGTATTAAAAGATTGTTAAAAAATCTTAAAGACTTCTCAAGACTTTAGTACCGTCATATGTCATATGCATGAGTCACATGATAGCATACGCACACGTCACATGATCTAGTAGTCCCACCCCAACTCCACATGCAGCTACTACACATCTGAGGGCAGCGAACATGGTTACATTAACAGAAAACATCGCTGCTACACCAGTAACTCCTCCCAAGATCAGCAACGCTACCAATGTTGTCTTTCTGCCAATCCTGAAAATAAAACAATATTATTTTAAAAAAGAAAGCATAGCTATACACTCAACATTACTAGTCATTGTATTGTACCGGAAATATATGGCACAACTTCCTGTGACTAACCAACCAGTAAATAAATAATAATCATAAAGATTTATAATTACTATTTCTAACATGCGATAACGATCATAGCGAACTATATTATACATGTTGTTACAAGCATCTTTTATTATTATTCTGAAATCCTTTTATGCCTTATTTATTATTATCGCCAAAATAAAATTTTCTTCTTCTTCCTTTTTTTCCTATTTCTTCCCCTTTTTCTCTTCTACCCACTTACTTTTCTCTAAATTTTCTTCTAGTTTGTGGGTGGTATTTTACTGGAATCAACAACTGGTTCTCTGTCAATTCTATCTGTTGTTAGATGGAGGTTTTCTGCTTTTCTGCAACCTTCTTCTTGTGCTTGATAGCAGTGATAGTCTGCTAGCCTTTTTGGCTTGTGCATTGTTCTATGGGGTCTTGCCACCAGGAAGAAGGGGCGCTTCTCTGCTGGAGAAAGGGGACCAGTCTTCCTTGTCAAGTGCAGTGGGGTCCCTTCACGAGCTGGTTCCTCCCTTATCTTTGAATCTGGATGTGTAGCCACATGTATTGTGATCTCTTATTTACTCTCTAATTCCGCAGTTGTGTTCTCCCTTACTGGTGTCCTGGTTTCAGACACTGCCATTCTAATGAGGTGTCCATCATCTCTCGTCCAGTGGGCTCTAATGGGTTTGTCTTTCCGACGGGAAGAGATAGTACTGGTTCCAATACTCTGGGTCGCTTTCGAGGCACTCGTGGACGCCTTCCCCTTCTGACTTCCTTCATATTTGATCTTAGTGCCAGCTCTCAACTTGGTGGAGCTTTACCCACTAAATCTTGGCATGTGCGGTAATGCCTCAGGCTTTTTCCATTCTGTATGGACTATTGCCTGTTCCTACCTACCATATAGATAAGGTAGGTAGGAGTAGGCTTGGCCAACTTCGTAGTGCCCGTAAACTGGAATTGCAGTTTGTGATTGCTCTCATTGATCTCTCTCTTATTTTCCATTACCGAGAGGTCTCTTCCTCAAACACTGCTGGTTCATCACTCCTTTTTGGCAGGTTTCTCATTGCTTATGTTATAGGCACCCCTGTGCCTGTTGTCAATTTTTTGCACACCTGCAGTGAACTCCGAGATGCTTTGTGGATCCAGAGAAGAAAGAGCCTCGGCCAGCTGGCCGGATGGGCTAACATCCCAGCTCATCAATATTATTTTGGGTGTCTCATCTGTAGCAGAGTATGATGTGCCTCAAAATGCCTGCATGATTTGTGGAAGGAATCCATCCCATTCATCCAGCCCCTTGGACAATATTAGGAAGCTGAAGCAATCTCTGAGTGTGCGATTTTTATACTCCACGATATGGAATCATGGGTGGTCGGTGTGATGGTAGGGCTGTAGCTTGTCATTTTGACACTCCACAGACTTCACCTTTCTTCCAGGTGTGTGGACTCAAGATATGCGCCTTGGTCAGCGTTTAATTGCTTTTCCAAGCCTTATTATGCGAAAACTGGCTCATCTAGAGCAGCAGCTACAATGGGGTTTGTAGTCTCGGGCAGCGCTATGGCATCTTGCCAGAGAGTAAAACAGTCCATGAGTACAAAGGTCAACATTTCTGCCTCTTTGTTAGTGGGAGTGAGCCCACCAAGTCAACAGCCAATTTTTGGTATGGCTGGCCACCCTACATTTTTCTCCGGGTTTTTCATCTTCCTTCAATTTTCGCCACTTGGTAGACCTTGCAGTCTGTTACCAGTCAGGATAACTTGGTGGAAAATCCTGGACGGTACTAGTGGAACAAAATTTGCTGTGCTTCTGGTGTACTCCCACATGAGCTAATTGGTGGATGTCCCACATGGTATGCTGCTGCGGTAAGGGGGACATATGACACACTGCCTGGTCTTGGTTGGGTGATTGAGCTGTATGGTTTATACACCATCCTGCAGTAGGCTCGTGGCGCCTCCCTGTTCATACAACACTGAGTTCTGTACTACCTTCCGGTGATTTTTTTTCCATGGTGCTGACTGGTTGTTTCACTTCTGCATATAGCCTGGCCATGGGTCCTTTGTCCATTTTGTTGCTCGCCAGCTAATTTATCCGCAGATTTCTCTGGGTGGGTAACTGCGATGGTAAATTATTCTCTAGGTTTTAGAGTCTAGTCTTTCAGAAATAGTTTCTCATGTGATAGTCCTCCATCTCTCTGTTCGATGGAGGTACACTGCCGGCAGTCCAGACACTGTTTTCGTTGACTATCCCATCGGCGTTTCCATGTTGCACACCAGCCCTGAGCTCAAACTGGCACCAGAACTCTGTCAGTCTCTCTAGCCATGATACTATTTGGATAGATGGTTCTTTGCACCAACATAACCAGTGTAGAGAGGCATGGTCTGTCCTTCAGTTGAGTTCATCCCCATAAAGGTAGCAACAGAAATGTTTTATGGCTTTGATAATGGCCAACAGCTCGCTGCTGATCACACAGTAGTTTTTCTTGACTGTCACTCTGGTCTTGCTATAAAAAGCTACGACCACTTCCTTCCCTTCCTGCACCTAAAACAGTATCATATTCACTTCGACCGCACTGACGTCAATGTCTAGGGTGTATGGTCATGTGGGATTTGGATAGCCTAGGATGTAAGGCTGTATGAAACCCAGCTTCAGCTTGTCAAAAGCTGCTCGTTCCGCTTCTACCATTTTCTCGTAACCCCCTTACCAGTCAAAACAGCGGGTGGTTTAGCTGAGGTGGCATAGTGGGGATAGTACTTCTTGTAGAAGCCTGCAGTTCCTAAGAACGCCTGCAGACCCTTGACTTCTCTGAGTGCTGCCAATTACTTGATGGCTTCCACTTTCTCTGGATCCATTGCCACTGCCTCGGTACTCAACACGTAGCCCAAATATATAACCTGTTTTTTGTAGGAGTGTTCACATTTCACGGGTTTCATGTCGACGTTAGCCTGCTGGAGTCGACCCAAAACCTCACCCGGCTTTTGCGTGTTTGACTCAAAATCTTATGCAATGATGATTACATCACCTAGATGAAGTAAAAGGATCTTCCAGTAAAAACCCTTTAGTACCTTTTCCATCAGCCTTTGAAAGGTGGTCGGGGCTGAGGTAAGCCCAAATGGTAACACCTTCCATTTTCACAGTCCATAGCGGGTGATAAAGACAGACTTGCCCTGCTCACCGGAGTTTAGGGGAAGCTGCCAAAAGCCACTAGTGTAGACCGGCTTGGTAAAGTATTTACTTCCAGCCAGGGCTTCGAATCATTCATTGATGTATGGAATGGTTTTTGTAGTTGACCAAGAAGTGCCAAGAGTCACCCTTTCTTCTCACAAGCATGACAGGTGAGCTCATACTCCATTGGCTGACTAAATGAGATCTTTCTCCAAGGGTTTTTGACTTGCTGCTCTGCTTCGACCTTTTTGCGCTGGTTGCGGACAGTGTGGTGGGTAGCAAGTTGGGTTAGCCTTTCTAAGGTGGGTATGGAATGCTAGGCCACCTGAGTGCACCATATGCTTTCATTGTGGCTACTGAAGACCGTCTGATATTGAAGCAGGAGCTCTCTCAGTTGCTGCTCTTGCTGGAGTCTTTCACATCCGTGCCAATCTTGAGTAAAAAGCTATATTTTTAGTGTGGCCGAGTAGCACTAGCACCTGAGCTGCCTCGCAGATGTTTAATGCAAATTTGTATCGATCCAGTTGTTGAGACACGGCTGCATTTCCTTTTTTAAATATATCTGGTATAGCTAACTAAGATCAGTGTCTTGGCATTACAATGAAAGGGTAAAAATAACTAAACCCAACCAAATAGTTATGTCTGTTCACCGGCTGTAGGGTATACCACTACGGCTGTATTTGCTTAGGTATAAGTTAGCTGTCGATGTTGCTGCATGAGTGAGCTTTTTCAGAATCTAGCTACCGCTATAGTTGTGGTGATCCTCTCCATAATTCTAATGCAGGGTCAGTTTAGCACAAGCAATAATCTTCTGAGAAAGTTGGGATTACTCTGGTTTGATTATACAATTTATGGACAATTATATAATAGCGTTGCTCAAACAATGGAACAAAGAAAAGTGACTAGCAATGAGCCGAGCCTACTTGTTGCCACAATGACACCTGATGTGCTTAAAATAGAGATATTTACAATAGATGTGCATAAGTAAATTCGCATAAAAATAGAGGTATATAAATGTGAGTGGTAAATGTCTTTATCATATAAAATAATGAAATAATAATTATAGTTTAATAATGAATTCTCAATAATTAAAAACATACCGATGACCTGCTGTCGATGTCAGCAGTTTATTATTACTGTCAATCACTGCACTCAATGTGACAACTTATGAGCAGTTTGTCAACTTTTGATAAGTTTCAAACACTTGTTATCAGTGTCACCAATAACGCTTGCAAGTACTGTCACTGACCTGTCAGCCAGAATACCAGCTGCTCCAGCTCCTATCACCAATCCAATTGTAAACACCACTTTTATGATAGAGGAGACGATTGTCTGAGAGCACACCAGCCCAAACTAGAGAAGAGAAAGTGTCACAAGCATTAGAGAGTTTAACTGCTCACTCAAATCAAGCATTTAGTCAAAACTGCATGAAGAACAAAAGTCTCACAAAAATATTTGACGATTTATTTCAACAAGTTTGCCAAAAGTGCAATTTCAATTGGAAAGTTCGAGTAAATCCACTCATAAAAATCGCTGTAACAAATTGACAATCTACCCAATTGCTTCTGCCCGTACATCTATTGGTTTCCTACCAATTTTCTCTTGCGATTGGAGATTTCTCTCTTTCGGTTCCATTTAAAAATTGTAAAACGATCAGAAGTATTTTATTTGAGGCTATTGATTCCCTTTCATTGTGATTAAAAAAGGGGAGACAATTCGCAATGCAACCAATCATATCACGCCTAATAGTGTCACTGTTTCCAATAAAGGTATTTCTCGAATGCGAGTATTCCTTGAGAGAAAGCCATTTATGCGCGTCCTTCTTAGTTGTAACAAAGCGTTTATTGCTAGCAGTAACATCACATACAATCGGTATTGCATGACAACAGAAAGTAAAAGTTAAATTAGGAAAGCACCAAACTTTTCAATTGGCTGAAGCCAAGAAGGAGAGGAGTGACAGAGCAACAGAGCAACAGAGTGACAGACTGACAGACTGACAGACTGACAGGGCGACAGAGCGATAGAGTGACAGAGTGACAGAGTGACAGAGTGACAGACTGACAGAGTGATTGAGGGACAAAGTGATAGAGCAACAGAATGACAGAGTGACAGAGTGACAGAGGGACAGAGGGACAGAGGGACAGAGTGACAGACTTACAGAGTGACAGAGTGACAGAGTGACAGAGTGACAGAGCAACAGAGTGACAGAGTGACTGAGGGACAGAGGGACAGAGTGACAGAGTGACAGATTGACAGAGTGACATGGTGACAGAGTGACAGAGTGACAGAGTTGCAGCTGATAAACTGGATAAAATGAGTCTCTTATTCGATTATTCCCCCTGTGCTTTTCAAGTGAGTTTGTTGTGGCTTCCTTGTATTCATAGATGTCAGCTCAGCTGCAGAAATATGGCTTTTTTGGGTAGCCGACGGGCTGCTGAATAATTCTTTTTAAATAGTTATTTTACTTACCCTCATGTTAAGTGAAGTCCCCCAGTACACAGAGTCATCATATACATAATCTGTACATTCTACTGTACTGTTAGTAGAATTACTAGCATATATTTTACACGAGTCCAACTCTCCATTGGTATCTTTTGGTATCCATTGATAGATAGATTGATTGTGGAGATCATCGTGTGGTTGGTAGGTATCATTGGACCATTCCGGTAGACTACATCTGTAAAATATGTAGATTATGTATATTGTGCAGAATGTGCAGAATGTGTAGTAAAAGTAGAAAGTGTAGATTGTGTTATACCTATCGTGTGTAGAATGCGCAGATGGTGTGGAATGTTTAGAATAATATATAAAGTGTGTGGGATGTGCAGAATATGTATAGATTGTGAAGAATTTGTAGATTGCGTATAATGTGTAGTATCTGTATATTATGTAGAATGTGTAGAGCCTGTAGATTATGTAGAACGAGTACATTGTGTATATATTGACCTACTCTTACTGTCTTACATATATCCAAGTGAAAAGAACCAACATCGATGTAGTATGTTTATATCAAGGTAACTAGCTGTTAACCCATTAACTAACTGTTAACCTACTAACTAACTGTTAACCTACTAACTAACTGTTAACCTACTAACTAACTGTTAACCTACTAACTAACTGTTGACCTACTAACAGCACAATGACATTATTTCAACATCCAAAGGCAGGCAATCAACGCTCACCTAAAGTCAGGAGTCGTTGAATAGAAGACGATAGCCAAAAAATGTGGAGCAATGAAAAGAGAGTTGAAACCAGTTACAATTATTACAATCCACTGAAACTTTCCCAAAGCGCCGACAGCTTCTATAGCATCATCAACCTTCACAGCCATTTTTAATCACTTCTGTCACGCAAGTGAAAATTTTTCTGACCAGTGGCAGGTCAGCGATAGCATAGATAATGTCCGAGTTGTGTATCAGAGGGATTTACTTTTGGATTAAGATAAAGGACTAACGCACGTGATTGAAAACCTGATTTGTTATCGCTAAACGATTTGTTTAAGTGTTGTCTTCTCTTACCTGCTTCCCTGACAAACTTGGTGTTGTCTTCTCAAGCATTTTCTTTGAAATCATTAATTCAAGTATATTAGTAAAAGAAAGCAACATATGCAGTAGAGTTCATCAATGACATCACTTATCGATTATCTAATAAAACAGAATAGAAAAGCAAACTGTAACTCCCATTATTTATTTGATTGTCAGAATCTCACTTTTTATTTAGTTTGCAAGAAGCTCCAATATAATTAGTTTTTGCCAGAGTAAGCGTATGCATTATTTTTGATATTTCCAAACATCGACGATTCGATGCCACTTTATGTCAAGTGTTTTATCAGCTGCCCACATGCTAAATTATGCATTTTGAGCTGACATGAGTATAAATCATGGAGTTTTCACTAAGGTGGTAAAGGTTCTGTTTTCTGTTACTCCACACACTGAATGTTTGATATACATGATACAATTTTATTATCTAATAACAGAATACAGTAATGCAAAATCACTGTCTGCCATATGTCCAGAGATAGGTGTAAATGAATCAGTTACAACTTGGTTGTAGAGTCTGAATGGATTAGGTCGGCCTTTGAAGAAAAGCCTTCTCCCATCGACTTCTCTGCACCATGATCTCTACAATGTTTTAATAATTAGTCAACAAAGTAAAAGGGAGACATCAATGGCTTTTGAATAATGAGACAATTGTATTTTTCACAGAAGTGGGGTAAAAAAAGAAATTAAAAAACCAAAAAGTATGCTAGAAATGGATTTGTTAGCTTTTGGCAAAATTTTTCAATTTTAGCACCTGATCTTCGTTATTTTCAATTTCATTTTGCCAGCGAAAGAATTTTCAATCAGACTCGCTACAGCTGTAGTTAAGAATTATTACTGCGAACTAACCTTCCTGTCCTGAACGCATTAGCTTCTGCTATAGTCTCTGGCATTCTGTGTTTGTTGGTTTCAGGCAGTGGTATACACAAAAGTCCACCGATAACCATTGTGATACCAAATATGAGGGAGCCTAGCCCTGGTCCAAACACAGTATCTACTTGCTTGGACTACAAACCAGCGATATGTAAAACTGAAGGGGTAAACATCAAAATAATTTACAACATTGAGATCAAAATTTTTTAAGCGATTACAAAAATCTTAATCAAATAATTTTGGTCAAGGAGACAGTTTATGATTACCAAGTCCACGATGACGGGTGATAAGATGCTGCCAAGGCGTGCAACTAGAGAACAAAGTCCGACTAGAGAACTTCTTAATGTAGATGGAAACATTTCGCTGCTCCAGAAGTAGTCAAAGAGGAACACTCCAGCGATACCAGCTTTACCAACCATGTACACCATGATTATAGCGAACTTGTACTCTGTCAAAATACATAAATATGGAGATAAATCTGAGAACTTACTCCTACAATAAAGTTCAAATAGTAATAATGATTTGTAAATTACCCTGATATTACAATTTAAACAAATATTTTGAACAATTTAACTCATCTTTGACATTTTCACTGCTTCAGTTTTTACTCACTGTCTGTGTCCAGATAAATGCCCATTACAGCGGATGCTAGCAAAGACACTCCTCCGATTAGCAAAGAGCCCATAATTGGGGCTTTTCTGCCAAGAATTTGTGACAAAAGAACCAAAGGAATGGTGACAAGTTCTACAGCTCCGGATATGACATTGTTGACGTATACGTCTCCTAGCAGATTGGACACATTGAAACCCAGTCCATAAAAGCTTAGCCCTGCCACAAACCTTAAGAATAAACCAACAGAAAATAATATTTCAACCAAATGACACCGGCTACCATCTGATATGCCAGTTTTTAAATAACTTTGTCTTCCTCACACTAAGGACATAATCCTAATTAGATGTACTTACCACAGATAAAGAAAGATTACAACTCTTTTCAACAAAACTGGTGCATGAAATATTTCACTCAGTTTTTCTTTTACCGCAGACTCTTCATCTTCTTTTAGTTTTTCCATCAAATCATCCGGTAAAGTTTTTCCATTTAGTTTTGCAATTTTTTTAAATAAAGCTTCAGCTTGTTCATGTTTGCCTCGTGTGACCAGAAAGTGAGGAGTTTCTCCTACAAAACTGTTAAACCAAATTAATAAATGGGAAACCAGCATGGAAAAACTTCGATGAAACATCAGAAATGAGATGCTGTTTAAATTTTAAACCATTCTTATAGTTTTCAAAAACTTTGAGTTCCATTTTAAAATGAACATGCAAAATAACTTTTCTAATTTTTAATTGTATTTTTTTCTTCAAACTCCGTAAATTTTAAATTTTGGCAGTATGTGAAGTTCTTCATCCAGCCAGAAATCTGGATATTGTTTATGGTTGGCATAACAGTTGCAATTAAAATGCAATTTCTTCACTATATTATATTTTGCAAAGTTTCTTTAGCAAGTTTAAATGTTTTCTCTCAATTTATTGTTTATAGCTCTTCATGAAATCGAAATATCCTCTTTCCAAATATAAACTTAATTATTTCATCGAGTCAAGTACATGTGATAACTTGTGCATCAGCTGGTAGTGACACAGAATACAGTCTCTAACCTAAACAGCAACAAACCAATTGATTATCTTAAGTGTAGCTTTTAACTTGAGTAATTTAAATAGTTTGCATTAAATGTGTTCCTTTCAATAGTACGCATCTAGCTGTGCTATTCCCGTCAACTGCAGCTGTCTCGTGTTTCACCGATAAGGACAACTTTCTGCAACGACAGCTCTGCAAGTTGACAGACTGGTGAATAAGAATTAACTTAAAAATGATGCAAGTTAAAGTTGTAGCAAACTGTTGAGTCTACGTTTACATGAGAGCGGCTGCGCCTCCGTTTTATTTAATGGTTCCCAGACGCAGTTGCAAGGTGCCTTTACACATCTGCAACGCACGCAATTTTCGAGTTTGAAACTTCAGAGCTGCTAAATCATTATATTAATATAATTTAGGTGCATTCCTGCTCGTGCAGTTGGATGGATAAGTGGTGATTTAGCTATTAAAAATTTCCACCAGGTATTAGTTCTCGATGCATTCACAAGTCATTTATATTCAACTGCATGTATAATATAACATAAAATTTTGATTTAGCTGCAAAACATAATAATCATCATTAAAATTAAATAGTGGTTTAAAGAATATCTGTCTTTTTTGTGTTTGTATCAAAAATAATAATAATTAATTCGAGTATGAATTAATTATTGCTACTAAATGTACAGAACTTGATTTATTTGATTTTAGTAAATAATAATAAAGGTTTATTAACAATGGCGATAATATTTATTTATATGGTAATAATCTTAGGATCTTATAAAAACCATTGTTTACATTATATCCTGGCTAGAATAAAAAAAATATTGGAGCCGCTATATAGAGCAACAAAATTGGTTAAACTGTGTCACATAGCTTCAAAATTGCTGCAAGTCGACGCTCAAACCCGACACTGCTGGGCTGCTGCGTCTTGGAATGCGACAACCCTGCATCTCCGCCAAAAGTGGCAAAAACCTTCTGCAACAAGACGCATCGGTGAGCTTCAATAGAAAGTTGCCTCATGTAAACGCAGCTTTATCAGATTAAATCAAAGGCTGAAATTTGCCTTTACTTCAACTGGATTTGATCTTATCACCTAATACAATAGATTGGATAAACTTCAAGAAAAACTTACATAATTTCAAGATTGATTTTTATTATCTAAAGTTTACTTACATTATCATAGCAAGACCGCCGAGTAGTCCAAGGATAGAAGTGGCCAGTTGAAACCAGTTCCAATCTTGTATGTAGTATCCGAACACAGAGAGCAACATTGTACCTCCAGGCCAAAAGAGTGCTCTAAAAGCCATAGCAAAAGTTCTTCTGGAGGGGCCCACAACCTCCATGGCTACAAACAGACATACTCAAGTAAATGAACAGGACTACATATAGATGCTAATATGGAAAGAGTTGCATTCTGGGTTGCTAACAGAACAATGTAGCCGGAGTACTTACTGATAATATGAGCTACGAGCACTCCACCCACAAAGCATCCAGCTATTACAAACCTCAGAGCAGCAAACATAATAATGTGTACGGAGAATGATGCAATAATGCCTAGAATGGATCCAATCATGACGCAACCAATTATGGCTGGCCTCCTTCCAAACCTGCCAAATTCCAAAATCAAAATAAGCCATGGAGAAACATATTGAAGGCAGTTTGGTGCAAAGTACAGGTAAACTCTCAGGTAATCAACAGCTTAATAAAAAAATTCTGTAAATAACCAGAATAGTGGATGATAAGTGTTTCCTAATGCTATTTAGTAGTAACTCTAATAATAATAATTATAAATTATATAATTATTAATTATTTATTATTTTCATCCCACAATGATGGCAAAGATTGATAATATTTGAGTTACAGTGAGCAGTGATTGCTCACAGCAGAAAAATTTTAAAATGAATCATAAATTTCTGTTGTTGATTAAAATCATTGAAAAATTTCCAAAAGAGTTAAAAATCTAGTTCATTTAATTTTTGCTTGCAAACAATAATATTTACCCAGCTGTCAGCTTGCTGGTAATAACATCTAAAGTTGACTAAAACTAAACTAAACTAAACTAAACTAAACTTAGTAAAACTAAACTAAATAAAAGCTACCTGTCACTAATGATGCCGACCACGATAGCTCCCACAATCTGTCCAACAGTGAATATTACTTTTACCGTGGTGCCTATGTACGCAGATGAACAAAGCATTCCAAACTAAAACAAAAGCAAGCATTTCTATATAAAATACCACTTTGCTCACAGAATTGACCTTGATCTGAGCAAAACTGCTGGTTTGATTGTCATTGGCTTACCCTCATGTTAAGTGACGTACCCCAGTACACAGAGTCATCATATACATAATCTGTACATTCTACTGTACTGTTAGTAGAATTACTAGCATATATTTTACATGAGTCCAACTCTCCATTTGTATCTTCTGGTATCCATTGATAGATAGATTGATTGTGGAGATGATTGTGTGGTTGGTAGGTATCATTGGTCCATTCCGGTAGACTACACCTGTGTATGGGCAACGCAAGTCTTTGGTAAAATGTCGTTTGTATAAATTTGAATGAAGAGTATCTACTAACGGAACTAGTAAGCAGGGGGAAACAACTCTTGGCATTTAGTAAAAAACTAGGAATTGTCCACAAAGAGTTTCAAATATTTGAGTGTTACAAAGTTGCTAGATTTTTTGCAAACTAATTAGAATTTTTCTAAATTTTTGTTTTATTTTACTTTATTTTATTTAAACTCAAAAACAAAGATTTAGTTGTGTGTGATACAACCATTTTCGTACGTGCTTCCACTACCAAACTTTCACATTATAATGATATCCTATCTCATAAATACAGAACTTGACCCATTTTAAGGCTTGTAGACAAATTCCATTTTATGCAATCTGATTTGTTATCTGTTTATTAGCTGGATAGAAGTGTTCTATCTATCTATACAGCTGCTCAGAACCTTTTATCTGTCTCAACATTCTAATCCTTAAGTGACGCATTGATAACATGACCGATTCTTGTGATTTATAAATACTGTCTTTTCGTATGATATTCTATTTTCACAAACTAAATTTTACTAGATTAAACTGGAAATAAGCTAAATGCATCCATAAAGTGATAAAATATTATTTGTACAAGCTGTTTTTAATGATTATTTAGTAAACAAACAAAACTTTTGTTTTAATATTTTGGGTGTTAGGTTTTCATTCTCTTTTCGATTAATGATATCAATAATTATTTATTGTTGCTTTTTATGTTTGCGCATACTATCGGAAATGATTTGATTCAAAATTTTTTTTAACTGTTTTAGCAGAGGAGAAAGTGATCAATATAAAACAAAAACACAATTAGTGAGATGCAATGTTGACCTACCTGTGGTCAGGAGTGGTAGCATGGAATACTATAGCAAGAAACTGTAGAGATGACGCGAAGTATGCAAACCCAGCAAAGAACACCTGTACCCATTGGTACCTACCCAAAGCACCTGCTGATTCTATAGCTCCATCTATTTTAGATGACATGTCTTACAGGTGCTTTGCCATACACACAACACAGTGAGTTCTCTAACTAATGGACACACTGATATATTTAAAGATATAATCCTTATCAATTTAAAAGCAATGAGGTAGTTTTAATTGTTTATAATAAAGTTGGAGTTATTTTCTCCATGTGTGGTGCAGACAATTTTAAAAAATGAATCAGAATGATCTTGCAGGTGTGAGAGGAAATAAACACTAACACAGTCTAATCCTGTGAAGAAAATTTCATCGCAAACAATTGATACAAGAGTAATGTACATTCATAAACGCAACCATCTTTAATCCACTCAGAAAATCTTTTGCTGCGCAAAAATATCTTATTGAGCGTAACCAGAGACTTGACATATAAATCCCAAAATTACATAAAGAAGGTTCATTCGATACAAACAATTTACTAGAAAATGTTAGTTTGGAATGAAGACAACAATAAAATACGAGTAAAGAAATTATACCACATATTTTAGAGCTGTCAAGTTGCATCACATTTGATGAGTTAGACAACTTGGGACTGTAGTTATACACAAAATGCTCACTAGATGATCAGAAGTGAGCATACCGAGTAGTATCTAACGTCTGTAATTGAGTGGTTACAATTTAGTAGTCGAGTCTGAATGAGTCCAATTTTCAGTTGAAGACAACTTGTCTCCCGGTATGTTTACTGAGCCATGATCTCTACAACGGATGTACTGTTTAGTTAATTAAAGTAAAGGAGGACATCAACAGATAACCAATGAGGCCTGTGCTCATGAGAGTACATCCGCCTGGAGTCGCTAAGGTTTCCATGACAAAATTAATAAACTTGTGGAGTTGTCTCCTCGAAAACAGATAACTCAGTCAAAATAATTAAAAGTCTGTAATTATAGCGCATAGATAATTTCGATAAAAATACTATTACGTCCGCTAGAAGAATAATTTCTTCCCAAAATCAAATTTTCCAGTATCGCCATTTTGAGATGAGTACTTCAACTTTAGTTTAAATGATTTAGAAAACGGTTTTGTTGACAAATATTACTGCTTATTTTAATAAAACAAAATCATTTTTTTATATATTTATTAGCACTACCGTGATCTACTTGCTGTTTCTAGAACCAAACGACAGAGGAGCAGAGTCCCCATTGTTGTATAAGAGCTTACACAAGTGGGGTGAGAAACGAGACTATTCTAGATAACAAGGTAATATGGAACAGTTACATAAGCTATAACTTAGGTAACAACAAACAAGTACAACTGATTTGTAGTAGGAGTCCAAATCTCAAATATTGAATATCTCTGCAGTAATCATCTGTTTCCACCCGCATTTTTTTTTCATACATGCTTCATCGTAGAACTTAATAATCAATGCAGCTGAAAACATCACAACAACTGCTATCAAAAACTTGATGTTTCAAGTAACAAATATACACAAATTGTATTAAAAAGAAAAGTTGCAAGCAAAAACTTAAATCTATGGTGTTACGTAAATATTTCACTGTAGCAGTTCGACTAGATGGTTTAAAATATCGGAAAAAGTTTTTTTCAATCGAACTTGCTACAGCTGTAGTTAAGAATTATTACTGTGAACTAACCTTCCTGTCCTGAACGCATTAGCTTCTGCTATAGTCTCTGGCATTCTGTGTTTGTTGGTTTCAGGCAGTGGTATACACAAAAGTCCACCGATAACCATTGTGATACCAAATATGAGGGAGCCTAGCCCTGATCCAAACACAGTATCTACTTGTGTAGACTACAAAACAGCACAAGAACTATGTGTGCTTGTTGGAAACAAATTGTCGACACTAGATTGCGGTGATGGGATGACATCTACCGTTACTGAAGTCTTGAGAAATCTGATTGACTTCCAACTTATCTGTAAACAGTTAACTTGCAATTCCTAATTAACTTTATTTGTTTTAATAATAACAAAAAGTTATTATTTATTCATCAAATAAACTTTTTACATTTTGAAACAAACATTGTTAATAATGGCTTAAAGTGTGAAAAGGAACTGCTCATAATTCTTTTTAGGAATTGTTAAAAATTTCAAGACCAATAAATGTCGTCCTAACTCCCTAACAACTTGGAAAGCAAATGAGACTAGGCCTAACTATTCAAAAAGTAAAGTTTTCCAGAACTTTTATAATCAATAGCAACCGAACTAAAATATATCCTCCCAACCAAAAGAGACAAATCTTTTTCTAGTTCGTTTTTTACAAATCAAAACAAATTGTGACGCTTAGTGTCCATCAACGCAACTTCCTTAAGTCGAACTTGGGGAGTTAAGTAAATTAAAGATAAATTTTAGTTGTTCTAAAATTTTAAAAGTAATATGGTAAATAATACCATAAATATTATAAAAAAATCCTCAGAATTTCCAAGATTTTCAAAAAAGTTCATGACTCCTAGCTATCATGCCGACATCAAACTTTACAATTTTGTCCGCACGCTAAGAGGAAATCTGTTAGGCTTACCAAGTCAGCGATAACAGGTGATAGGATGCTGCCAAACCTTGACACAAGAGAGCAAAGTCCGACTAGAGAAGTTCTTAATGTAGATGGAAACATTTCACTACTCCAGAAGAAGTCAAACAGGAAGACACTAGAAATACCAGTCTTACCAACCATGTAGACCAGAATCATAGCAAACCTGTATCCTGTCAAAAAATTGTCGGGTTTGGAGAGGATAAGTACTAGTAACTAAAACTACTAAAGTATTGTTGAGATATTTTCCTACCATGTTTATCGTAGCAGCGTGTATCAACTCCTAAACTTACTGTCTGATTCCAAATAGATGCCCATCACAGCTGATGCCAGCAAAGACACTCCACCAATCAGCAAAGATGCTGTGATCAATGGCTTCCTGCCAAGTTTTTGTGACATGAGAGTCAAGACAAATACTGGAAGTTCTGCTGCTGCTGACAGGGCATTATTTACAAAGATGTCTCCTAATAAATTGACCACATTGAGACTCAAACCGTAGAAGCCTAGTCCAGCAACAATCCTACAAACCACAATAAACCTTTGCATGCAAAGCTTACACTGAGAATAGAAACATTCTTATTGTTTGAAAAATAAATAAAACAATTTTTGATGTCAGTCAAGTTCAAAGTTTAAAACTATCTGTGTTTACATGAGCGCTATTGCAACTAAAAATTTGATTTTATAATTATCAGCACCAAAAAATTCACTTCAACTGACAAAACTTTTTTTAACCATTTTAATTAAACCATTTACCAGAGATAAAAAAAGATGATGATTCTTTTCAACAGAACTGGGGCATGAAATATTTCTCTCAACTTTTCTTTCAGAGCAGACTCGCCGTCTTCTTTTAGCTTCTCCATCAGGTCACTTGGTAAAGTTCTTCCATTTATTTTGGCTATTTGTTTAAATAAAACCTCAGCTTGTTGATGCTTTCCATTGGTGACCAAGAAGTGTGGTGTTTCTTTCAAAAAACTACCAAATTAAAATAAAAATTAACTTTTATATATAATATGTCATATGTCACATGTCATATGTCATATGTCACATGTCATATGTCACATGTCACATGTCATATGTCACATGTCACATGTCACATGTCACATGTGATATGTCACATGTCATATGTCACATGTCATATGTCACATGTCATATGTCACATGTCATATGTTACATGGTTGGCATCTTGATTGAGGAGAATACAATATTGTCAATTTAGCAATAAAAATGCCACATTATTGTTGGTAAGTCTGGATCAGAAAAAAGTTAGAAAAAAACTATTGGCGACCACTATTTGCCAAAGAGCACTCGAAGAAAATGACAAAAGCACATTACATTTATTCTTCTAATTTTTTAACTCCAAGCTGTTTGCAAAAGTAGCTAAAACTTAGAAACTTTAGTTGTTTATATCAATAATAAAATTAGGCACTAATAAGCAAATGTATCCCGCAAGCTATGTCGTTTGTTTTATTTTTTCATTTACTTTTAGTTTCAGCAATGTAGTCTCAAAGTGTTAGCTGTCAAGCATAAAAATTTTCTCTCAGACCCACCTGGCCAGCAGAGACAATACTAATTATAATGAGTTTAACTACATTGATAACGTAACATGTAAGCATGATAAGGTAACATGCAACCATGATAAGGTAACGGGTGTTCTTCTAGGGATAACACTATTTGCTACTAACAAGATCATGGCGACGCCACCAAGTAAACCAGGGATAGATATAACCAACTGAAACCAGTTCCAATCTTGTATGTAGTAAGCAATCACAGATAGTAGCATAGTACCAATAGGCCAGGTGGGGGCTTTCACTGCTATAGCGTAAGTTCTTCTAGAAGGCCCCACCACCTCCATGGCTAAAAATTAAGTCATAGTAGAGGGTTGAGTAGACATAAGTCCAAAGGCTAAACAAAACAGTAGTTATACAAAACATCACTTACCAATAATATGGGCTACAAGCACCGCCCCCACAAAACAACCAGCTATTACAAACCTTAGCACAGCAAACATAACAATGTGTACAGAAAATGATGCAACTACTCCTGAGATGGATCCAATCAGCATGCAACCAATTAGGGCGGGTCTCCTACCAAACCTGTAAAATACCTGAAGGAAGAATGGGCTATGGACTATTACAAAACACGTAAAATATGGAGAGTTTAGCCTGTGAGAAATAGTAGCTGTCCAATGAGTGCGTCAGCTGGTGGAACATGGGTGAAGTTTACAGGAATACAGTGTAAATAAAATGTTTGTACTAAACCAACCTTTTTATTTTCAAGTTCTAATTCTTTGAATTTGTGAAAAAACCAGCAAATAATTTTGCTGACCAGTTTTGTAATGTTAACTGAGATTAATCAGATTATATCTTTGACCTGAAGTTAACTGATACTAGGTTTAACAGGTTTATTGTTGAATTAGGAATATTTCATTAAAACTTAATTGTTCAATCAAAATCAAATAATAGAAAAATTGGAACATTAATTCAAAACAGTAAAACTCAATTTTCCTTCAATTGATTTCAAGTAATTTTCAACTTGATTAGGATTATTTAAGATTAATCTTTGAGCAAACATTAATTAAATAAAACAATAGCATGTATAGTGCTTCCAGAATAATGCAACAGTCAGCACTCAGAACTCTAAAATCAGACAACTGAGGTTATTTGAGCACTTGTGTTACCTGTCACTAATGACACTGACCACGATAGCTCCTGCAAGCTGTCCAACAGTGAATATTACTTTTACCGTGGTACCTATGTACGCGGACGAACAAAGCATTCCAAACTAAAACAAAAGAAAGCATTTCTATATAAAATACCACTTTGGTCACAGAATTGACCTTGATCTGAGCAAAACTGCTGGTTTGATTGTAATTGGCTTACCCTCATGTTAAGTGACGTACCCCAGTACACAGAGTCATCATATACATAATCTGTACATTCTACTGTACTGTTAGTAGAATTACTAGCATATATTTTACATGAATCCAACTCTCCATTGGTATCTTTTGGTATCCATTGATAGATTGATTGATTGTGGAGATCGTTGTGTGGTTGGTAGGTATCATTGGTCCATTCTGGTAGACTACACCTGTAAAATACCAAATTGTTTGTCATGTTCCATTTTTGGGTAAATCGTGCGTGAATTAGAAATAAACTGACTAGAAATAACGATAGGATGTGATGAACAAGTGTAAGACTGCATACGGTGAACAAGAACATTCCATGACATCACGTGTTGAATAATAAAACATAATAGTAAATGTATGTTTTCCGTCTGATTTAATTGGTTGGGAAATAAGCATGAAAGTTCTAGCAGAACAGCTTGCGTAGCAAGGTGGAAAAGTTTGCTAAAATTGTCAAAAGCTTTATTGGCAAAGTTTGGTTAGAGCCTGTGCATGTGTATCATACACCACGATAATGTAACAATCAAATTAAAACATCTTATGCTCAAAATAATTCTTCATAAAATTGAATAAGAAAATATAAATAAAATAAATAAATATAAATATAAAATAAGATTTAAATAAACAATTAAAAATTAATCAATTAAAGATTTTTTGCGACAATGCACAAGTTTAATAATAATTTTTGTAATCAATAGAATGAAAGGGTTTCCAAATGGAGTCACTAGGTTTTAAAAGAACAAGACGGAAAATTCTTTACATTTATGTAAAAGTAATTTATTCGCAAAAATTGCTTTTGAGATTATTTTGGGATAAAAACATAGCGTATCGCAGTATTGTACTTCTGGTCTATCACAAGGTGTTGTTAAATTTCTCTACAGATGTGACAGCTCTGCATACATAAAGAGGAAAAGCCTTTTGATGATAGAAACAGCTAGAAGTGCTTTATGAAAAGTTATGTAACATTTATTGTCAATAAATAATTTACAAACTGTCATAATATGTCAGTTAATCTTGGCACAGTATTACCTATAACCATAAAAAGAAACAAGCCAATGCATTAGTGGGGACGGTGACTGTCTTTCTCAAGAGTTATTTGGCCCTAGAAGCAGTTGGCGAATCCCAGTAGCCTCATTGAACATAACGTGTTGCATGGGTTTTATTATAACAAACAACATTTGTCAATGAACCAGCTCAAAAATTATTGAAACCAAACTTGAAACACTCGCTTCAAATACCAACCGCAAACTTTTTGTTAGAAGAGGAATGTTTATAGCTCGAGAACTTCTTCTTAATATGAAGCATATATTGTTCAGAAGTTTTTAGCAGAGCTGTATTCTCTACAGGAGATAATTATATCGAAGAGTTGGAGTTTTCATGTGTTCAGAAACAAGTTATGTTGTTTGAGTTAATTGGAATTCAGAAATACCAGCGACTTCTTGCCTTTGTAATATTACCAGCACAAACCCCATGAACAAAATACTGCCATTGCTATTGTTATTACAATAACCTACCTATAAACTGGTGTGATCGTATGAAATACCAACGCAAGCACCTGAAAGGATGATGCAATATTGGTCACTCCAGCGAAGAATATCTGTACCCACTGATACCTGCCCAAAGCACCTGCTGCTTCTATAGCTCCATCTACTTTAGATGACATGTCTAGCAGGTGCTTTTTAGTAGACAGATAGCAGCGTGAGCCATCGCACTTTATATACCTTATCAGTAGATGAGAAAGTGTGAGCCTGGTGCATGCAGGAAATGACATCATAAGTAATCAACATTGATTTAAAACGGTTATTCTCTATTTAAAAATAATGTGATATGATAGATAGAATTAACTACATAGCATTTAATATATCATATACAATACAACTCGATATAAGATATTCTGGAGTTTTGAGAGAGATTAGTCACATCACTGGATATCATGTACACTCTATAACTAAGTTACAAACAGCAAGAGTTGTGCTCTCTTTGCTATAACTGATACACTCAATGTTTAAGATTTGTCTTCCTCTTGTTATAATTCCTAGCCTACTTGTTTTATATATGCTAGGAGTTTAAGGTCACTTGTTTTACTCATTTCTACTTCGATTATTGCGCATTACATTCTGTAACCTTGACCTTTGGCCAGCACTCAGAACTTTTTAAAGTTAGTAACCAGAGGGAATCTTACGTAGACGCCAGTTACTATTACCAAAGGAGTATTAATAAATATTAAATCTTTGAGTGAACTTCTGCAAACATGCATAAGATTGCAGAGCTAATTGTTTTGGCACTCAGGCTATCTATGCCATACCAAAACCATTTCTTAGCGAGACACAAAAATTTCCTGGCAGAAAAGACAACTCCTAGTTATTGAGTACAAATAGAGATCTGCTTTGTAACTATTAACACTAACCCTATCACACTGTACCGAGTCTAAAAGGAGATAAGTAAGCAATTGTACTAGGAACTCTTTGGTTAAGGCAAACACAAACATGCTACCAGAGGGCTTCACTCCAGGCAGCAAGCTTGTCAGCATGGTACAGAGTATTTCATTGGTTGAATGTCAGCTGCATTGAATTATTTCCTTTGCGATGTTGTCGCATAGATCAAGACGTCCATTTAAGAGCATGTAAAGAAGCCCATGGTTAGCGTGTAATACAACAAAGTAACAAGAAAGTGTAAGAAAACTCAATCTTTTACTGTAATGGATTTTTGCACACCACTACGTACACAGCAGTGCACCAACAAACAGATACCCCTCTCTCTCATGGGGTACACTCCAACACCCTCTCCACAGAGTCCACTCCCCCCTAAACTTCATCACGGACACTATCCGACAGAGCTTTGAAATAGACCATGGATGAAGTATAACAGGATTGCCAGCTACGGCCGTTTAATATAACTTTGACCACGATTCAAGTAAGGCTGGTTGTGACCTGAGGGAGTTGCCATATTACGCCATTTTGTGCAGTTGTCCGCCCCTGGTAATAAGTATCTTTATATCCAGTAATCTAATATTGTGCTTTTCTCAGTTTTTGAAACTTCGTTCACGACGGGTGTGACTTACAATTTTCAAAAACAAAAATGGTAACCAGGTCAACAACAATATATCTGTGATCGTTGGTGATATTGTAAAAGCCGTAAGTCGAAATAGTTTTTAGTACTGATTTTTAGATTTTTTAATGGCGAGCGTTTACTAGTACATTTATCACGAGTTGGATGCAGTCATTTGTAAAACTAATATCCATCCGGTCCTTACAAAATCGCTAAATTCAGGCACACCCGAATCTAGTATCTGGCAGTCCTGTTATACTTCATCCATGGTATAGACAGTTTAAGTAAAACACAATTTTATTTAGCAATGTGGCAGAGTTGCTCCTTATATACAAATACCAGAGGAAATGGCACCCCCCCCCCCCTTATTAAGGTCAGCCAACCACGTAAGAGAATATAAAAACTCCAATAATATATATTACAGTAAGACAATACAAGCAATACTTTCCAATCACAAACAATGCATAAGGTGTGGTTTCAGTTTAAGCAGACAGCAGCCAATCGCAGTCAGGGGAAGCCCGAGTTCCTTATTAAATGGTCACGCTTAGACCACTAATCAGGGTGCTATACAGTTACTATGTAATTGGGATAGCGACAGTCTTTCTCAATCTGTTGAATTACCGGAAACGCTCATAGCCAGATTGAATTGTATACAATGATATGTTTCAGATTTGCTATTTAATTTGTTTTTATATCCTTGTTATTTGCTCTAAATATATTTAAAAGAAAGAAGACATATTGTGGGATAGCTTGCTGACAAACTATGCTTACCCGGCACAGAGTAAGATAACTGCAGTTAATACAAGTGAAGGAGGACACTAAAGTTACAAGTTGCCTACTCCTAAAAGTATCAAGGAATGACAACTCTTGACAAGTGTAACTCAATGTGTAAAAGGTTAAAAAGTCAGACAGAGGGTCCGCCCACTTTATTGCTAAGGACCAATGAAACAATTGAATTATGATAAGTTTAAGTGATCTGCTATATTGTTATAGTAAAATGTGATTGGCTGTAGATTATACTATATATGTTGTATTTTTGTATAAAAAGAGAGACTGAGCCACAGAGCTCAGTTTTATTCTTAGCAATAAAGCTCACACTTTAAGACTAGTGTTGTTGTTGCCCTGAAAAGGAAGTTGCAGGTACAAAATTAGGCAAGAAGAGTAGAAGTTGTGACTAAGTAGCGGCAAATTTCATTACAATATTAGTTTTAAAGTGAAAATTAAAACATAACTTGCTAAAAGGGTTTAAACTAGCAGTTGTTACGGATAAAAACCAGCAATAATTTTGCATTTTTAAAAAACTGAAACGCGTATTTCCTCAGATACCGAGATCATAGCCTATAACTGTATGATTGTGGCATCAAAGCGAAAGACGTCAGGTTATATAAACTACCCTCTCTGCTCACCTATGCTCACCTATCACAGCTCTGTCCTGCTCGGGTAGCAGGTGTTTGCCGGAGACCGAGCTCAATCAAACTTCTCCATCTAATTCTGTCCTGAGCATCCTCTTCTCTGAGGGAACAAGATTGGAGACTCCTCCTGATTGTGTCTTTCCATCTATGCTTAGGGCGTCCTCGGTTTCTCCTTCCTTTAACTCTCATCTCACTAACTCTCCTAATGTCATCCTCTCTTTCTCTCTGGCACATATGTCCAAACCACTCAAGCCTTCTTCTTCTCATAAGGTCTGTCATACTCTGTCATCCTAAAAATAAGTGTCACCAATAGGCTTGGAGATGGTTCCTTTGCACTAATTCTACAGATTGGGTTTGGGGCATCCGAATTGAAAACTGACAAAAGTTCTCAACCTATTTATATTTTCAGCCAACAGAATAAATTACCTGGAAATCCTGCTACTTCTGGCATATGTGTGCTTATTGGCACAATCTCCATTATACAAAGTGCATTTGTTGTTGATACCAAACCAAAATAATAAATTAATTAGTTTCTGTGCCAGGGGAGGGCAACTCATAATAAAGGAAACAGAGGCTGGGTGTTTTGTCAGAATCACGGTGCCCCGGGGCAGGCTGGTAGGCCGGTGGTGATAGCTGCAGGGGCGGCAGTAGTAGCTGCAGGACCCGTAGTGTTACTGCAGAGCGGGCGGTGAGTGCTCGAGAGCTGGTAGGGTTGCCTGCAAGGCCGTTAGAGATAATTACCTGCTTTTCATAAGGTTTCTGGCAGTGCATACCTGACACTATGCAGTTGTCAGGAGGACCTTAGCGTAGACAATGTGATCATAAAATTCCGCTACATTCCCCTCTTCATTAAAGACATTCTCTCAATTGTCTCGTGTCTCATTGTCTTTAATTAAACAAATAGCAGAGAGAATAAGCATATAGGTTTGAACAACACCTGTACTTAGATAGGTTCATGGCGCGAGTGTCCTTCTGTCTCCTCGTATCGCTGACAAGAGGTAGCCGCAAATATTAGTCAGTAGCAAAAAGTAATACTAGGTAAAGGCCTTACCACACGGGAGCAAATTAGTACATGCGAGTTAGCGTGTGTAGAATCGCTGTTAGCAAACAAAGCCACATGCAAGGGAATCAATCGCTTGAGAGTTATCCTCCCACAACGAAGACTTATCTAGGCCGTAATTATTTTTATTTTTTGTGCATTATTGGCAAATCATTTGGCAAGTAGCTTTTAGCGTGGTCCCAGCACAGTTTCTAGGAAGTAATAACTTTGTGTCTTCCGAGTTGACTAAGCAAAATCAGTTTAGATTGTAAAGTAGGTAGTAATAGGCCGAAGTGGTAGATAGTAATAAACATTAGTAGTTAATAGTTTTAGTAGTAGTTAATAGTAGTAGTGGTTGACAGTAGTAGGTAGTAGGAGTAGGTAGTAGGAGTAGGTAGTAGTAGTAGGTAGTATGTAGTAGTAGTAGGTAGTAGTAGTATGTAGTAGGAGTAGGTAGTAGCAGTAGTAGTAGGTAGTAGTAGTAGTAGTAGGTAGTAGTAGTAGTAGGTAGTATGTAGTAGGTAGTAGGAGCAGGTAGTAGGAGTAGGGAGTAGTAGTAGTAGTATGTAGTAGGTAGTAGGTAGTAGTAGTAGGTAGTAGTAGTAGGTAGTAGTAGTAGGTAGAGACTTGCAACTATATTTGAGAGATGCAGAATTCTTTCAAATTTTCAGGTAGAAACACACCATAGCGAATCTACTTAAAAAGAGCCCGATATACCACAAGCCGATTGCCTTGCGGCAGAATGGGTGCAAATTCGCTACAGTCAAGATTGTTTAATATTTTTGCTTGACGCTTATTCGTGATTGATCAAACGCATATTTAAGTAATTCAAGTTTTCACAATCACATGCAGATACTACTATGATTGTTGCAATCATTTTTTTATCAGTTTAATAATACTGGCATCCAAATGATAACATTTAAAAACATTATTATTTTGTTATTTATTATCATCATTATTATTATGATTATTATTATTTATCAAAAGTTAATCATTATACTTTCTGTTGTTATACTATTAATTATTGTTGAGTAATATGATAACTATTATCACCAATACCAGCACGAATTCAGTCTCAGTGTCATCCATAATTTCTTGATGGATATGATGTTTGATAAAGAAAAAATATCAATAGTTGTTTTTGTCTACAGCATGCCGCATGCATACAATTTGCTAACTGAACAAGCATTGATTTCAGATAATCTGCAATTGAGACAGTTTTGGTCGATTTTTGGTAGCATGCTTTGTTTGCGTCAATGCATTTTGTCCAAGCGTCGGAACAGCTTTACGTTCACTTGAGCTCTCAATTTGCATACCATCTTCGTCCTCCTACCTTTACTCACCGCCACCTCTGACACAATTGATCAAGTTTCAGTCAACATTTGCATATTTACTATAGTATATATCTTATATACTATACAGCAGTATGAGTCAACGCTCTGTTTCTGATCGGAAAAATCAAAAATGGTTCACTACAAATGTCGGTAAAATCATTAACAACAACAAAATTTGTACCCCAACTGAATTAAATTAACAACAGTATGTAATTAATAGCGACCACAAAAAAATGTGTGCAAACAATTAAAATAATTATAGAATGCTATAATTCAATACAAATAATGCCAAAGAAGTATAATGTACACGCTGCAGTATTGAGGTTCGCACCAGTGTGTCCCTTTTAATACTAAATTGTTAGATCAAATTATTGATCATCACGTTGATTGTCTATTATTCACTGCAGCATGTTATATTGTTGCGAGTGAATCTTCAGTTGCATAGGTCTCTGTGAGATGGTCAAGCACTAGCGTACTCACGGGAGAAGGCGCCAGTGAGTAGCCTGCAATGTCTACTTTAAGTCAAAAGAGAGCGAGGTAGAGCGCTAGTAACAGATGCATTCTTGCACAATTGCTTGGCAGACTAAGTAGCCACAGAGGGAAGGCCACAGAGTTGCTTTCGCCCATTTACCTTCATCGAGGCAAAGACTCTCTATCAGAGTGAAGAGAAAGGTGTCCCAGGCGGAGTTCAGCCACACAGAACTAAGGAGCGAGCCTGAACCTGCCATTTCTTGCGACATCATTTTCGCAGCTGATCCTTCCTATGATGAGATAAATCTTGGTAGTATCTGCTAGTTCTCTTTTTGAGAAATTTCTTCCCACCTCCCTTGACCTATTGGAGGGCCACCAATAATAAAAAAAATTGGCTTTCTCCTTGTTCTTGACTATCAAACATTTAATCTTTACTTCAGTAGTCATAGCTAGTACTGGTTAACAGTAAATAGTAGTGGTAGTGGTAGTTAGTAGATAGTAGATAGTAATACGTAAGTAGAAAAGTATTTGCGGCAGTAGAGGCGGCAGTGGTGGTGTCTGCAGCAGCGGTAGAAGCAGCGGAAGCGCAAGTGGTAGTAGGTAGCAAGACGTAGCAGAAAGTAGTAGAAGTAGAGAGTGGACAAAAATTCCATACAGATAAGTGAACAAACAGCGAGTGTGATAAATAGTTTTTACCGTTTTTTATAGTTGTCTAACCTTTGTTACAATAATGTAGTTTGCTTTGTAGAGGTTGGCACAAGTCTCTGCAAACAAACTCAAATCAGTAGATCCAGAGTAAAACTCATTCCAACCATATGTTAGTGTCTAGTTGATTGATAGCCACACGAATAAAAGAGCTACCATTAGACAATAATATCAATATGAATACGGAATAGTAACCAAGTGTTTTGGTAGATTTTGGTGCATGAAAGTAGTAAACTGCTTGTTGCCAACAGATACTGATCAGAGACGCGCTAGAAATCTACCCCCAGCCCTTGTAGAGCCGGTAGAGTAACTTGCTGTGCAGGTGGCACAGCTAGCAAGGCCGGTAATGACCCTAGATGACTCGGTATGATGTTACTGGGCAGGCACAAGATGGCGGACTTAGCTGAGGATCTCTAAAACTATCTAGGGGCTTACACTAACCTTGGAGCAGGAAATACCCTTCCTTGGGTTACTGGATAGGGCGAGCAAAGGCTAGGTGTAGCCTCGAAACCCTATGAAGTCTTTCATTGGACAATGGAGAGAGGAATCCGCCTTTTAGCCTCTTGGCACCATTTAAATTTAATCTTATTCTACCGCATGATTTGTTGACCATTTATTATTGGTCAAATTACTTCCTGTGCATGTATTGTTATATTTAATACGCAAATCATTTCCTGCCAGCCTGCCTATATAATGGCTGGAGCTCTTATATTTCATTGCATTCATTTATGTCTTGCCAATCACCCTAGTGGATTGCCACCCTTGGACTTTGCTACTTTTGAATAAAGCCACTATTCAAGCTAACACTGTGTAGTTTGTCTGAGCAGTGAGCTCTGTGCTTGCCAACTGATCCGGCAGTAACTGATCATTAGTTGTCACTGTCATACCGGTACAGTGTCCGCTTTGGAGAGAGGTATAATACTTGAGATTAGTGGAATTTTGTAGAAACCAGACGGAAATCCATTTTGTTGTTAGTTAGTTAGTGTGTTGCTGCTGATGTGAAAAATAACAAACTGATTCCATAGTATTGTGTTTGTTATTTATTTTATCTATTATATATTATTATTTTTTTTATGAACCTCTCACTGAATAAAAAATGTAATAGACTAGTCTGAAGTGAAGTAGGGAAAATTTCAAAAAGCAGTGTGCTCATTTTGAAAAAAACTGATTGATTTCATTGGTACCGTAAAATTAATTTCTGTTTTGGAATCTTTGTGTTTCTATTATTTAATCAATTTTGAGATCATAATTGTGTGTACTTTGGCTATCATTTATATTGATAAGTTATTCGTCATTTAAAATTCGATATGAAATTTGAATGGTACGAGAAAAATAGTTTATAATTTTTATTTTCGGTAATACAAGTGGCAATATAAGCACTATATTTTGGCCCTTAATACTTTGCTTTAAAAAATTTTTTTTATTTATTATTCCCAGTAAGCTAGATTACATCCTGAGCTTTCAGAAGAACGGTTGTTTTAAGCTTTAGATTGTCAATTTGAAGTGTTATGAGCTGTTGAAAATGAGCCTTTTTTCTATAAGTTATAGTGTAGTCGCTCAAGCGTTTAGCTCCAGAGGGTCACGTGACAAAGGCAGTTGGCTACACTTTGATTACTTCACTTACGGCTCATCTGTTGGTTTGAGGAGACAGGAGTTTAATCATGAGTTAATGCAATTATTTGTATAATTGTGAGGGTTGTCACCCTTGCGTAACTGTGTACGGGGTTGTCACCCTTGTCTGACCGTGTACTGGGTTGTCACCCTTGCGTAACTGTGTACTGGGTTGTCACCCTTGGCTAACTGTGTACGTGGTTGTCACCCTTGTCTAACTGTGTACTGGGTTGTCACCCTTGTCTGACTGTGTATGGGGTTGTCACCCTTGGCTAACTGTGTACTGGGTTGTCTAACTGTGTACGGAGTTGTCACCCTTGTTTAACTGTGTACGGGGTTGTCACCCTTGCCTAACTGTGTACGGGGTTGTCACCCTCGCCTAACTGTGTATTGGGTTGAGGCAACAGCTGCTAAAACAGCTGCTGTCTGCAGTTTGAGTATATAAATAACTCTGTATGCACTAAAAAGTTATAACAAATCGTCTTCATACACTAGTCACATCTTTTTATCAGAGTTGAATGCTGGACACAGCTAGTTTCTAATACCAAATACTGTTGATTTGACCTGTAACGGGATATTCTACACAATCCATTAACCATACAATAGCTATTGTGCAATTGGCAGTCATTCAACATCGATTTTTTCCTCATTATACACATATCACGTACACAACCGGTTACATACTGTCAGTAGTGTGACTGCAGTGCTACAGTGAGTGTTACCTTACAGATCTGGCTAACAAGTCAAATGGCTTATGCAACTGAATCAGGTATGCTCACACAGCTATAAAGCCATGGCTACACGGGGGCTACACACACGTTTCGCAGGGATATGACGAAAAATATGTTTCGTAGCGTCGCTCTGGTGGCTACACACGCAGAGGTTTGATCACCGCAACGCTATGGAGTGTCCAGTGAGGCAAAGAGGGTATAATTATTATATACAGTCATTTTAGTTATTATATTTGTTTATAATTAATTAGATAAATAATCTTATCAGCAGTAATAGATAATTAACTTTTATAAATAATAAGTTGTTTATAAATAAAGAAAACCCTCTTTGATGAAAGTAATTGAATGGTCCGTTGGCCAATCAGTAATGACCAGGTCAAGGTTGCATTATAAAAAAGTTCACGGGAATCGTCAAATTTCATTCTTATATTTTATCCAATCAAGAGTGGTTATTTAATAATAATTGTCCAACCACCGAAGCATCAGGTAAAAAACGTTTTCATAGACCAACATGTTGGTCTATGAAATTGAGCGTCTTTTTGTACCAAAAAACGTCGCCTGAATAATAAAAAAATGCGTTTTTACTGCATACCGACAAAACGTAGGTGTGTGTAGCCATGGCTTAAGATTGTATATTACTATGTTGCAGTGAGTCATAGTCTATGACTTCCAACAACATTTTATTAATATCGCTCGAATATGCTCTTTCTAAATACAAAAATACAACTTATTCATTTAACTTTCTGCTTCATTGTTGTCAGCAGTTTTACTCCTTTCGCTCACAGCTACTTCCTGTTACAAAGTGATGTAAGACTGTTTCTGTTAACTTCTGCAGGAAGGCTGAGGAAATATGGCATCGATGCGAGCAAAAAAGGATTGTTTGTGACAGTCAAGCAGTTAACACACCAACTCAACTTTCGTATTTCGGCCACAGAACATGTTCGTTTTAACCGAAGCAGTCTTAACTATGAGCCAGATGTAGAGGAGCTGAAGAACTTGTTTGGACTTGGACTGACAGCACCTAATCACTTGGACCAAACAGATTTGCACTATGGAAATGGTGCAGGCAGCTTTGATCAGTTCATGAAGGAACTTTGCGATCCTGAGAAAATAAAACCTGAGTTTCTTATGTTCTTTCTGATGTCTCATGGAGGTGAAGATGGAAGGTTTATGCTGGCAAGTGAAAACAAAAGCATAGAAAACCATAATTATTTTGAAGGACCATGTTGTTTGCACCTTGAAATAGAAAAGGGCGAATTACCTCATGATGAAAAAAATGGATGCTTTTATCGAAACATCAAAGATGTAGTCAAACAAATTTCTGAAAGCGAAAGGTTCTCCGAAGCTCCAAAAGTATTTTTTTTCCAAATCTGCCGAGGTCAACCTAAAAAAAACTTAGAATGGTCTCCTGGTGCAGCAGAACAAGGCAAAGAACAAAAGTTGAGCAATCCAATAGCTATGTCTTCTGACATAGAGTTATTCATACCCGACTGTCCTGACACGCTGGTACTTCATGCCTGCACCGAGGGATATGCCGCTTGGGTGATGCATGATAATAAACGCCCTGACATTCCGAATGGATCTCTGCTAATTCAAAGTTTTTGTGAAGCTGTGAGAGAACTTCAACGAACCAACGGAGACTACAAACGTCTACTGGACAAAGTGAAGGAAAGCGGAGGAGACAAGAAGGGGGAAGGAGAAGATTTACACAGACACTTGATGGACAGGAGAGAAGATGTATCTGGTGGATGGATGATGAATGTGTGTCAGCGTACGACAGCATTAGTTACCGACTATCTACTGGCAGAAGTCTGTTTAAACCTGCCTATGCTCAATCACATTAAGCTACCTTCACAAACTGAATCTGAGCGCATGACAGCAAAGAGAAAAATAATAATATCTGTCTTGAAGAGGCATTCAATTCTCCTCCAAAGCCAAATATTTGTCGGGTTTGTTGCAAAAGTTCTTGAAAAGAAGGACACAAGTTTTGTTTACCCAGTTTTAGGCTATGTACTGTCTAAATTACCAAAAGGACATCCAACTTTGCGTGATGATTTAAGCGTTAAGCTGGATAAATCACTAAAGAAAGAATTGAATGAAAAAATAGAAAAAATTAAAAAACAGAAACCTGAGAGCGTTGTTCAGTTGGCACAGTTTTTCATAAGTCCATATATCAAGCTGAAGGAATCGAAGATAGCCCCTCAGGATGTGATCAGGGAACTCAAAGCTCAGAGTGCTGAGGAGAGAGATGAAACAGTTGTTGATGAAATCCTGGCTCTTTGTGAAAAAGAGGATGGAGGAGAAGAAAACACAAATTTTGTGGTCCGTTACATGTTGGCTAATTGGTGGCTTGCAGAACCTCAGTCTATCCTGGAAGAACATGACTCCAGTTACAAGGGTCTTGAGGACAAGCTTAAAGCCATGATGACGACCACACGCCGATTGATTCCCAATTTCAAACAACAGCCTCACGTCAGCAGCTCTTTGAGCAAGAAACTCTCTATGATAGATGTACTGGAGACTCAAAAAAGGGCAACTCCTCAGTAACACTTGAAATCAATACAGTTCCAGCTGTATATCTGGGATCGCATAAAACAACTTTTACTTTAGCACATTATTTCATTTCAAATGCAATGTTTTAATTAGATTTCTGTTACCATACATTTAAAACATAAGTTTTATTTCCAGTTCAAGTAGAGGATCTGTTTAGGATTGTATGACTCTATTGTATAGGATTGTATAACTCTATTGTATAGGATTGCATCAATGAACTAGTATAAGCCTAATACAAAAACATAAAATAAAAAATGTAGCTCTCTTTGAGATAATGAATAATAACGCTGCTGAAGCATGTTGTGTCATACATTTATAAATGCTGTCAAACCATGCATGAAATATACCAGGATTGCCAGCTGCGGCTGCGTAATAGAACTTTTGTGACGAGCCAATTGTAGCCGTTTGTGGGAACCGCCATACTGCTCCGAAATTTTCAAGACCACTTGGATCTTGTAACCAATATCGATTTCTTATTAATTTTTACACGATCATTTCACGCCGTGGTCATACTTCGTTAGTTTTGACGATTCAAGTATTGTTCCTTACAATACCATATCCGCTCCGCGGGAACAAAATTGAATATGCCAACCATGTTAGATATGTAATCTTTGGTATGTGCAAACTCAGTTTCAAAATTTATTGATTCTACGCAGCTTACGCTCCGAAACTAAAAAAAAATCTTGTAATGTGCCAAAAATCGGAACATTGCCTTATTGGAAATAGTTACGATTACTTTGTGAGCTGCTGTAGTAGTCTATGTTAACATATGTTCCCGCACCGAACAATCAATTCGATATGGGTGCCATGGATGACAATTTCACACTTCCTATTGGCAAAAATTGGCTACACCCCGTTCGTTCGGGTTTCTGGCAATCCTGGTATATTTCATTCACGTGTCAAACACATGGCCAACTGCCAGATGAACATAAATCAGCATTGTTCTTTGTGCCAATACTTGCTCTAGATAAGGATAGTCTGAGAAGTAGTGAAGTGAAGTTGACAGTAGGAGACCCTCACACCCCACCCATCCTGGTTATCTGACAAATAGTTATTATCCCTAGAAAAAGTTGACCTCATGCCAGTGCTAGTCTTAGGAGCTCGTAGACCTTGTTAAAAAAATCACCAACCCTCCACTCGATATGGTATTACTCTGACAACTAATTCTCAATCACTAACCCAAATCAATCACAGTTAATAGAACTTTAGATCTACAACTGTGCACAGTATACTACAGTAGACTACAGTAGACTACAGTAGACTACACTACAGTACAACACACTACAGTACAACACACTACAGTACAGCCCACTACAGTACACTACAGTACAACACACTACAGTACACTACACTACAGTACAACCCATTACAATACACTAAAGTACACTACAGTACACTACAGTACATTACAGCACACTACAGTACACTACAGTACAACACTGTTGTATCAGCTCCACACAACTCTTCTCTACACCCTTACTCTTGTGAGCTGCTGCTCATGAGCACAGTTCCGTTCATGGACCAGAGACTTTGTAAGGTAATTTCCTGCAGTATTCTCCACATCCTAACTTGATCTAAAGATTTTAGGTTTGCTTCCACCACAAGCTGTTGATGTCTATTTTTCATTTCAGATATGTGTTAGTATTGTGGCAGAGCCACTATGTTGGCAGTGACTGCAGGCCATTAAACTGCAAATCATGGCCTCCTAGGCTTCTGCCCTGCAGATGTCCAACTTACAAACCTAATGACTTGACCAATAATCAAGTGCAGCCTGTAAAGGCTGCACTTGATTAGTTTGGTAGGCTGTATATAAATGAACTGTCGGAAAAAATTTTCAATGCTGCACATTTTCGCACAACCAGTAGAGAGCATGTACCAATGGGCTCATGCCATACTAATTATTAATTTTTGGACAAATTACATTCATGCACACAAATGTGTATAACAGAGAGCATTTGTTGCACACAAATGTGTATAACAGAGCATTTCTTGCACACAAATGTGTATAACAGAGCATTTGTTGCACACAAATGTGTATAACAGAGCATTTGTTGCACACAAATGTGTATAACAGAGCATTTGTTGCACACAAATGTGTATAACAGAGCATTTCTTGCACACAAATGTGTATAACAGAGCATTTATTGCACACAAATGTGTATAACAGAGCATTTGTTGCACACAAATGTGTATAACAGAGCATTTGTTGCACACAAATGTGTATAACAGAGCATTTGTTGCATTTTTTACTTAGGTTATAATTTCTCTGGCTTTTGTGCATTGTCAGAAAATTAATTACAGCTGGATCGCTTCCAGGGAAACGAGGGAAGACAACTCCTTAAAATAGAACTTCATATTCATGAAACGTTTATAGCACCAACTTTGATTTGTGATAGATCTTTACCAGGTCTTCCAACTTCATTTACTTCTTCGAGTTTCAACCTATCAAACTACTCAGACTCTCCTTCGGTCTACAAACTTCCTTTCTATTTTCTCCAACCACTTCCAACTCCCCACCAGACCATAAGTGGCTAGACTTTAGAGGAAATTTTTTAACACAGTAATATTTTTCAGTCCAGTTGTTTTTTGGTTACCAATAGACTATGAAGTGATATCACAGTTAATGCAAAACTCAGGCTTTTAGCTAGTGTTACTTTATTGTACAATCGAACGCTTTAACTCGCACAGAAAGTTTTTTACAAGAAGATATGTGAATGAAATGTTGAAACTGAGCCAATAGGGACACATGTATGGAATGTGTTCTATAATCAAGTATTAATAAAACTATAAATTGTAAATCAACAACTTTTTTTAGCAAACTACAGCTAGTAATGGGCCAGCTTACCGCATAGTAGAGAATTATAGTGCTGAACAGTTTCGATTCACTTCAATGTTAACGCTTTGAATTGTCTCATCTAGAAAAGCTGAATAATATCAAAAGTTAAATGGAGCTGCTTGACAATAACCGAGACCATTGAATCACATTGAAGGTGTTTTTTATTAGTAGTGTACGTGTTGAGATCGTGCTAGCGAGTTTGCTTAGCGATGGGGGAAATCTCTCCCCAAATTGCCCAACATTTTACTAATATCCATACTTCAGGCGATTCTGATCAAACTCGCTGTTTCAAAGCATAGCCTGCAAATTATTATATGGTCATTGATAGATCGGAGTGCCGCATATGTCTAGACTCTATTGGAAACAAGGATGAAGCATTTGCGCGTTGTGATTTCGTGATCAAGGAATTGGCTAGCAAATTTTTGATCTCGATCAAAACCTGGCAAAAGCATCAAATGAAGTGCTAGCAATTGCTTAACGATTTCGCCGGAAACAAAAGATGCAAAACCACGCAATCGCTAAGGAAACTGCTTAGTAACCGCTATATGTACACGCGGTTCAACTGTTGGTATTGAGTGAATAACTCCCAATATGAAAAAGTTGTTTATGTTCGCACCCCTTCATTAAACTTATAGAAAATACGTCATCAACTAAACCCGCTGTCAAATGAGATGTTCGGTATGATACCTATAAATAGACATATAACCAGTATTCCACATAGATTGCTTCATTATTTTCTTGTCTATCATTGTTTGTAGTGCGCTATTTGTTTATGTTTGTATGTGTTTAACTTGACATTTACCTGGTCAGCTAACAGCACAACAAATGTATTCTGTTTCTTGCGTCCATCTTTTTTTGATCCAATCATTGTTTGTTTCAACATAAAGTACATTGGACATAGGAGTTGTCTGTCCACGAGAAGATAACTCTTTTGTTTGTTGAATAACCATATATTTTGTTGGAACTTACACGTATCTATGCTGCTTAATAGCCTCAGCTCACAACCAACTTTGGGAATAACTCTATTTAAGAGCATGCAGCCTAGTTATCCTGTAGATGTACTATACTCTGTAGCTAACCAACTTATCCTTGTGTTCTAAAGCTAGTTTATATGTCCTAGTTCTAGCTATCGCAAGCAATCTTTACACAATCTTAATCATTTGTGGGGTTTGATAGATCTATGCTTCGGTAGCTCTATTTCTACTTTTGAACGCGTTGATACAAAGTTAAAGGGTAAAACAGGTTCGCTAACTAGAAAGCAGGATGTGCTACTTAATACTGTTGAATAGAGGTGTTGCCTAGCAACAATTAGTCATATGCATACATACTAGTAGTATTTGGCAGTGGGTAGTATTAATTGCAGTTTTTTTACTTTGACTGAGGTTATTATTAGCTGTTTTCTATGCAAAATGTTTGATATCTAGTCTGACATCACAGTATTAGCAGAGTGTGTGTCTATATGTCTATGTGCATGTCTATATTTATGTCCATGTCTATGTTTATCTTTGTGTATCCTCCTACCATGCAAAGTCTCACTGATTTGAAATGAAGCCTTGATTAATGTGCAGTACAAAAACTTTGATTCACAAACATCTGTTGTGGGAAGAGCTACAGCTGTCATGAGTTTACACCCGCATTAAGTAGGTCTATGGTGAGTATAACATGCAGTAGCGTGTGATCATTCGGCAAGCGTATGCTAGTTAACTACAGTTGGTAGCCTGCCAACAACATTGCTCCCTCACATAGGGAGCTATCAGCATCAGTGTTGACTTATATAATAAAGCCTGAGTACCAATCAAACAGTAGATAAGCTGCCGAGAGATAGTGATTGTTGCAGTATACACGTGCTAGTTAGTAAACCGCTAGCTACATCTGACTACAGACATACTAGCTACTAACATGGATGAAAAAGGTATGAATACACTCGACTGTGCGATTATATATATAACATTGATCACTTTTTGTGTGTTGAACTGCTTGTTAATTATAACTTACAACAACATTTTTATTGTAACTCTTCTAAAGATTTCCCAGTAGAAACAGTTGGTACAGTGATTATTTACATTTTGAGATTCAGTTTTGACAGTCATAGTTCTGTTACTCGACAATTGCTATATTTAACAAAGTGCTGAAGGATTGCGCTCTCTCTATTTATACAGGACCCCGGATGAGGTATGACATTAATGTGGAGAGAAAAGGATTATTTGTGACAATCAAGCAGTTAGCGCATAGATATTACTTTCATCTTCCCAACACAGAATATGTTCCTTTTGACGAAAGCACCCTTAACTATGAGCCTGATGTAGAAGAGTTGAAGAACGTGTTTGGGCTGACAGCAAATGATCCCTTGGACAAAAGAGATCTACACTATGGTGATGATGCAGGCAGCTTTGATCAGTTCATAAAAGAACTTTGTGATCCTACAAAATCAAGTCCTGGATTTCTCATGTTCTTTCTGATGTCTCATGGATATGAAGATGGAAGGTTTATGTTGGCAAGCAAAAACAAAGACACCAATGGATACGGTCCATTGGAAGGGCCTTGTTGTCAACCATTAGGAACTGAACACGCAATCGGAGGTGAATGCTTTGTGAGAAATATCCGGGATGTCATCCAGACGATTTGCAATAGCAAAAGATTTGTTGACGTTCCCAAGTCTTTCTTTTTCCAAATCTGCCGAGGGGTTAATAAAAAGAACCTAGAGTGGGTCAATACAGCAGTAGAAAAACAAATTCCAAGGAAGCTGAGCGATCCAATATGTACAAGCTCTGACATAGAGTTATTCATACCCGACTGTCCTGACACGCTGGTACTTCATGCCTGCACCGAGGGATATCCCTCTTGGGTGGTGCCTGAAAATAAACGCCCTGACATTCCGAATGGATCTCTGCTAATTCAAAGTTTTTGTGAAGCTGTGAGAGAACTTCAACGAACCAACGGAGACTACAAACATCTACTGGACCAAGTGAAAGCAAGCAGAGGAGACAAGGAGGGGGGAGGAGAAGACTTACACAGACACTTGATGGACAGGAGAGAAGATGTATCTGGTGGATGGATGATGAATGTGTGTCAGCGTACGGCAGCATTGGTTACCAACTATCTAATCGTGGAAATCTTTTTAAACCTGTGTTCGCTTGCTCACCTTCTTGAAAATGACGATCCTCCCAATGACGCTACTTGCCAAAAAATAGTTGAAAGCTTGCGAAAGCACTCAAAAAATTTGCAACTAAAAATTTTCTATGCAGGTGTCGCTAGAATCCTGGAAAGTGAAGAAAGTTCAAACCAATCAATTTTCCTCTATTTGCAGTCAAAGTTATCTGAGAAACGTGTGAAAGGTCAAGCTGGCAATTCAACTGATACACTGGGTTTTTGGCTGAAAAAAAAATTGAAAAATTTGGTAAAAAAAGCTAAGGATTCTGGAAGAATCGAACAAATCAACAACGTTTTGTCTTCTTTGTGTAGCAAGTTGAATGAGGAAGCTACCACACCAAGAGAAATCATTAACAAGTTGAAAGCTGCTGGTGCTGACAAAGAAGATAAAAAAGTAGTTGATGATATTTTAGCTCTCTGTAAAAAACAACGTGATGGAAAAGCCTACATAAGATTTGTTGGAAAGTACCTGTGGACCAACCTTTGGTACGCCACACCAAAATCTCTCATTTCTGACGAGAATGACCAAATGTACAAACCACTAGAGGACAAGCTAAAGCTGATGTTAGCAAACATACGGAAACTGGATGCAGTGGCGAAACAGCAGCCTCAAATCTGCAGCTCTTTGTGCAAGAAACTCTCTATGATAGATGTATTGGAGACACAAGGAAGGGCAACTCCTCAGTAACACTTAAAATCAATAACAGCCATCGCTGTAATGCATTGTCTGCTCTGCCTTACTACCTTACTTTTACAGGATAATTCACAATTTAGTGAGTTGATTGGATTTATAAACTGAGTTCATAATGGTGGCGTTCCAATGATTGTATAATAGACAGTTCATTAATTCTGCCCTATCTTGTGAAAGGACAACTCCCAAAAATATTGTGAGCTATGATAAACAATTATATGCAGCTTTTTTGTTGAAATAAACTATAATACTTCCTATATTAAACAATGAAAGAAAGAAAACTTATAACACATTTTAGTTCAAACAAAGATGACTGTTTTTCAATTCTTTTACAATGTTGATGGGAGTGAAAAAAGCTCACCCTCATACTGTTTGTCAAGCCGAAGACAGCCCCATTGTTTCATCAGTTGTCTAACCTCTGCTTTTGTGTTATTGTTAACTTGCATTGCTTCTCAAGTGGTTCAATGAACTCAGTTAGTGATTTCCTACAGCTTGGCTTCTAAATCAAAAGAGTCATGTCGAGTAAGAGTCCATGTGCTAACACTTTGTTGTGACAGTAGGTGTTTATAACAGACAATTATAAATACTGTCAAGTTGTTGGCTTGCTGCCAAATGTCCATAAATAGGTTTTGTTTCTTCCTCATGGCAAGGCTAATCCTATGCACATGTAGCCAATGAGTTACTAAATTGATAAGATGACAGTATGAGACCCACTCAACCCACCCCTCTATGTAGTCTGACAACTGGCTATCAAACAGTAACTAACCTTTATCAATCGCAAGTTGTATAATTAGATATTTATCATTGTGATATAGCGCAGTGCGGTGCGGTGTAACACTCAGAAAGGCAAGTTGGCTCTGCCTCTTACTGAACATCTACTTTTATGTAAATGTAGATGTGCTACTACCTTGGCTCAATATCCCAATTTTTTTCTCAAGCCTGTGTCATGCGGTTGAGAGTTGTCTGTTTGTGCAGAGATAACTCTACAGTTTGTCATCTACTGGACCAATTGCAGTATATAATTACTGTATATAATGTGTGTAGATGAAGTACTATTGTTGCAACATAGTCTTGACTGAAATATTAATTGGGAATGAGTTTGATGAACTGCAATTGCCCGCTCATACCCCCAGAAAGAAAGACGATTTCATTTCACCATTTACTCTCACACTGACCATCAATAAACAACCAAAAAGAAGACAACTCCCCAATGGTAACACCTGTTTGAAAACCTTGATAAGGCACCATATCATGTCCTGTTACAGCTTGGATATGGCATGGTTTGATGATCTATAAAGACAAAGTTGACTGGCAAGCAGTGCATAAATAACTCTAGCTAAGAGTTTTCCCTTCATAAAGAATTATTTTGTAATAAAATTTAACCTGCTCAATTAGTTTTATTGTGTGTGGTTCAGAAAATGAACCTAATGCTCCTGTTATCATTGCTATAACAATATATGCTTGGAATTGTCGAATCATGGCTTCAACTGATCTCTCGAGTGAGCTCTTGAGATTCAAATAATCCAAGTTACATAGTCCACCTGGGCTAGTTTACCTTTTTATTGTGTAAAATGGAGCAGCATTTGAAGTCCGGCTATTTTTATCAATGTAATTGAGAATTATTGAGCTGAGAGTTACTAATGTTGATATAATCAAATATATGAACATGATGGGAGGTAACTCCAAGCCTGTCTATGTAAGTGACTAGGGGTGACCTGCTATCACTGAAGTGCACTGCCTCAAACCTCTCTTGTCAATAGCTAAAGAACACGTGAACACTAAACTTCCTGTATTCTATCTATTCTAAACTTCCTGTGAATCTTCTGAAGACCCATTAATATTTGTCCAATCCATTGATCTGTTTCAATAAAATAGTTTGTGAAATAGTTTTGGTGTCTTTTTTTATTATATGTGATGTATATATTTATTTGTGTATTAGTAAAGTATGTTATTGTTGATTAAAGTGAACTCATTTTTCCTTGACATTGAAGGGGTATTCTGTAACTATAGTCTCTGTCTCAGACACAATAGGGTTTTCTCTAACTAACTAACAACAGCTAACAGCCTCTACAAAAGTTTTTATAGCTAATGCACAACCTCACCAGATCTGTCTGGTCCTTAAAGCGTCCAAGTGGAGAAGGAAGTGAGGGGAGCGAAGAGAAAGTTGAGAATGTTGGATATGCTGAGAGCCAAGGTTGTATGCAGGTAGAATGGAAAAAGGAAATAGTATTCTCTAGAGAGCAGACAACTCTTATTAACGTAAAGTAAGGACTAGTATAAGGTGTTGGCTAGAGTTTGGGAACTGCAGGAATGTAAAAAAATCAGGATTGTAGAAAGTAGTACTGAGAAATTGGATGAATTTTCTGAAAATTTTTTTTAATAAAAGTTACAAAATTATTGAAAAAAGTAATTAAACCAAAAGTACCGCAGTCAATGGCCTCCAACCACAGGTAGCAAGTGTTACATACATCCAACCACAGGTAGCTAGTGTTACATACATCCAACCACAGGTAGCAAGTGTTACATACATCCAACCACAGGTAGCTAGTGTTACATACATCCAACCACAGGTAGCTAGTGTTACATACATCCAACCACAGGTAGCTAGTGTTACATACATCCAACCACAGGTAGCAAGTGTTACATACATCCAACCACAGGTAGCAGGTGTTACATACACCCAACCACAGGTAGCTAGTGTTACATACATCCAACCACAGGTAGCAGGTGTTACATGCATCCAACCACAGGTAGCTAGTGTTACATACATCCAACCACAGGTAGCTAGTGTTACATACATCCAACCACAGGTAGCTAGTGTTACATACACCCAACCACAGGTAGCTAGTGTTACATACATCCAACCACAGGTAGCAGGTGTTACATACATCCAACCACAGGTAGCTAGTGTTACATACATCCAACCACAGGTAGCAAGTGTTACATACATCCAACTACAGGTAGCAAGTGTTACATACATCCAACCACAGGTAGCTAGTGTTACATACATCCAACCACAGGTAGCTAGTGTTACCTACACCCAACCACAGGTAGCAGGTGTTACATACATCCAACCACAGGTAGCAAGTGTTACATACATCCAACCACAGGTAGCTAGTGTTACATACATCCAACCACAGGTAGCAGGTGTTACATACATCCAACCACAGGTAGCTAGTGTTACATACATCCAACCACAGGTAGCAGGTGTTACATGCATCCAACCACAGGTAGCTAGTGTTACATACATCCAACCACAGGTAGCTAGTGTTACATACACCCAACCACAGGTAGCTAGTGTTACATACATCCAACCACAGGTAGCTAGTGTTACATACATCCAACCACAGGTAGCAAGTGTTACATACATCCAACCACAGGTAGCAAGTGTTACATACATCCAACCACAGGTAGCTAGTGTTACAGACATCCAACCACAGGTAGCTAGTGTTACATACACCCAACCACAGGTAGCTAGTGTTACATACATCCAACTACAGGTAGCTAGTGTTACATACATCCAACCACAGGTAGCTAGTGTTACATACATCCAACCACAGGTAGCAAGTGTTACATACATCCAACTACAGGTAGCAAGTGTTACATACATCCAACCACAGGTAGCAAGTGTTACATACATCCAACCACAGGTAGCTAGTGTTACCTACACCCAACCACAGGTAGCAGGTGTTACATACATCCAACCACAGGTAGCAGGTGTTACATACATCCAACCACAGGTAGCAAGTGTTACATACATCCAACCACAGGTAGCTAGTGTTACATACATCCAACCACAGGTAGCTAGTGTTACATACATCCAACCACAGGTAGCAAGTGTTACATACATCCAACCACAGGTAGCTAGTGTTACATACATCCAACCACAGGTAGCTAGTGTTACATACATCCAACCACAGGTAGCTAGTGTTACATACATCCAACCACAGGTAGCAAGTGTTACATACATCCAACCGCAGGTAGCAAGTGTTACATACATCCAACCACAGGTAGCTAGTGTTACATACATCCAACCACAGGTAGCTAGTGTTACATACATCCAACCACAGGTAGCTAGTGTTACATACATCCAACCAATGGTAGCTAGTGTTACATACATCCAACCGCAGGTAGCAAGTGTTACATACATCCAACCACAGGTAGCTAGTGTTACATACATCCAACCAATGGTAGCTAGTGTTACATACATCCAACCACAGGTAGCTAGTGTTACATACATCCAACCAATGGTAGCTAGTGTTACATACATCCAACCACAGGTAGCTAGTGTTACATACATCCAACCACAGGTAGCTAGTGTTACATACATCCAATCACAGGTAGCAAATGTTACATACATCCAACCACAGGTAGCTAGTGTTACATACATCCAACCAATGGTAGCTAGTGTTACATACATCCAACCACAGGTAGCTAGTGTTACATACATCCAACCACAGGTAGCTAGTGTTACATACATCCAATCACAGGTAGCAAATGTTACATACATCCAACCACAGGTAGCTAGTGTTACATACATCCAACCAATGGTAGCTAGTGTTACATACATCCAACCACAGGTAGCTAGTGTTACATACATCCAACCACAGGTAGCTAGTGTTACATACATCCAATCACAGGTAGCAAATGTTACATACATCCAACCACAGGTAGCTAGTGTTACATACATCCAACCACAGGTAGCTAGTGTTACATACATCCAACCACAGGTAGCTAGTGTTACATACATCCAACCACAGGTAGCAGGTGTTACATACACCCAACCACAGGTAGCAGGTGTTACATCCATCCAACCACAGGTAGCTAGTGTTACATACATCCAACCACAGGTAGCTAGTGTTACATCCAACCACAGGTAGCAAGTGTTACATACATCCAACCACAGGTAGCTAGTGTTACATACATCCAACTACAGGTAGCAGGTGTTACATACATACAACCACAGGTAGCAGGTGTTACATGCATCCAACCACAGGTAGCTAGTGTTACATACATCCAACCACAGGTAGCAAGTGTTACATACATCCAACCACAGGTAGCTAGTGTTACATACATCCAACCACAGGTAGCAAGTGTTACATACATCCAACCACAGGTAGCTAGTGTTACATACATCCAACCACAGGTAGCAAGTGTTACATACATCCAACCACAGGTAGCAAGTGTTACATACATCCAACCACAGGTAGCTAGTGTTACATACATCCAACCGCAGGTAGCAAGTGTTACATACATCCAACCACAGGTAGCTATTGTTACATACATCCAACCACAGGTAGCTAGTGTTACATACATCCAACCAATGGTAGCTAGTGTTACATACATCCAACCAATGGTAGCTAGTGTTACATACATCCAACCACAGGTAGCTAGTGTTACATACATCCAACCACAGGTAGCTAGTGTTACATACATCCAACCACAGGTAGCAAGTGTTACATACACCCAACCACAGGTAGCTAGTGTTACATACATCCAACCACAGGTAGCAAGTGTTACATACATCCAACCACAGGTAGCAAGTGTTACATACATCCAACCACAGGTAGCTAGTGTTACATACATCCAACCGCAGGTAGCAAGTGTTACATACATCCAACCACAGGTAGCTATTGTTACATACATCCAACCACAGGTAGCTAGTGTTACATACATCCAACCAATGGTAGCTAGTGTTACATACATCCAACCAATGGTAGCTAGTGTTACATACATCCAACCACAGGTAGCTAGTGTTACATACATCCAACCACAGGTAGCTAGTGTTACATACATCCAACCACAGGTAGCTAGTGTTACATACATCCAACCACAGGTAGCAAGTGTTACATACATCCAACCACAGGTAGCTAGTGTTACATACATACAACCACAGGTAGCAGGTGTTACATGCATCCAACCACAGGTAGCTAGTGTTACATACATCCAACCACAGGTAGCTAGTGTTACATACATCCAACCACAGGTAGCTAGTGTTACATACACCCAACCACAGGTAGCTAGTGTTACATACATCCAACCACAGGTAGCTAGTGTTACATACATACAACCACAGGTAGCAGGTGTTACATGCATCCAACCACAGGTAGCTAGTGTTACATACATCCAACCACAGGTAGCAAGTGTTACATACATCCAACCACAGGTAGCTAGTGTTACATACATCCAACCACAGGTAGCAAGTGTTACATACATCCAACCACAGGTAGCTAGTGTTACATACATCCAACCACAGGTAGCAAGTGTTACATACATCCAACCACAGGTAGCAAGTGTTACATACATCCAACCACAGGTAGCTAGTGTTACATACATCCAACCGCAGGTAGCAAGTGTTACATACATCCAACCACAGGTAGCTATTGTTACATACATCCAACCACAGGTAGCTAGTGTTACATACATCCAACCAATGGTAGCTAGTGTTACATACATCCAACCAATGGTAGCTAGTGTTACATACATCCAACCACAGGTAGCTAGTGTTACATACATCCAACCACAGGTAGCTAGTGTTACATACATCCAACCACAGGTAGCAAGTGTTACATACACCCAACCACAGGTAGCTAGTGTTACATACATCCAACCACAGGTAGCAAGTGTTACATACATCCAACCGCAGGTAGCAGGTGTTACACCCAACCACAGGTAGCTAGTGTTACATACACCCAACCACAGGTAGCAGGTGTTACATACATCCAACCACAGGTAGCTAGTGTTACATACATCCAACCACAGGTAGCTAGTGTTACATACATCCAACCACAGGTAGCTAGTGTTACATACATCCAACCACAGGTAGCTAGTGTTACATACATCCAACCACAGGTAGCTAGTGTTACATACATCCAACCACAGGTAGCTAGTGTTACATACACCCAACCACAGGTAGCTAGTGTTACATACATCCAACCACAGGTAGCTAGTGTTACATACATCCAACCACAGGTAGCTAGTGTTACATACATCCAACCACAGGTAGCTAGTGTTACATACATCCAACCACAGGTAGCTAGTGTTACATACATCCAACCACAGGTAGCTAGTGTTACATACATCCAACCACAGGTAGCTAGTGTTACATACATCCAACCACAGGTAGCAAGTGTTACATACATCCAACCACAGGTAGCAAGTGTTACATACATCCAACCGCAGGTAGCTAGTGTTACATACATCCAACCACAGGTAGCAAGTGTTACATACATCCAACCACAGGTAGCAGGTGTTACATACATCCAACCACAGGTAGCTAGTGTTACATACACCCAACCACAGGTAGCTAGTGTTACATACATCCAACCACAGGTAGCAAGTGTTACATACATCCAACCACAGGTAGCTAGTGTTACATACATCCAACCACAGGTAGCAGGTGTTACACCCAACCACAGGTAGCTAGTGTTACATACACCCAACCACAGGTAGCTAGTGTTACATACATCCAACCACAGGTAGCAAGTGTTACATACATCCAACCACAGGTAGCAGGTGTTACATACATCCAACCACAGGTAGCTAGTGTTACATACACCCAACCACAGGTAGCTAGTGTTACATACATCCAACCACAGGTAGCAAGTGTTACATACATCCAACCACAGGTAGCAAGTGTTACATACATCCAACCACAGGTAGCAGGTGTTACATACATCCAACCACAGGTAGCTAGTGTTACATACACCCAACCACAGGTAGCTAGTGTTACATACATCCAACCACAGGTAGCTAGTGTTACATACATCCAACTACAGGTAGCTAGTGTTACATACATCCAACCACAGGTAGCTAGTGTTACATACATCCAACCACAGGTAGCTAGTGTTACATACATCCAACCACAGGTAGCTAGTGTTACATACATCCAACCACAGGTAGCAAGTGTTACATACACCCAACCACAGGTAGCTAGTGTTACATACATCCAACCAATGGTAGCTAGTGTTACATACATCCAACCACAGGTAGCAGGTGTTACACCCAACCACAGGTAGCTAGTGTTACATACATCCAACCACAGGTAGCTAGTGTTACATACATCCAACCACAGGTAGCAGGTGTTACACCCAACCACAGGTAGCTAGTGTTACATACATCCAACCACAGGTAGCTAGTGTTACATACACCCAACCACAGGTAGCTAGTGTTACATACATCCAACCACAGGTAGCAGGTGTTACACCCAACCACAGGTAGCAAGTGTTACATACATCCAACCACAGGTAGCTAGTGTTACATACATCCAACCACAGGTAGCAGGTGTTACACCCAACCACAGGTAGCAAGTGTTACATACATCCAACCACAGGTAGCAGGTGTTACATACACCCAACCACAGGTAGCTAGTGTTACATACATCCAACCACAGGTAGCAAGTGTTACATACATCCAACCACAGGTAGCTAGTGTTACATACATCCAACCACAGGTAGCAGGTGTTACACCCAACCACAGGTAGCAAGTGTTACATACATCCAACCACAGGTAGCTAGTGTTACATACATCCAACCACAGGTAGCAGGTGTTACACCCAACCACAGGTAGCAAGTGTTACATACATCCAACCACAGGTAGCAGGTGTTACATACACCCAACCACAGGTAGCTAGTGTTACATACATCCAACCACAGGTAGCTAGTGTTACATACATCCAACCACAGGTAGCAGGTGTTACATACACCCAACCACAGGTAGCTAGTGTTACATACATCCAACCACAGGTAGCAAGTGTTACATACATCCAACCACAGGTAGCTAGTGTTACATACATCCAACCACAGGTAGCAAGTGTTACATACATCCAACCACAGGTAGCTAGTGTTACATACATCCAACCACAGGTAGTTGGTGTTACATACATCCAACCACAGGTAGCTAGTGTTACATACATCCAACCACAGGTAGTTGGTGTTACATACATCCAACCACAGGTAGCAAGTGTTACATACATTCAACCACAGGTAGCAAGTGTTACATACATCCAACCACAGGTAGCTAGTGTTACATACATCCAACCACAGGTAGCTAGTGTTACATACATCCAACCACAGGTAGCTAGTGTTACATACATCCAACCACAGGTAGCTAGTGTTACATACATCCAACTACAGGTAGCAAGTGTTACATACATCCAACCACAGGTAGCTAGTGTTACATACACCCAACCACAGGTAGCTAGTGTTACATACATCCAACCACAGGTAGCAAGTGTTACATACATCCAACCACAGGTAGCTAGTGTTACATACATCCAACCAATGGTAGCTAGTGTTACATACATCCAACCAATGGTAGCTAGTGTTACATACATCCAACCAATGGTAGCTAGTGTTACATACATCCAACCACAGGTAGCTAGTGTTACATACATCCAACCAATGGTAGCTAGTGTTACATACATCCAACCAATGGTAGCTAGTGTTACATACATCCAACCAATATATTTGCTGTAACTAAATGTACGTAAATAAGTATCTTATCGACCTATAGTAATGCAACTACTAGCTATCTTCCATTAATCAAAACTCAAACAGAGTATCGTATTCACACTATTATAAACCTGCATTTATCAATGCTACTAGAGTTGATATTTTATACACTACTGAGCACACATAATGTAATAATAGTTAGTAGGCTGGATGAAGTCACTGAGTGCGAGATTACTTACGCAGGGATCTCAACCATTCAGACTTTATCGTAATTGCTCGAATTTTGGGGTGTCAAATTTCACTAGGATGGATTTGTCATATTGTTCTTTGTTACCCGTATTTACTAGTATAATTAATACCTCCTTTACTTTTATACAATTGCTACTATATATTTTATTTGTTCCACTTATCTAGTCTCAACTACAACCCTGACAAACAAATAAATAAACAATTAAATAGATTGCTTTAATACGACTACAGGCACCTCACTTTTACAGCTAACATCGCATACCGATTAGCTCCCGATTTGCCTTTATGATTGCGTGATTTTGCAGCCTCTGATTTCGGATGAATCACCGAACAATCGGTATCGCCTAATTTGAGGCAATTGGCAGGTTTTGATCCACATCAAAACACTGGTAGACATTTCTTGATTTGACTAATCATATCATTGCTCACGGTTTTAATGTCTCCAATAAAAAAGAGTTGGTTTAAGCGTTCAGTCTTGTTGTTGTAAAGAATTTATGGCTAACTATGACACCAAATACAGCGAGTTTAACTGGTATTGCGTGAGAATGGCAAGTAGAGAAAAAAATAAAGGAAACGCCTCGTAGTCATCTCCAATCAGTAAGGGCCAATTGGTAACTAATCAGTATTTGTATATCAAACTTAAATTATGTAGACATTTCAACAACTGTTGTCACAAAATCATTAGTTAAGGTAGGAAAGACAATGAAAACCAAATGAGTCAAAATCTGTTCAGTTTCTGATCTTTAGGATGATATATTATCATAGAGATAATGATTTTACAATACTTTCAAAAACTGGCAGCGACTAGAATAGTTTTTTAATAATTATTTCTGGAAACTTGAGTTACATTAAATTACCACTATGGCTTGCTTGCATCTGTCTATGACAGGGCTAAAATAAAGCGCTAGCAAATAATTTTTGAGGGAATTCTACTAGTTTATAAAATAATTAAAATCATATGTAGTTCACTCGCTTCTTCCTCGTCTTATTGTAAAGTAGAATTAAACTGCACGTCAGATAAATGCCAAATAGTCACCTCTAAAAAATACTGCTCTTTCTTGTTGCCTGCTGAGTATGTGCATATTATTATCATATCTGAGTACATCCACATATATATAGAATCTTTTATTGAACCAGGTAAACATGGTTAGAACAGAAAAGCAACCTACCAGTTTTACAGCAAACTTCATAAAGTAATTATATCAGGTTGGCACACGAAAACGATGCTTCATCATTACTGCCACCAAACTCAATGCTGGTACTGAGTACTTATTCAACCTCCTAAAGAAAGTTCACATTCTTGTGAGAAGCCTTTTCTTCCGCAATATCATCAAATCAATTTTACAGGTACGGGCAAACAAACTCTCTGAATCAAAAGATGCACAGAAGTTTCACTCAACAGCTTGTAATTGAATTAGAAAAAACAAACTCATTATGCTTAGTGATTTACCAACATAGTACATAGTATATATTGCTGTTTCAATCCAAGCATTTCCCTTACTTGATCCGGTGTTGTCCCTGTTTGCAATACACTCATCTTGATTGATCGAGTGTTTTGCTTGGAGTTTTGGCGGCCGGAGCGAGCCCTGGCTGCCAAAGGCTCCGGCTCTGCCCGGACCCAATCGGGAGGCTTACAGTGCCTCCCGCAAACCCCTCAGCTGATATTGCTTGATGCTACGCACCTTGGTTCGGGTACTTTGCGCCCTCAAAATTGCCATGTACAGTTATTAGGATTTTTTTAAGTCCCAGGTTGGTATTTCTGGATTACGTCCACACTAGATACCAAACTACTAGCTTTATCTGACTACAGACTTACTAGCTACTAACATAAATGTACTAGGTATGTATGTGTGTGTACAATATATTATGTATAAAAAACTATCCATCAAAATTACTAATAAAATAACTTTATTTGGCAACTGTCCAATCACACGATACTGTCTAATGATTAGGTTTAGAACAAGGTACAAAGACAATTCTACCATTGTTAGCGTATGCAAACCGACCCTTTACAGATAGACAAAAGTAGCTGGTCCAAAGGCTTGACTCAGTTAGTAGGCTGGCTGCAATCAGTGAGCGTTGCAATATACAAATACTAGTAAGTAAACTACTAGCTACATCTGACTTCAAGCCTACTAGCTACTAACATGGATGTACCAGGTAAGAATTCACTCTACAGTGTCAATCAATGTATGTTAAGTTGTTGGAGGTTGAGATAGTGTTACTACGTCCCAGCTGTTTATGTAACAAAGTGCTGAAGGATTGCGCTCTGTCTATTTATACAGGACCCCGGATAAGGTATGACATTAATGTGGAGAGAAAAGGATTATTTGTGACAATCAAGCAGTTAGCGCATAGATATTACTTTCACCTTGCCAACACAAAATATGTTCCTTTTGACCAACGTACTCTTAACTACGAGCCTGATGTGGAGAAACTAAAACACTTGTTTTGTCTGACCAAAGTCAATCACATAGAAGAAGAAAATTTGCATTACGGAAATGATAATGGCAGCTTCAATGTGTTCATGAAGAGCCTTTGTGATTCTGAAAAATTGAAACCTGAGTTCCTCATGTTCTTTTTGATGTCTCATGGATTGAAAAACGGGAAGTTTCTGCTGGCCAGTAAAGACACGGGCGTTGATGGAAACGGTCCATTTGAAGGACCATGTTGCCTTCCTCTAGGAGAAACCAAACACCGTTACAGTGGCCAGTGCTTTGCTAGAGATATTAGAGAAGTAATCCAGGAAGTTTGCTGTAGCAAAAGATTCCTTGGAGTTCCCAAATTGTTTTGTATTCAAGTGTGCCGAGGTAAATGTACAGATAACTTAGAATGGGCTGTCAACCAAAAGCAGTTGAGCAATCCGATAATTAGCTTCTCCGACATAGAGTTGTTTGTACCAGACTGTCCTGATGCACCGGTACTTAGAGCATCAACAGAAGGATATGCTTCCTGGGTAAATCCCGATAAGGACCGTCCAAGCATTCCAAATGGATCTCTGCTGATTCAGAGTTTTTGTGAAGCTGTGAGAGAACTTCAGCGAGCAAACCAAGATTACAAACTGCTTTTAAACAAAGTGGTTGAAAAGGGCAATGGAGAAGAGATGCTCAGATACATGAGGAAAAGAAGAGAAGATCTAACTGGTGGATGGATGATGAATGTGTGTCAGCGTACGACAGCACTGGTCAGCAACTACCTGTGGGTGGAAGTCTTCTCAGAATTGCTTTCTTTGCCTCACCTGAGGGACTGTGATAATTCCTGGGATGAGAAAACTTGTGAAAAAATTATTGACTGTTTGAGAATGCATTCAGCAGATCTGCAAAACGGAATCTTCATCGCAGATGTCGCGCAGGTGCTTGAAAATGAAGGTAGAGATTTTGTTCAACAAGTTTTGCTGTACCTAATGTCTAGGTTGCTTCAAGAAAACCTAACACATAATGCTGACAACACAACTATTGTGTTAGAGCAGCAATTAACAATTGAACTAAATAGATTGCTGAAAATGGCTGGGAAGTTTAGCTGTGAGAGAATAGAGCAGCTTGCACGCTGTTTGTCTTATCAGTATAGCAAATTAAACCGTTTTATTAGAACACCAGATGACATAATTGATGCACTAAAGGAATGGAGTGCTGAAGAAAAAGATAAAAAAGTTGTTGACGATATCCTAGCAATGTGTGAAGAGAAAACAACCAAGGGAAAAGCATGCACAATATTTGTGGGAAGATATCTGCGAGCCAACCTTCGATATGCCACACCAAGATCTCTCCTGCATGAAGAGAGTGAGACCATGTTAGAGATCTCGAGAGGAAGCTACACATGATGGTAAAAAATATACAGCAAATGAATGCATGCGGGAAACAGCAGCCTCACGTCAGCAGTTCTTTGAGCAAAAAACTCTCCATGATAGATATATTGGAGACTCAAGGAAGGGCAACTCCTCTGTAACGAATGTAAACAATCGCGGTGTAGGCTCTTGAATGCCTGAACAAAACGCTTTCAGAATTTTACCATTTCGTAAGTCTAGGAAAAGGAGCTTTTATTGCTTTAAGACAGATACTCCGGTGATCGATGTTTTATACAGATTGGGTTCTGATCATTCTTTTATAAATGCCTTTTTGTGTTGTATAACTTTTGTTAACCTCACATCATACATAACTCTTGACCTGCGACCGAAAAGTAAATTCTTTTAAAGACTATGCTGTTAAATTTCAACCCGCATTGCCATCCAGTCAAGCCATGGCTACACACACCTATGTTTTGTCTGTTTGTGGGGAAAACGCATTTTTTCCTCTCTGCAAGCGACGTTTTTTTTTACGAAAACAGGTTCAAACGCGTAGACCAACATGTTGGTCTACGAAAACGCTTTTTGTCTGATGCTTTGGTGATTGAGCATTTATTATCAGATAACCACTTTCGATTGGATAAAAATCTATCTATCAATGGATACCAGAAGATACCAATGGAGAGTTGGACTCATGTAAAATATATGCTAGTAATTCTACTAACAGTACAGTAGAATGTACAGATTATGTATATGATGACTCTGCATATTGGGACGTTAACTCAGCACAAAGAAGTTTCATGATTGTTTCTTTCTGACCAAGTTTCTATTTATAAATACATTAGCAAAACTTTGAAATATCATATGTTACTCAGAAATATCTATTGGGAGTTGTCTTATTATAATTGGATGCAAAAAGCCCAGAGAGGTCTCTAGTAATGATTGTATAAACCTATGTATGTTTCTAGGATGAAATGTGTACATGAGCATTCCCCTCACTTTCATCTACCCCTGTCTTCACTCCCTGTCTCCACTCCGTGTCTCCACTCCCTGTCTCCACTCCCTGTCTCCACTCCCTGTCTCCACTCCCTGTCTCCACTCCCTGTCTCCACTCCCTGTCTCCACTCCCTGTCTCCACTCCCTGTCTCCACTCCCTGTCTCCACTCCCTGTCTCCACTCCCTGTCTCCACTCCCTGTCTCCACTCCCTGTCTCCACTCCCTGTCTCCACTCCCTGTCTCCACTCCCTGTCTCCACTTCCTGTCTCCACTCCCTGTCTCCACTCCCTGTCCCCACTCCCTGTTCCATTTATTCTTTTCATACCCCCTCCCTTTCCCAAAGCTACACTACTCTATTATTGCCAGTCCTTGTGCCAACTCTCTCCTACAAACAGCAGATTATCTATTTACACCTATAATGTTGTACCCCTCTCTCATCAAGTTCAGCATCCCAACACTCTCAAAGTCATCAAGTCTCCACTCTCATCCCCTTCATCCCTACCCTGCAAGTCTCAAGGCTTTAGCATGAATAGATGGCCCGCAGCCCCATATACATATTTATGTCTACATAGACTGACATTCCAGCAAAGTTGTCTTCTCTCAAGAATACAACTCCAGTCAAATGCAATCAGAAGAGCTGAAACTAAGACAAGTGAGTACAAATGTACCAAGGATTACTAGATGGCAGACGTAAAAGCAAGCCTGCACTTTAGCAATATTTTGTCTGCTTAATAATCTCCAAGATTACTCAAGACTTCAGGACCGATAGATGTCATCCCACCATCACAATTGGTGTTGTGTTATTACCTACGGTATTCATTTTAAAAATTAAAAACACTCAAAATTTTATGTTTATGTAACTATTCATTAGCATTTCTTGTCGTTATTAAACAGATAAATTTAATTAAGTTCATGTGAAAGTTAGTTAAAGACAATAGGAATTGTTAAACATCTCTCAAAACTTCAATTATTATAAACAATCACCATAGTAACTATTATAAATATAAATTATAATAATTCAATTATCATTATATTTGTTTATAATATTAATTAAATAATTTTATCAGCCATACTAAATAGTTTTTGTTTATAAATAATAATAAGTTGCTTATAAACAAAAAAGCCTCTTTACTAAAGGTAACAGAATAGATCTACAATTATTAATGACCAGGTCAAGGTCGTAATGTAAAACAGTACACTGGAATTGTCAAATTTCATCCATTGATAGATAGATTGATTGTGGAGATGGTTGTGTGGTTGGTAGGTATCATTGGTCCATGCTGATAGACTACACCTGCAAAATATCAAATCACTGAAGTAGTAATATATGAGCAGATCTCCCTACCAAGTGTTTTTTTGTGGATTAGATCTTGGAGGTTATACAATGAGTTACGACGTTGGATGAATTCGCCGAGTTTATATTGTATTTCATTTGAGAGGCATTTGAGTGGCATTTGAGTGGCATTTAAGTGGCATTTGAGTTTTGATTATTTTTTTACTTAATTTGAACTCATATGGCAGCTAGATTTTGAATGTATGGCATTTAAGTTTTGATAATTTTTTTACATAATTCGAAATATACATTTATTGTATAATAAGTAGGGAAAATAGGAAGATCTTCAAATGTTTTGCAAAACCGGAACTTTTGGTGAGTTAATCACCTGAGAACCTTTAGACTTTTCTATGAATTATTATATGATTATATAGACTTATTGTATAATAAGTAGGGAAAATCTTTCCATATAATATAGTTAGAGTCAGTAAATAGTAAGTAATACAAAACAGTACAACTTGTAATGTCAATGAATACACAGGCTTTTTTTTATTCATTCATTATCCGCTTGAGACTACCTGTTGTCAGCATTTGATATTGAGTTTACATACCATCAACAGCAAGTGGTTCATCAAAATCTTGTAATTCATTTTCTAGGAATTCCTTAAGAACTTCATCCTCATTATTCGTTTTTGTTAGCACCTCATTGGAACTTGTTTGTGCGCAATATTGCTCCCAATCACTAGCGTTGGTTGAAGAAATGAAGACAACATTGTGGTATGGAATAGGATTTCCATTCTTACTCTGTTGTTTTCCTTTGTAAATCATCACACCAGGTGCACATCTTTTAGCTTCCTCGTTGTATCTGATTGGTAGTAAAAGCGTTCTCGTCTCTCTTTTTCCATTCTTTTCAGTGACATAGCGAATGCAATTTACAATGGATTCTTCTCCATTGAATCGGAAAGGAATGAATCTTTCTACAACTTCGATGTAAGCAAAAATGGAACAATCTTTGAAATTACTGAGATACTCCATGTCGTAAGCGAGTTTGAGTTCTTCTTCACTCATTTTTCTCAGTTTTTCAGCTTCAGCAGTAGCTTCCATTGTGGTTAATCGTTTTGTACTGATACGTTTGACATTGTAGTAAGTAGTCTCTGGTTTTTTTGAGTTTTCCATCTCACCAAAGTACAAAATGTTGAAAGGTAATGGGTAGTTATCAACATTGAAGCTTTCAACTACTCTACTTGGACAAACAACTTTCTGAAAATTCGCTCCAGTTGAATTATCAAGATAAGTGAGAATGTAGTAGTTTCCGTATGCACCAGTACTCTGTTCAATAGAAACGATTTGCAAAACTGATGGAACAGGAAGTGATGCTAGTGTAAGAAACCCTCCAATCTTTTTCAAATCACATGCCTTCCATTTTTGGAGAGATTTGGCCATCTTGAGAGCTCTGTCAGCATCAGTGAGCAATTCTTTTTCTTCCATATTGTTTGATGTTGTGGATAAAACCAGTTTTGGAAGAGCTCGTCTCTTTATCGCTGCTTCTTTTGTGACAGTTAGAGTTTTTTCTTTTGGGTGTTTTGAATGTTTTTTGTTTGTTTTCGATTGGCTTTAAATCCGTGTAAGAAGCAGAAAAATCCTCCATAGTGTTCTAAAAAAGAAAGAAATAACATATAATTCAGTTTTTCATGTGGAACTACAAGATTATTTATTTCATGCTTTACATTATAGCTAAACTAATTTTGATCTTTGTTAGGTAGGGAATAATAAGTTTTTTAAATTTTACCTTTTATAAAGAGAAAGTTTCTAGTAGTTGCAATGGGAAGTGTAGTAGATGTTGCTCCTCCGATCACTGTTGTAGAACTGGATGCTTTCTGTGTGAAAACAGTGGCTCTTAAATAGCTAAAGTTGCACTGGTTGAACTCTATGAATACCAACCTTCTTTATAATATAACTATGAATCAGAATTTTGTCCACGCGAAAACCAATGCTTTCGCGGGAATAAATACTTTATTTTCACGCGAATGGAAACTGTTGCTTTCGCGGGAATAAATAATTTATTTTCACGCGAATAGAAACTGTTGCTTTCGCGGGAATACACATTTTATTTTCACGGGGATACAAACCAATGTTTTCGCGGGAATAAAGACTTTGTTTTCACGCGAATGGAAACAGTTGTTTTCGCGGGAATAAATAATTTATTTTCACGCGAATAGAAACTGTTGCTTTCGCGGGAATACAAATTTTATTTTCACGCGGATACAAACCAATGCTTTCGCGGGAATAAATACTTTATTTTCACGCGAATGGAAACCGTTGCTTTCGCGGGAATAAATAAATTATTTTCACGCGAATAGAAACTGTTGCTTTCGCGGGAATACAAATTTTATTTTCACAGGGATACAAACCAATGCTTTCGCGGGAATAAATAATTTATTTTCACACGAATAGAAACTGTTGCTTTCGCGGGAATACACATTTTATTTTCACGCGGATACAAACCAATGTTTTCGCGGGAATAAAGACTTTATTTTCACGCGAATGGAAACAGTTGTTTTCGCGGGAATAAATAATTTATTTTCACGCGAATAGAAACTGTTGCTTTCGCGGGAATACAAATTTTATTTCCACGCGGATACAAACCAATGTTTTCGCGGGAATAAATACTTTATTTTCACGTGAATGGAAACAGTTGTTTTCGCGGGAATAAATAATTTATTTTCACTCGAATAGAAACTATTGATTTCGCGGGAATACAAATTTTATTTTCACGCGGATACAAACCGATGCTTTTACGTGAAAATATTTATTCCCGCGAAAACAACGGTTTCCATTCGCGTGAAAATAAAGTATTTATTCCCGCGAAAGCATTGGTTTGTATCCGCGTGAAAATAAAATTTGTATTCCCGCGAAAGCAACAGTTTCTATTCGCGTGAAAATAAATTATTTATTCCCGCGAAAACAACGGTTTCCATTCGCGTGAAAATAAAGTATTTATTCCCGCGAAAGCATTGGTTTGTATCCGCGTGAAAATAAAATTTGTATTCCTGCGAAAGCAACAGTTTCTATTCGCGTGAAAATAAATTATTTATTCCCGCGAAAACAACTGTTTCCATTCGTGTGAAAATAAAGTCTTTATTCCCGCGAAAACATTGGTTTGTATCCGCGTGAAAATAAAATTTGTATTCCCGCGAAAGCAACAGTTTCTATTCGCGTGAAAATAAATTATTTATTCCCGCGAAAACAACTGTTTCCATTCGCGTGAAAACAAAGTCTTTATTCCCGCGAAAACATTGGTTTGTATCCGCGTGAAAATAAAATGTGTATTCCCGCGAAAGCAACAGTTTCTATTCGCGTGAAAATAAATTATTTATTCCCGCGAAAGCAACGGTTTCCATTCGCGTGAAAATAAAGTATTTATTCCCGCGAAAGCATTGGTTTGTATCCGCGTGAAAATAAAATTTGTATTCCCGCGAAAGCAACAGTTTCTATTCGCGTGAAAATAAATTATTTATTCCCGCGAAAACAACTGTTTCCATTCGCGTGAAAACAAAGTCTTTATTCCCGCGAAAACATTGGTTTGTATCCGCGTGAAAATAAAATGTGTATTCCCGCGAAAGCAACAGTTTCTATTCGCGTGAAAATAAATTATTTATTCCCGCGAAAGCAACAGTTTCCATTCGCGTGAAAATAAAGTATTTATTCCCGCGAAAGCATTGGTTTTCGCGTGGACAAAATTCTGATTCATAGTTATATTATAAAGAAGGTTGGTATTCATAGAGTTCAACCAGTGCAACTTTAGCTATTTAAGAGCCACTGTTTTCACACAGAAAGCATCCAGTTCTACAACAGTGATCGGAGGAGCAACATCTACTACTACATCCACTGACTATTAAAAGTTTTTCTGTGTGAATTTGAAAATTTTCATTGAAGCTAAGACTTAATTATCTGTATTAATTATCTCACTTAAGTTTTTGTCTACTTAAAAAGTAATGCTTTCACATAATAAATCACTCGTTCTAACAACAGTAACTGAAGCCTCAACATCTACTATATAATATACCAACTGACTACTAGGAGTTTTATTCACAAGGTAAAATTTATTAGCTGAGACATTTAACTTACCTTTTTATGTGCTATTGTCACTTCTATTAAAAAGTAATGATTTTATTGTTATTATAGTGCTATGGAAACAGAAGAGGATGATACTGATGTAGACATACATAAGGAATGGAAATGGCTCATGGAAAATCAAAATGATATCAGTTTTTCAAACGCTGATAATGAATACATGAATGATGAATGCAATGCTGAATATGAAAATGAAATGGAGATGGAACTTGAAAATGCTTTTCAAGACAAACCTTCGACTTTTCAAGTTTCAGCAACTACTGAAAATACAATAGCCTTTGATAATCAGTAAGTTTTTAAAAATCATAAATTAATAACATTAGTAGAGTGATTGTTTGCTGTTTTTTTTATACTCATCTCATGAATCAGCAAAAATAATGCGTTATCTCTTTATTGTAGACAGGACTCAGAATATCAGAGAATTAATGTAAAAGAGGGAGTTGGGAATTCATGTCATAGTACACAGTAAGTTTTAAAAACCTAACTAATAATAATGTTTGAGTCTTTTTTCCTAATTCCATTTTAAAAATTAATTGATAATGGTGTTTAAGTCATTTTTTCTTCTGTTACATTTTATATAAAATGTATGTGAATGTTTTATAGAACAACTAGTATGTGTTAACATTTCTATTGTAGACAAAGTTTAAATTATCGGGAGGAGAATGTAGAAGAAAAAAACCCTGAAATTTCCCCTAATTGGAAATGGTTAGAAGAAAATCTCATTTGTTTTCGTTTACCCGATGAAACAATCAATCAAATAGGATTTGGTGCTGAGCCTTCACCACCAAAGACAAGCATAATAGCTCAAGATATAGAGCCAGTTGTGGAGGAGATAGTTGAAGAAAATGAGAATGATCCAATGATAGAAAATGAAGAAGAAGAAGAAGAAGAAGAAGAAGAAGAAGAAGAAGAAGAAGAAGAAGAAGAAGAAGAGGAAGAAGCACAAGAGGAAGAACAAGAAGAAGAAGAAATGGAAGATTTAAATTTTGAAAGACCTACCCGAGCATCAACCCTAGGTATTGTTGATGATAGCACAGCTCCAACTTTTCAAGATGAAGAATGGGATGATTTGATAGCTAGATATTGGGGAGCTATGAAAACGAAACATAGAGCTGGAAAAGTCATAGAACTTTTAAATGTAAGACTTTGGGATGGGATTCCAAGAGACCAAGCTGATACCTACCAAAATGACTATCATGATTCAAGAGTGTTAGAATTGCTAAAAAAAGTTTGGAGACAATTGAGCTCGAGAGCAAAAGTCAACTGTAGCGTAGGTTGTATACTAGAAAATAAAAATGATGGTGAACTCCGATACTTTCACTCATCATCAAACAATGCTACCGTATATCCAAAAGCTAAACTGATTGAAACTGAAGGAGATCTTGATGACTTCTTTGTTGATGTTATGGAGACTGATCATCGTACAAATAGCTTGAGACGGAGACCAAATACGACTTGGAGATTGATGTTAATCACAAACATTTCGTTTTATTTCTACAAACTACTCGGAATGGGAAAAGTTGGATCACCACCAGAGCATTTACCCTCTCACCTCCTTAACAACAGACACATACGAACCATGTTAAAAAACACAAAAGGAAAACGAATTACCGACAATCTTTGTTTTTTTAGATGTCTAGCATTACACAAAGAACTACAAAAAAACGGTGGAATTGCAAAAGATCCGATAATTAAGGAGGTGAAGGAGTACCAACAACAATATCATAGTTTCATCTATGGTGATAGTGGTAAAAGGTGTGATGGGAAAGGAGTGACAGAAGCTGATTTATTGCTTTTGGAGTGAGCATTTCAACTGAAGATAACAGTGTTTTCTTTAAATGATGATATGACTTCAACAGTTATTTGGAATTCAAACTCCAGTTATAAGGAGAATCTATATTTGGATCTTTATATCAATCACTTCAGTCTTATTACAAACTTGGAAGGATATGTCAAAGCCTACAGATGTCCAACCTGTTCTACTTGTTATGATAGATTGGGGAATCTGAAAAGACACAGATGTTCAATCTCAGAGGCAACAACTATGCAGTTTTCTGGAGGGCAATACAGTCCTACTGCTACAATATTCGACAAACTGAAGGTTCAATTCGGGATAGATATCGGGTCAGATGATTCCTTGAGATACTATCCATTTTTTGCAACATTTGACATAGAGTGTTTGTTACCTAATTGCGAAAAATATCGAGATACAGACACAACCATTTACACGAATGAGCATAAACTTTTAAGTATTTCAATTTGTTCAAACGTACCCGACTTCAACAACCCGCGTTGTATTGTCAATAATGGGGATGATGATGAATGTGTTGGAAAGTTCATTGAATACTTGGATGATATTAGTGAAGAATCATATAGCCGATTGGAAAAACAGTTTTCGCGAATCATAAAACAGATAGAAGGTGAATTACAACGACTGGAAGAAGCTGAAGAAAAGTTTCGTACTGATTTTGAAAAAAATCGTTTCAGACGTAGAACAGGAGCTGAAAAAGTTCTGGATGATTTGTACAGCTATATGAAAAAACTCCCTATTCTAGGTTTCAATTCACAGACTTATGATGTCAATGTGATGAAAGGAAAACTGCTTCAAAAATTGAAAGATGTCTCCGACACAGATTTTGATTTTGTTATAAAAAAAGGAACCAAGATGCCTGTTATCGGAATAGGATCTTTTTTGTTTTTAGATTGTACAAACTTCATCGCTCCTGGATATAGCTATGAAATGTATCTCAAAGCATACAAATGTGAAGCCGGAAAAGGATTTTTTCCTTATGAATGGATGAAAGACTTGGAACAACTTAATCAAGAACATCTACCTCCAAGAGAAGCTTTTTACAGTTCTTTAAAACAAAAGAATATCAGTGAAGAAGAGTACATAATTTGTCAAGAAGCATGGAAAAATAACGACATGAAGACAATGAGAGATTTTTTAAAATGGTACAACAACTTGGATGTAAAACCATTTGTTCAAGCGTTGGAAAGACAAAGATCGATCTACAGAGAGCATGGGATTGATATGTTAAAAGATGGTATATCTTTACCAGGATTAGCGATTCGATGGATGTTTAACAAAGCACCTCAACCAACCCCTCCATACCTCTCTACATACTTGAATTTTGATGAACTTGGTAACTCGTTTCGTCAGACTCTCCCAATTTGTCTGCTTGACAACTGCAATGCAGAACTTTATCCTCTAATAAAGAAAAATATAGTTGGAGGGCCAAGTCTAGTGATGCATAGATATCACGAAAAAGGTATAACTAAAATTAGAGAACATTGGTTGGGAAAAGAAGCAAAGATTTGTGATAGAATCTATGGAGTTGATGCAAATGCGCTCTATTTATGGTGTATGATGCAATCAATGCCTACTGGCTATCCTCGAAGAAGAAAAATCGAAAACTCCTTTGTCGCTGAACCAGTAAAATTTAGCAAGATAGCTCATAGCTGGTTACAGTTCCAAATGTTCTCAAAAAAAATCAATATCAGACATCAGCTCAATGGAGGAGAAGTCACTCTCGGACAGCGAGGATTACCAGTTGATGGTTTCTGTGTTGAAAATCGTCATGTCTTTCAATTCCACGGATGTTTTTGGCATGGACACGACTGCTCTTATAACAACGCTAAAGACCAAGAGCTTCAAGCTAGTGGAAGAAAATCAAAAGCAAATCTGTTTAAAACTACGATGGAAAATGAAGAATATCTTCGAGCATTAGGTTACACTGTAATCTCGATTTGGGAGTGTGACTGGATGAAGCGTGTAAAAACTCACACAAATTTACAAAAATTTGTCAACACGTTTTACAATTCTTTCTACCCTAAAATACTTGAAAAAAAGCTGAATCAAGAAGAAGTGTTGGAGAGAGTTCAATCAGAAGAATTCTTCGGATTTGTTGAATGTGACATCGAAGTTCCTGAGGAAGAGGAAGAAAAGTTCTCCGAAATGCCTCCGATTTTTAAAAATACGATGTTAACCAGAGAACACTTGAGCGATGAAATGAAAGTCTTTGCTGAAGCCGAAGGGTTTTTAAAGACTCCTCAACGCTCATTAGTTGGAAGTATGTACGGAGATAAGATATTGCTAATGAGTCCTTTGTTGAAATGGTACTTGAAACAAGGATTGAAAGTCACCAAAGTTTATCAGCTAATAGAATATATTCCTAGAAAAGCTTTTGAAGCTTTTGGAACATCGGTTTCAGACGCTAGGAGAATGGGAGATGCAGACCCTAGTCAAGAATTACTCGCTACTACTAGCAAGTTGGTAGGAAATGCTGCTTATGGAAAAACAATCACTGATAAAGAAAAACATACCACCATCAAGTTCATCGAAGGCGCCAGAAAAGCTTCATTTCGTATCAGAGGAAACAAATTTATCTCCATGGAAGAGATAGCAGATGATTTTTATGAAATCGTAACCTGTAAACAACTAGTAAGTTTTAAAACAATTATTTTGCAATTCAAAATTTATATTCCACAAGTTTACTTTGCTAATCAGTATCACCATCATTTCAGCTAACTATGAATGTTCCAGTACACTTGGGTTTCTCCGTGCTACAGTATGCTAAACTGAGAATGCTACAGTTTTACTACGACTTTATGGATAAGTAAGTAAAACCTAATTCCCTACCATTATTATGTGTAAGTAAGTAAAACTTCCAAATAATTGAAATCGAAACAAACTTTTTATTTATAGATATATTGACAGAAGTGATTTCCAATATGTTGAAATGGATACAGATAGCGCATACATGGCGTTGAGCGGAACATTAGAAACACTGGTAAAACCAAGTATGAAAAAAGAGTTTTACAATGAATATGGTGATTGGTTTCCACGCCCATACTGTGACAAACATAGGGATGAGTTTTTAAGAACCAAAACAATGGGTTTAGAATGGAGCATGCAAGACTGTTGTGAAAAAGTACTAAAACACGGAAAAAGAACACCTGGGCTGTTTAAAGAGGAATTTACCGGAGATGGAATTGTTGCACTTAACTCTAAATCCTATTACTGCTGGGGAGAAAAAGGAAACAAGTTTAGCTCAAAAGGTTTGAACAAACGAATTAATCAATTGAACAAAGACAGTTATCTAAATGTATTGAACACAAAAAAGTCGTTTATGGGTAAAAATCGAGGATTTGTAGTAAAGGATCAAAAAATGTTGACATACAACCAAATAAAACGAGGTCTCACATATTTTTATGCTAAAAGACGAGTGTGTTCTGATGGAGTATCTACCGAGCCTACTTGGGCTTAAATAAAAACCTTCATAATAGACTTCTTTTACCACAGTTACTATAACTATATATATATATATATATATGTATATAAAATACAAAAAAATCTTTCATCATCCTTATAAATATTGATAAAGAATAGATGAATATTTAACTTTATCATCCGATATATTTTATAGCATTCAATGTATATATGAGTTCGAATTATGTATCTAGCTATATTATATGAGGAGATTTTGCCCCTACTTATTATGTAATAAATGTATATAGTCATACATTGATTCGCTTTTAATCAATGAATTTATTCAAGGTAGATACATCTCCTCTCTCCTCTCTCTCAAGATGCTATATGAGCTCGAGTTATGAAAAGAAATTATCAAAACTTAAATGTCATACATTCAAAATGTATATACCATATAAGTTCAAATTAAGTAAAATAATAATCAAAACTCGAATGCCACTTAAATGCCACTCAAATGCCACTCAAGTACCCCTCAAATAAAACACAATATAAACTCGGCGAATTCATTCAACGCCGTAACCCATTGCATAACCCCAGATTATGACCCCACAAAAAAACACTTGGTAGGGAGATCTGCTCATATATTACTACTCACTGACATATTTCATTTTTAAATAATTTGGGTTTGATTTAGAAATGAGTTTACCAGATGAATGATAGGATCATATCAACTAGCGGTAGTTTTAAAAAGATGCATGTGTACGACTTGTACTCCGTGTACTGTATGCTAAAGTAGTTGAAAACATCTTTTTAAAGACAATTGATAAGTATGAAGAAATAAAGTTTTAGTAAACAAACCTTTTTAAAGTTTTTTGAAGTTTTTTGGCGTCCAGGAATGTGAATAAATTAAAGAACAGTCAAAGGATATCCGGAAAATAATTGCTCTATATTTGAGAGTAATTTGTCACCAAAGCCTTTTATTTCATAATAAAATTATACCCCTCTGTTTCCCCATCACAAACCACTTCCCAGAGATGCCTCAGTAATATGAAGAAGCTGTTTTAACAGAAAAACAGAGATGGCCTTGGGTAAAGTTAAACTCACAGCCCTTGAATCAGAAGCTGGCTGCTCTGCCACTGAGCTACTGTATACATTTATTATCGCTATCAAAAACTGAATGCAAATCGACGGGAATGTAAACAACGCGCACCGGAGCTATACCAACATCTCACCGGAGCTATATCAGCGCTGGTGGCATGCTCAACGTAGTGGTCAGGTGAGAAAATCTGGTGTTTGTGGCCAGGTCTTGAGTTTCTTTTCCACTGCTTAGTATCATCCAATCAGTTATAAATAATTGGGCAATCTGGTGCTGCAATGGGTTGGCTTTGTACCCAATAGATTAGGTTACTTCAACCACATAGGTTACATACTGTATTGTATAAGTATAACATACTTGGTCGTAGTCGGAGTTGGTTTGGGTTTGATAGAGTACGCATCTGTTTGTTGTGAACCTGTCTATAGACAGGAAATAAATTGTATGACGTTGTAAAATAACATTTCATCAGTCTAGCAGGTTTCCTGGTGCTCATCACACAGGTTCTCCAGGCTCGAATCTGATTCAAAGTTTGGCTGAGCTGTGCCTCACAGTAAAAGTTGGGTGCAAATCCTTCACACTATCAATATGTAGATTATATAACTCTCATCTAACATTTCACAATATATGCAATATTGTACAACTAAATTTAAGATAATCTGAAGTTATGAGAGAGATTAGTCACATCACTCACTGGGCATCATAAACACTTTATGAACTACACTTTAATAGAGTGAATAACGGTTAGAATTGTGCTCTCTTTGCTTCCACTGAAAGACCAAATATTCAAGACTTGTCTTCCCTTATTTGTAATTCAAAACCTACTTGTATTACTCATCCTAGAGGTTCAAAGGTCACATATTTTACTCGGTATAGATTTGCGCATTACATTTTATAACCTTGACCTTTGACCAGCACTCAGAACTTCAAAATTAGTAACCAGAGGAAATCTTATGTAGACGCCAGTTACTATTACTAAAGGAGTATCAATAAATATGAAATCTTTGAGTGAACTTCTGCAAAAATGCATAAGATTGCAGAGCTAATTGTTTTGGCACTCAGGCTATCTATGCCATTCCAAAACCATTTCTTAGTGGGACACAAAAAGTTCCTGGCAGAAAAGACGACTCCTAGTATTTGAGTACAAATAGAAATCTGCTTTGTAACTATTAACACTGTGCCGAGTCTAAAAGGAGATAAGTAAGCAATTGTACTAGGAACTCTTTGGTTAAGGCAAACACAAGCATGCTACCTGAAGCTTCACTCCAGGCAGCAAGCTTGTCAGCATGGTACAGAGTCTTTCATTGGCGGAATGCCAGCTGTGTTGGATTATTTCCTTTGCGATGTTGTCGCATAGATCAAGATGCCAAATTAGGAGTTTGTGAAAAAACCAACAATTAATGTGTAATACTGCAAAGTAACAAGAAATTATAAAGACTCACTCTTTTATTATTATCAATAATAACAATGAAAGAAATGCTCCTTAAATCCTTCTATACAATTTGACTGGTCTGACTATACAGGTATGAAGTGGATAGATCATGTAACAAAGAAGGCCTGAAAGAATGAACAAGGTACATGATGCAGTATTCAAGCGTTAGCAATGTCACATTTGAGAACTCGGTATACTAACAACACAAAACTGAATAGAAGCTTGATATAGAACAAACATAACAATAGCATTGCTTTGTTCATTGCTCGCTGCTAGAGTTGATTTGCTCTCACTCCACTACAGTCAATTGCTATATTCAGTATGGCAGCTATACATGGTGAGTTGGCTATAATATAAAACCTGTACAATATACTAGTCTGACTTGGTAGATGAACTGTTTGCTTGCCCATTTAGTATGGAGTAATTGTTACATACTTTTGTAGCAAACAAGTACAGAATTGAGAAGAAAGGACTGTTTGTGGTGGTGGAACAGTTGACACACAAACTCTGCTTTGGTACTGACAAAGAAAATGAAGACTGGGGTGAGAAAACAATCCTAAACTATAAACCTGACACAAGAAGCCTGAAAGAGTTGTTTGGTTTGGAAGGTCATAATTACGTACATGGAAAAGATCTAGACAACAATAACTTTGATAGTTTCATGAATGAACTTTGTGATTCTAAGAATCCAAAACACGAGTTTTTCATGTTCTTTCTCATGTCTCATGGATTTGAAAAAGGAAAATTCTTGCTGGCCAGCCAAGGTCAAACCGAAAAAGAGAAGACTAAGTCAGAAGAGCAGTGTTGTCCCAATCTAGAGCATCATACTTTCAGAGACAAATGCTTTGGTAGAGATATTGTGGCAGATGTGATTCGAAAAGTTTGTAACAGCGAGCGTTTCTTGGGAGTTCCCAAAATTTTTTTCATGCAGCTCTGCAGAGGTGCAGAAAGAAGGAATCTAGAATCTTCCCAATGCAAAACTAAACAAAAACCCGGAGAAAAATTGAGTGATGCAATAGCTACTTCATCTGACATAGAGTTATTCATACCCGACTGTCCTGACACGCTGGTACTTCATGCCTGCACCGAGGGATACGCCTCTTTGGTGGTGCCTGATACAAAACGTCCTGGCGTTCCAAATGGATCTCTGCTAATTCAAAGTTTTTGTGAAGCTGTGAGAGAACTTCAACGAACCAACGGAGACTACAAACATCTACTGGACCAAGTGAAAGCAAGCAGAGGAGACAAGGAGGGGGGAGGAGAAGACTTACACAGACACTTGATGGACAGGAGAGAAGATGTATCTGGTGGATGGATGATGAATGTGTGTCAGCGTACGGCAGCATTGGTTACCAACTATCTAATAGTGGAGGTCTTTCCAGCCCTGCCTTCAATTGCTTCTCTTCTCCAGAGCAGCAAACCTCTCAAAGATTCTACTTGCCAAAAAATAGTTCAAATCTTGCGGAATTACTCCAGAGATTTGGATCAAAGAGTTTTGTTTGCAAGTGTAGCTAAACATCTTGAAAGCGATGAAAACTCAATGAAATCAGTTGCAGAAGGTCAAGTTAACAGAACAACTAATGCAAAAGGCTTCTTGCCGAACAGGAAATTGAACAAGTGGATAAGAAAGTTTAAAGATACCAAGATATTTAAGTATTTCAATGACAGCAACTCGAATGAACCGGTTTCCACACAAACAGACTTCATTAACAAGTTGAAAGCTGCTGGTGCTGACAAAGAAGATAAACAAGTAGTTGATGATATTTTAGCTCTCTGTAAAAAGAAAAAAGAAGGAAAGGCCTACACAAAATTTGTTGGGAAGTACCTGTGGAACAACCTTTGGTGCGCCACACCGAAATCTCTCATTTCTAAGGAAAGTGACCAAATGTACAAACCTTTAGAGGACAAGCTAAAGATGATGTTAGCAAACATACAAAAACTGTCTGCGCTGGGGAAAGAACAACCTCACGTCAGCAGCTCTTTGAGCAAGAAACTCTCTATGATAGATGTATTGGAGACCCAAGGAAGGGCAACTCCTCAGTAACACTTGAAATCCATAACAGCCATCGCTGTAATGCATTAGGCATTTTCAGATCAAGAGCGTCCATGCCTTGAAAAAATTGGCACGGGAAAGCGCTTCCGAATGCAATTTTGACGTTCGTTCCTGGCATAATTTCTATGCATGAACGTTCAAAATCAAAAGTTCACTTCATCGGAGTTATCTTCTTCTTTTTTTCTAGTGTCGCAGTGAATAGTAAAAGGCGCATCCTGCTGAGGTGACAGCTTTTTGGTTATATATTATAAAAAAGTAAATAATAATTTTGATAATTATTACCAGTTACTTATGTGTTTTACTAATTACTATTTTTCATTTTTAACAATGTTTATTATCAGTTGGTGATGTTTGGCTATTTGAACAATTCTTTTTTTTTACTAACTAAAGTATAATAAAATAATTAAAAAAATACTATAAGAACTTATAATAATATTAATGATGATATCATTTGAATAACAGTAATATTAATAATGATTATCATACATTTTTCTTATATTATAATTATTTATTACAATTTTATTTTAATTCACCATCCTCAGTAAAATGTGTCCAAAAATAATTTCAACATCAACATGCTTCAAGACTTGTTATTATTTATTTTATTATTATTGTTAGAAATGAAACTTGAGGCCTCATCACTCTTGTCTTGTTATTGTAACTAACGTAAAAGGGCTCATTATTTGCAAAAATATTTATTATAGGAGAACTCTACGCATTCGGATCAAGAACGTCATAGGGTGGACGACCCCCTGAACGGTAAAACCACCGTTCGGCATAGAGTTCCAAAAAACAGGTTTTGTACTCGCCGAAAAACGAAAATTTCGCCCATTTTGGAATGAACGTTCTCGATCCGAAAATGCCTATTGTCTGCTCTGCCTTACTGCCTTACTTATACAGTTTAATTCACAATGTAGTGAGTTGATTGGAGTTATAGATTGATTTTATAATTGCGGCGTTCCAATGATTGTTTAGTAGATCGGTCATTAATTCAGTCCAAACTTATAAGAGGACAACTACCAAAAATATTGTGATCTATAATAAACCATTATATACAGCTGACTGTTTTTGTTGAAATTAAACATAGAGCTCAATACAATAATCAAACCATTGTATCCACCTATACAGTCCAAGTGCGAGAATATAATGTTTATCAAATGTTAGCTCAAACCAACAAGAGCGATTTGAAATTATTCTACTACTTCTATAACTGAGAGAAAATCTCACCCTCACTGTTTTTGACAAGCAGAAGGCAGTCTAATTGTTATGTCAGCCATAGACTGTTCTCCCTTCTCAGAACGCTAACTGTACGTCAAATATGACATGAGCGGCAAGTGAGAAAATGTGAAAAATATTTTATATTTAGTTTAGATACTGCACAAAGAAAAATTGGGCGTCGTATGACAAATCTACTTTTCTACCTGATCTCTTGTACAATTCCAAACTCAATGCTATTTGGTTTCACTAGTTTCATCTTGTACATAGCGTTTAAGTCATTTTGCGACGAACGTGAAATGTTGCAAAATAAGAAGATATTTGGGGAGGTATAGTCCTACCAATGGAGTTAGTTCTATGACATCAGCTGTCTAACCTCTGTTTTTGCTTTTCTGTTAACTTCCATTTCCACAATTTATCAATGACTTGATGATGCTGATAAAATTATTTTTGTATCACTCAGTTGGTATTTCTTTTATGTCAGGATTAATAAAAAAGCCTGTTTTGTCAGCCAGTTTGATTTGCTGGTAAATAGTTTAGTGTTGCTGGAAGATGTTTTCTCTTACATCGTAAATCCAAACGCAGAGCTAGTTGTCAATGTTGACTCTTGTTAAACCTTTTTTATCACGTTTAATCTCATGTAAGGTTAGCCTATGGGTCCATAAATTGATAATGTGGCAGTAAGAGACCCTAGCAATCCACACCTCCACAACAACTGCAGTTACATCTCATCGCTAGAACACCAAGTGCCTATGAAGGGGTTTATTCCGATTAGATAAGAAAGGTCCCCTGACTAAAGGTCAAACACACCAAGAGGAACCAGTGCAACATTTAGTGGCTTTTTATATCACGCGTCGTAGCGCTACCCTATGCTTCAACTAGTTCTGAGGCTTCAAAAACTTATGCCTATTGTATGCCTGAGCGCACATGTGACTGGTCTATGTTTCTGACAGCAATCACATTTGTCATTTAATCACTTCAGGTGTCTGTTTTATTCACAACAGCACATCGATGGAAAATGTAAAATGTACTTTATGGATTTAGTAATACTTTCAAGTAGATCAGGTGTGGCGGCAGCTGATTTTATACACAAACACAAAGTAAACGGAGTAAGATACATAAACAGTATTGTCAGTTATTACTTCAGTTAAACGCATGCTTTTTTGTGGAGTTCTCACTTAGGTTACAAAATGATTCTTGCTCGGTACATTTAATTAATTTTTTTTAGTTAATTTACTTATTTAATTTACTAAATTTAATTTTGCAAAACAAGAAAGTTGTCAGTTTTCTGTTATATGCACTTTGGCGTTTAGAGCAAAACTTTGTTTCTTGCAGTACGGTTCTTGGGAAGGGGTGTTCTAAGACAATATGGACTCTGAACCTGCTGAATAATGCATATCACTTTTGTCTATTTACCTGTTCATTGGCTAGCAAACACCAACAATCAGTGCGCTAGAGTTCCATCCCCCCCCCCTCCGCCATTGTAAAAGTTATGTGCCGGTGGAATAACTTGCTGTGCCAGTGGCACAGCTTGCACGACTGGTCTTGACCCATGCAGGGCCGGTAATGAAACCTGACTGACCCTGTATGGTGATGTGGGCTGGTAGAAGAGGGCAACCTTAGCCGAGGATCCTCAAAACCACCTAGGAGCCTACTCTAACCCTGGAGCCGAAAGTACTCTTCCTTGGATTACCAGATGTAATGACCCCAGGCTAGGAATAGCCTTGAAACCCTGCAAGGTCTACTATTGGACAATGGAGATAGTACTACGCCCTTAAGCCACTTGGCACCATTTACATTTAATCGCAATCTATCACGTGATTTGTTGGTTATTTATATATTTGTTATTATTGGTTTAATCACTTCCTGTGCATGTATTGTTATATCTAATATGCAAATCACTTTCTGCTGGCCTGTCTATATAATGGCTAGAACATCTGTACTTCATTGCATTCATTCATTCATATCTTGCTAATCGCCCTAGTGGATAGCCACCCTAGGACTTTGGTTTCTGATGAATGAAGCCACTATACAAACAGCTCTCTGTGTAGTTTGTATGAGCAGTGGGCTCTGTGCTTGCTAAATGATCCGGCAGTAACTATCATAGTTATCACTGTCATACAGCACAGTGTCCCCACTGGAGAGAGGTATAATACTTGAGATTAGTGGAATTTTGTGGAAACCAGGCTGTAATCCATTACAATACCAACCATTACAACAAAGCGCCTGGCTAGCAACTAGGCTAAGTGCTGTGTCAATTTGAGAGCAAAAAATACATTTTCGCATTTACTTCAATTTAACACATAGTTTAATTGTGTTGTTGTTTATGTGAGCATTTAACTTTGAAGAAAATAGAGTTTGAAAAAAATGAACAAACATCATGAAACTTTGATGTCACAACACTTTTTAGCTTTGCCTTCGATGATTATTTTTCATGGCCTGTTTCCAGCGCACCCTTGTAATAATTCGGAGTTGTTTGTCTATGGGCAGATAACTCTTTATCTAATACACCATATTGAAAAGGCTAAAGTAAAATGAATTGAGTCTTTACAACTCAATTTTATCGCCAACATTTTTATTATGTTTTGTGTTCTGGACTCGTACTTTGTTTTTATATACTGTATCAGTTTTGTCTTACAAAGTGGATTGCTTTTACCTCTAATAATCATTCTGTGAGTGAGTGGATGAAGTGTAATCAGCAGCTTTTGGAAAGTCCACCGATGTATTCAAGTTCCTGAACCAGGATTGTTTCACTCAAAAATAAGCTGACAAACAGGCCATGAAAAGAATCTACCAGTCCTAGCAGAAGGCCACTGGCAAATGAGTGAACTGGAATGAAACTTTGTGCAAGCCTTCACCTGTAATGTCATATCACCTGTTATGGCATGTCACCTGTCATGTTATTTCACCTGTCATGTCATGTCACCTGTAATGCCATGAACACTGACCATGACCAAAGAGTAACAGTCTACTATTAGTACATACATGTACAGTGCATTGAGTATAACAATTTTTCCATCAAAGTGCCGGCTTAGTCAACTTTGTTTGGCAACTGTCCAACTTATTGCATTTAAAACAAGGTACTAAAGATAATGCTAGCATTGTTAGCATAAGCAAACAGACCCTTTACAACTAGACAAAAGTAGCTGGTCCAAAGGCTTGACTCAGTTAGTAGGCTGGCTGCAGTCAGTGAGCGCTACAATATACAAATACTAGTACGCAAACGACTAGCTACATCTGACTTCAAGCTTACTAGCTACTAACATGGATGTACCAGGTATGAATTAAACTCTTCTCCGTGATTGTATATTACTATTTTGTACCCTGAGCCAATGATTTTCTCTCACCTGCAACAGTAGGTAATGGAAATGTCCTGAATCCATCAAATGTAAACGGCAGTCTTCCAACAATATTTCTTCCTCACGCAGGGTAATATTCGTCAGTGTTGATGTAAGATGTGACCCCAGCCATCTACCAAGGTCATCAGTGTTGATACCAATAAAACGGTTGAATAGCAGGCAGGCAGTGAAATAGGGAGTGTGAGATTACATTAGTACCAGTTACTAACTACTAGCTACATCGGAGGACAGACCTACTAGCTACTAACATGGATGTAGAGGGTACGAACACTTTCTTCAAAATCAATCTTATGCATGTCGATTGATTTTTTTTTACCATTTTATCATTTATTAGGAATTTAACTAAAATCTTTGTGTAAACTTGATTACAATCTATTAAGCCTATATTTTCATTCAAAGGCATAATTATAAACCACTGTAAGATATAGTAAGAGATTTAGTTTTGAAATGATGGATATATGAATCGCAACACAATGTATGTAGGATACAGTATAATATATGTAGGATACAATATAATATATGTAGGATACAGTATAATATATGCAGGATACAATATAATGTATGTAGGATACAATATAATATATGTAGGATACAATATAACATATGTAGGATACAATATAACATATGTAGGATACAATATGATATATCTAGGATACCATATAATATATGTAGGATACAATATAATATATGTAGGATACAATATAATATATGTAGGATACAATATATTATATGTAGGATACAGTATAATATTGTACAGGAATTTGTGTCTGGGTGGTAGCCACCTGTACACACTCCCGACGTGCTCTACACAGCCCAAGTCAACTCACAATAATCTGCTATTATTGTCTGGAGAGCATTTACTGGTTTGTGCAATTATGGGTGCGGCCGAATCTGGCGTGTATGTTTGCTGGCAGTGGACAATAATTATTGGATAATTATTGGCTGCGTCCGAACATGGTCATGTCCGACAATAATTGTGCTGTAATTATTGTTTAGTTTATAGTTTGTTGCGAACTGTGACTTGTGACAATACTCGTGCCGAGTTATTGTCTAGTTTATAGTTTGTTTCGAACTGTGACTGCGGGCAATAATTATGCAGGAATTATTTGCTGTCAAATCTTGATTCAGTCGAGATCGACAATAACTTCAATGTAATTATTGTTGTCTAACTTGTTGGATTCCCCGAATCCGAATTTGATGTGAGCCGAACTATTAGGGCACTAGGCGTTGTGTTGTAATCCTCACCTCAGGTGAGGGGATACACAGTGATAGGGCGAACCGTTCTCACTTTCCACCTTGGTTTCGTGCTTGCTAATAGTCGACCAGGTCAGCACTTGTAGTTTTGTTGCTCCTAGCTGTGCTTGCTTCTGAGAGAGAGAATCATCTGAGAGTCAGGCTAACTCTGAACTTTATTGCACTAACAGCAGTTTAAATACAGGGAAGGCGGGTACACATTACAAACCCCGCCTGAGTAAAATATTGGTGCAAGCCACGCCTTGCCCTTACATCAGCACCCAAATTGTAATAATTAAAAACGTGGAAAAATATAATAAGTTGTAGTAAATAATTATTTGGTACAAGGTAGAACGCACTAAATGGTATCGTAGGCACATGTAAACAATAGAACCTTGCACAGACATAGACAGTGTGTAGCGAGTAGACATAAATGTAGACAGCGAGTTATTTCGGAGATACAAGCTTAATTCTTAGACAAAGGAAATAGAACAATGAGATACAAGCTCAGTCGGTAATTGCGAGAGAGTGTCTTACTGAGTAGATAATAATAATAATAAACTAGGAGAAGGTACTGGCGTCCCTCTCAATATATGTAGGATACAATATAATATATGTAGGATACAATATAATATATGTAGGATACAATATAATATATGTAGGATACAGTATGATGTATGTAGGATACAGTATAATATATGTAGGATACAATATAATATATGTAGGATACAATATATTATATGTAGGATACAGTATGATGTATGTAGGATACAGTATAATATATGCAGGATACAATATAATATATGTAGGATACAGTATGATGTATGTAGGATACAATACAATATATGTAGGATACAATATATTATATGTAGGATACAGTATAATATATGTAGGATGCAATATAATATATGTAGGATACAAAATAATATATGTAGGATACAGTATGATGTATGTAGGATACAATATATTATATGTAGGATACAATATAATATATGTAGGATACAGTATGATGTATGTAGGATACGGTATAATATATGCAGGATACAATATAATATATGTAGGATACAGTATGATGTATGTAGGATACAGTATAATATATGTAGGATACAATATAATATATGCAAGGCAAACTGTTGTTAGCGATGAACACTGTCATAGATTACCTAGTCTTCACTTCTACAGGACATGAGCTGAAGTATAACATCGATGTCAAGAGGAAAGGTGTGTTTGTGACAGTCGAAGAGACTATTCATAAACTGTGTTTTCATCCCACCAATGCAGAACCTTTTGATTGGGGAAAGGAGGCAGCTCTCAACTACGCTCGTGATACGGTGTGCTTGGAAAAACTTTTTGGTTTAGAAAACCCTGTCAACCAACTGAAAAAGAATTTGGGAAATGGAGATGGAGAGTTTGAGAGTTTTGATCAATTTATTGATGAAATTTGTGACCATAAGAAGTACTCGGAACCTGAATTCCTCATGTTTTTTTTAATGTCTCACGGTTTTGAAGATGGAAAGTTTCTGCTGTCATGTGAAGGTATTGGTAAAGATGAGCATGGCAATGATCTGTCGGCTAGACCCTGCTGCCTCGATCGAGAAAATAAACAACACAGTTTCCATGGTAATTGTTTCGGTCGCGACGTAGGAGATGTCATTAAGAAGGTTTGTGACAGTAAACGATTTTCGAAATGCCCCAAAATGTTTTTTCTTCAACTTTGCAGAGGTGGAAATGAGAAAAATTTGGAATGGTCCAGCAAGAACTCTGTTGATCAAGAACAGTTGAGCCATCCAATAAGTACAAATTCAGACATAGAGTTATTTTTGCCTGGCTATCCTGATACGCTAGTGTTTAGAGCGTCTACTGAAGGTTACGTATCCAACGTGCAAAGTGATACAGCATTTCCTGGTGTACCGAGTGGTTCTTTGTTGATTCAGAGCTTTTGTAGTGCTGTAAAAGAGCTTCAAAAATCCAATTGGGAGTTCTCAGAGCTGATAAAAAAAGTGCAAAAGTCGGAGGCACCTGATCTAAATCATCTAGTTACCGCTCTTGAGAGACGCAGAGAAGATATATCAGGTGGTTGGATTATGAATGTCTGTCAGCGTACCTCAGCATGGGTGACCAACTACCTCGTTGTTGACATCGCTGCCTCCACTCCGTCTCTCAAGCCCTTGCTTACAACAGATGAAGAGACATTTTGTGACCAAACTTCTGAATCCCAAGAAGATGAAACTCATACAAGCTTTGTAGGCCAGCTGGAGGGCTATAAGAGAGAGTTAAACCATAAAATTAAAGTCAATCGCTTATTTAAAATGTTTGCAGGAAGAGGAAACCAGGTGATCATCCAAGTTTTACACTTTCTCTGGTTTAAAACACGTACTCGTATCGACAAAGTCGAATTTGATGCGCCGGTACATAGTGATGAGATTAACGAAGAAGAGAAAGCATGCCTGCGTACTGAATTGAATGAAATGGTGCGATGGATTAAGGAAGGTATTCCTTGCAGTGAGAAGCTTTACAACTTTCTTTGTGGCCTTGAATATGAAAGACTTCCAAATACTGCAGAGGAAGAAGATTCACCACAGGCCGGCCAACTCATCAAAGAATTCATGCAGCGCTTAGAGGGCTATTCCTCAGATACTCAGGATCTGCATTTAGTTGAAGAGGTTATCAGCTTGTGCAAAGAGAATGGAAAAGTTTTCTCTCAGCATGTCCTTTGCTGGCTGTGGATATACCTTCCTCGTGTAAATCGTCTGCCAAACCATCATCTATGCATAGCCGACTGGCAAGAGGATCAGAATGCGGTGCTGGAGACAAAACTTAATACGATGATCAAAAACATACAAGTACAGAGTGCTTATGGCAAACAGCAGCCTCACGTCAGCAGCTGTTTAAGCAAACAATTATCCATGATAGAAATATTGGAGAGCCAGGGGAGAGCAACTCCTTTTTAATAAACAATCTTATGTACTCTATCCGTTATCAAAACAGAATTCTTTTGACATTTCTATGAAAATGATTTATAGCGGCAATATTATTTTACTTCCAGCCACACTATGCTTTAAGTTTTGATTTTGCTATCTGGTTTTAGATATTTATGCAAAGGGACATAATTCATGCATAGATCGTGTGATTTTTTACAAGGTAATGTATGTTTTACTGCTCTGACCAGGTTTGTTGATGTACATTCCAGTTCTGCTCTTACCTATATATTGGTGGACATTATGTGTGAGTGGGCCAAGCGCTGATATTGCCACGTAAATGGTAAAGTGTTGAACGTTTTGTTCGCAGCGAGTATTGATTTATTGCAAACTTCATCAAAATACATTAATTTATGAAATTTCAGACATGCATTGCATTAAAAGTACAACAAGTACACAGAAAACTAGTCTATCAATTTATTTTTACATTAATTTGCTTTGTGATAATATGAGAACTGTATAAAATCAAAAAGCAAAGAAGTAAATTTCACATATCCACCTCTGTACAAAGAGGAAACAACAGATTTTTATTGTGGAAATAACTCCAAATTATCTCAACAAGTTAATCTGCAGCAATATTTAACTCATTCCGCTGGCAATAGCTTGTCTCAATATTGGTCAACTCGTATTTTTAGAAGTTTTTGTTCATCAAAATAAACGTTAGCTGAAAGATTACAAGTAGGTATGTGCAAGTTTGCAGAGATGGTCAGTAGATCCTTCTACACTGTGTATATATCAGCATGTAGACTGCTGGGTGTTTGGTAGACGTCATCATAGATAGACTGCTGTGAGTGAGGGTGGTCCAGGTGAGAGGCATCGGATATGACTGTAACATAACTGCTCTCTGCAGTCAATGCATGCTATATATAAAATACTTTACAATAAGGGGGCTTGGGATCCACAATGCATTGGGTCGTCATTGACAGTCACTGAATCCTCATTAATAAGTACTGTTTAACAAAAACTTCATTTTTATTTAAACCATTGGCATATAATTTTTTTAAAACATCTGTGGCAACGCTCTAGCTGAAATGAGCCAATTTTACTATTTCTTAAAAAGAAAATTAATTACGTTTATGATTACCATAAAGTATTGTCACGCTCAGAATCTCAGATTGCTGTCAATCGCTGCAAGTTCGTACACTGTGTCAAGGTCATGTCTGCTTCTCAATAACTAAATCCACCTCGCTTGTCACCTAATATTATTCACCACTTAATGTGTCTATTGCGGCCATGATTTTTTTCACTCAACAATTCACTTTCAAAATGTACTCATTTAATAGCAAGTTTAATATCTATGCGTATCTATGGTATCTGAAATGACTCTTTATTAACAAGGTAAAGCATTTTGCAGTGAGAACACTTTTTAGGTAAAGTTCGCTGTGGGGAACATTCAATAAATACAGTGCAGTATTACTACGTGTGTGGTCCCACATCTAAGTGGGACAGACAGACAGACTCGGGCGCCTCAAACAGGTGGATTGACATACAGACAGACATACGCACAGAAGAATAGATGTCTAACGAGACAGGTAGGCATACAGGTGTACAGACAGGCAAAAATGAATGAAACTACCTGAAGCATGACCAGAATCAGCACTAGCGTTTGACTGGCAGCTCTTTCCTCTAAAGTGAAGGACCTGAGGTGGTGGGTTGGTGGCCATCTCTGGTTGCTTGCTGTAAGTGGCAGTAATGTGTGGTTTAGGTTAAACATGGCTGTAGCCATTGGCACACTATGGTCCCTAGACATAGATGTGACATAGTCCCTAGACATAGATGTGGCATAGTCCCTAGACATAGATGTGGCATAGTCCCTAGACATAGATGTAACATAATCCCTAGACATAGATGTGACATAGTCCCTAGACATAGATGTGACATAGTCCCTAGACATAGATGTGACATAGTCCCTAGACATATATGTAACATAATCCCTAGACATAGATGTGGCATAGTCCCTAGACATAGATGTGACATAGTCCCTAGACATAGATGTGGCATAGTCCCTAGACATAGATGTGGCATAGTCCCTAGACATAGATGTGACATAGTCCCTAGACATATATGTAACATAATCCCTAGACATAGATGTGACATAGTCCCTAGACATATATGTAACATAATCCCTAGACATAGATGTGGCATAGTCCCTAGACATAGATGTGACATAGTCCCTAGACATAGATGCGGCATAGTCCCTAGACATAGATGTAACATAATCCCTAGACATAGATGTAACATAGTCCCTAGACATAGATGTAACATAATCCCTAGACATAGATGTGACATAGTCCCTAGACATAGATGTGACATAGTCCCTAGACATTATGTCTAGGGACTATGTCACATCTATGTCTAGGGATTATGTTACATCTATGATAGATGTAACATAATCCCTAGACATAGATGTGACATAGTCCCTAGACATAGATGTGACATAGTCCCTAGACATAGATGTAACATAATCCCTAGACATAGATGTGACATAGTCCCTAGACATATATGTAACATAATCCCTAGACATAGATGTAACATAATCCCTAGACATAGATGTGACATAGTCCCTAGACATAGATGTAACATAATCCCTAGACATAGATGTGGCATAGTCCCTAGACATAGATGTAACATAATCCCTAGACATAGATGTGACATAGTCCCTAGACATAGATGTGACATAGTCCCTAGACATATATGTAACATAATCCCTAGACATAGATGTGACATAGTCCCTAGACATATATGTAACATAATCCCTAGACATAGATGTGGCATAGTCCCTAGACATAGATGTGACATAGTCCCTAGACATAGATGTGACATAGTCCCTAGACATAGATGTAACATAGTCCCTAGACATAGATGTAACATAATCCCTAGACATAGATGTGACATAGTCCCTAGACATATATGTAACATAATCCCTAGACATAGATGTAACATAATCCCTAGACATAGATGTGACATAGTCCCTAGACATAGATGTGACATAGTCCCTAGACATAGATGTGACATAGTCCCTAGACATAGATGTGACATAGTCCCTAGACATAGATGTGACATAGTCCCTAGACATATATGTAACATAATCCCTAGACATAGATGTGACATAGTCCCTAGACATATATGTAACATAATCCCTAGACATAGATGTGGCATAGTCCCTAGACATAGATGTAACATAATCCCTAGACATAGATGTGACATAGTCCCTAGACATAGATGTAACATAGTCCCTAGACATAGATGTGACATAGTCCCTAGACATATATGTAACATAATCCCTAGACATAGATGTGGCATAGTCCCTAGACATAGATGTGGCATAGTCCCTAGACATAGATGTGGCATAGTCCCTAGACATAGATGTAACATAATCCCTAGACATAGATGTAACATAGTCCCTAGACATATATGTAACATAATCCCTAGACATAGATGTGGCATAGTCCCTAGACATAGATGTGGCATAGTCCCTAGACATAGATGTGGCATAGTCCCTAGACATAGATGTAACATAGTCCCTAGACATAGATGTGACATAGTCCCTAGACATAGATGTGACATAGTCCCTAGACATATATGTAACATAATCCCTAGACATAGATGTAACATAATCCCTAGACATATATGTAACATAATCCCTAGACATAGATGTGACATAGTCCCTAGACATAGATGTAACATAGTCCCTAGACATAGATGTAACATAATCCCTAGACATAGATGTGGCATAGTCCCTAGACATAGATGTGACATAGTCCCTAGACATAGATGTGGCATAGTCCCTAGACATAGATGTAACATAATCCCTAGACATAGATGTGACATAGTCCCTAAACATAGATGTAACATAATCCCTAGACATAGATGTAACATAATCCCTAGACATAGATGTGACATAGTCCCTAGACATAGATGTGACATAGTCCCTAGACATAGATGTAACATAATCCCTAGACATAGATGTAACATAGTCCCTAGACATAGATGTGACATAGTCCCTAGACATAGATGTAACATAATCCCTAGACATATATGTGACATAGTCCCTAGACATAGATGTGACATAGTCCCTAGACATAGATGTAACATAATCCCTAGACATAGATGTAACATAATCCCTAGACATATATGTGACATAGTCCCTAGACATAGATGTGACATAGTCCCTAGACATAGATGTAACATAATCCCTAGACATAGATGTAACATAATCCCTAGACATAGATGTGGCATAGTCCCTAGACATAGATGTGACATAGTCCCTAGACATAGATGTGGCATAGTCCCTAGACATAGATGTGGCATAGTCCCTAGACATAGATGTGACATAGTCCCTAGACATAGATGTAACATAATCCCTAGACATATATGTGACATAGTCCCTAGACATAGATGTGACATAGTACCTAGACATAGATGTAACATAATCCCTAGACATAGATGTAACATAATCCCTAGACATATATGTGACATAGTCCCTAGACATAGATGTGACATAGTCCCTAGACATAGATGTGACATAGTCCCTAGACATATATGTAACATAATCCCTAGACATAGATGTGGCATAGTCCCTAGACATCGATGTGACATAGTCCCTAGACATAGATGTGGCATAGTCCCTAGACATAGATGTGGCATAGTCCCTAGACATAGATGTGACATAGTCCCTAGACATATATGTAACATAATCCCTAGACATAGATGTGACATAGTCCCTAGACATATATGTAACATAATCCCTAGACATAGATGTGGCATAGTCCCTAGACATAGATGTGACATAGTCCCTAGACATAGATGTGGCATAGTCCCTAGACATAGATGTAACATAATCCCTAGACATAGATGTAACATAGTCCCTAGACATAGATGTAACATAATCCCTAGACATAGATGTGACATAGTCCCTAGACATAGATGTGACATAGTCCCTAGACATTATGTCTAGGGACTATGTCACATCTATGTCTAGGGATTATGTTACATCTATGATAGATGTAACATAATCCCTAGACATAGATGTAACATAGTCCCTAGACATAGATGTGACATAGTCCCTAGACATAGATGTAACATAATCCCTAGACATAGATGTGACATAGTCCCTAGACATATATGTAACATAATCCCTAGACATAGATGTAACATAATCCCTAGACATAGATGTGACATAGTCCCTAGACATAGATGTAACATAATCCCTAGACATAGATGTGGCATAGTCCCTAGACATAGATGTAACATAATCCCTAGACATAGATGTGACATAGTCCCTAGATATAGATGTGACATAGTCCCTAGACATATATGTAACATAATCCCTAGACATAGATGTGACATAGTCCCTAGACATATATGTAACATAATCCCTAGACATAGATGTGGCATAGTCCCTAGACATAGATGTGACATAGTCCCTAGACATAGATGTGACATAGTCCCTAGACATAGATGTAACATAGTCCCTAGACATAGATGTAACATAATCCCTAGACATAGATGTGACATAGTCCCTAGACATATATGTAACATAATCCCTAGACATAGATGTAACATAATCCCTAGACATAGATGTGACATAGTCCCTAGACATAGATGTGACATAGTCCCTAGACATAGATGTGACATAGTCCCTAGACATAGATGTGACATAGTCCCTAGACATAGATGTGACATAGTCCCTAGACATATATGTAACATAATCCCTAGACATAGATGTGACATAGTCCCTAGACATATATGTAACATAATCCCTAGACATAGATGTGGCATAGTCCCTAGACATAGATGTAACATAATCCCTAGACATAGATGTGACATAGTCCCTAGACATAGATGTAACATAGTCCCTAGACATAGATGTGACATAGTCCCTAGACATATATGTAACATAATCCCTAGACATAGATGTGGCATAGTCCCTAGACATAGATGTGGCATAGTCCCTAGACATAGATGTGGCATAGTCCCTAGACATAGATGTAACATAATCCCTAGACATAGATGTAACATAGTCCCTAGACATATATGTAACATAATCCCTAGACATAGATGTGGCATAGTCCCTAGACATAGATGTGGCATAGTCCCTAGACATAGATGTGGCATAGTCCCTAGACATAGATGTAACATAATCCCTAGACATATATGTAACATAATCCCTAGACATAGATGTGACATAGTCCCTAGACATAGATGTAACATAGTCCCTAGACATAGATGTAACATAATCCCTAGACATAGATGTGGCATAGTCCCTAGACATAGATGTGACATAGTCCCTAGACATAGATGTGGCATAGTCCCTAGACATAGATGTAACATAATCCCTAGACATAGATGTGACATAGTCCCTAGACATAGATGTGACATAGTCCCTAGACATAGATGTGGCATAGTCCCTAGACATAGATGTAACATAATCCCTAGACATAGATGTGACATAGTCCCTAGACATAGATGTAACATAATCCCTAGACATAGATGTAACATAATCCCTAGACATAGATGTGACATAGTCCCTAGACATAGATGTGACATAGTCCCTAGACATAGATGTAACATAATCCCTAGACATAGATGTAACATAGTCCCTAGACATAGATGTGACATAGTCCCTAGACATAGATGTAACATAATCCCTAGACATATGTGTGACATAGTCCCTAGACATAGATGTGACATAGTCCCTAGACATAGATGTAACATAATCCCTAGACATAGATGTAACATAATCCCTAGACATATATGTGACATAGTCCCTAGACATAGATGTGACATAGTCCCTAGACATAGATGTAACATAATCCCTATACATAGATGTAACATAATCCCTAGACATATATGTGACATAGTCCCTAGACATATAAGCATGAATGTGAATTGGTCACCAAATGTGACATAAACATTAGATGTAAAAAAAACCAACAATGAAGCTACATTCACAATATGCAGTAATACGTTAAACGACTGGTGTTCAGAATCAGAAGTTGTTTTCCCTATTAGTTTCGTTAATTTACCCTCGTGATTGTCAGAGCCAATATTGCACAGCCTAGAAAGTGCCAAGGCAACACATTTCATTGATAGTGTACACAACTTGGTAATATTGTGGTAGATTTTAGTGCACACTAGTAGTAAACAGGTCGTTTACGCTAGAAACCTTGCAAGACAATGCGCTAGACTTTTGCCCACAGCGTTTGGCTAATAGCTGTTGGGTAGAAAGTCCTACTGTGCCGGTGGCATAGTAAGCAGGGCCGGTATTGACCCCTGCAGGGTCGGTAGTGACCTCTACCGACCCGGTACAGCTGTACTGGGCCGGCACAAGATGGCCGCCTTAGAGGAGGATCTGCTAAGATGTCTAAGAACTTAGTCAAGGTCGTAAACAGGAAGTACTTACCCTTAAATTACCAACTTCATGGACCTAACTCTACGTACAGCCTGGGAACCCTGTAGGAGCATTCATTGGACAATCAGAAAAAAGGACTCCGCCCTTAGCCACTTGGCACCTCCCTTTATTATTTACATTGCATTGTTGATTGGTTGATTATTTATATAGTTAATGTAATTGGTTAATCTACTTCCTGTGCATTGACTGTTATATGTTTTGTGCTTGTCAGCTCTCCTATAAAAGGAGAGCTCCCACTGTTGATCTTTGCATTCATTACAATGTTGCCATGGCATATACTCTTATATTGTTAAACCCTAGAGGAATAATTACCCTCAAGACAGCTTAGAGAATAAAGCCATTATAACAGACACTACTCGGTACTGTTTGTCTGAGCCATGGACTCGTGCCTTACCGGGTAATTCGGTTGCCCTGCACAGTTGTCACTGTCGGTTAGCACAGTGTCCCCTCTGGAGAGAGGTAGAATACTCGAGATTAGTGGATGTCCGTGGTAACAGACCGGAATCCATTACAATATCATTATTGATATCTGGGTGCCTATCTTATATTACTAGGCTTTTGGGTGATTATAGCCGTTGTTCACTCATTTGTTATCATAAATAAATAAGGAATAATAATGGTTATAAAAGATAAATATATTTTGCTATCAATTAATCATAAATTATATTTACTTTCAAATGGCTTATTATAATAATGGAGACTTTTTTATTATTTCCATTTTAATAATTAAGAAGCTCACTTTAATATTTCACTTACAGTATAACCAGCCGCTACTCTGTAAAATATGGAAGACAAAACTAGATGTTAGATGCAGTAAACAGTACATATCAAACGGTGAAAAAGATTGGCTTCAGAAAACTTGTCAATCGACTGTAGGATTTTGAAAACGCTTAAAGCTGAAATGCTGTGATGTGCAAAGTGATTGGCCAGACAGATCGATAGTCATATACCGCTCCAAAGTTTGCGACAAAAACAAATGGGAAACCGACTGTGAAATGGTTAACCTGTGCAATATTTATACCAGCGAGACGACTTTAGGCCCCGCCCACTCAGGCAATAGTGTAACCCAGCCTAGGATACATGTAATTAACAAAAGCAAAAACTCACCGCCTACAGCATTTCAGCTTCTTGCGCTTGTAGAGAACGACAAGTGAGACAACGACTCCGACTATCAGCGCTGTCAGAATTACAGCAGCAGCGATTAGCCCCTTTCGTAAACTAACTTCTACTTCCTGCCAGCTGGCTACAATATCATCAAATTATCATTCACCAAATGCAATAATTTTGAAAACAGTTTCTACATAAACTTTAGATTGACTGATTATATAACATTGACACAACAAGTATTATGTAACAACAAGTGAAAAGTGTCATTACCTGAAATGTCCCTGGTGTCACTACAAACCATGATGTCACCACTCCACACAGTCACATAGCTGTCATTTATTACGCAAGTTAATCTGGAGTCTCCTCCAGTTTTCTGGTATCCGTCCATACAAGAATACAGAACTTTCTGCCCCAATCTGACATCTGATGTTCTACTAACTTCTGCCCCAGGTACAGTTTCTGGTGGTAGGCAGTATTCCGAAGGAACTATGGTAGAATAAAATCACCTGTCAGAACTGCCATATGCACAATATTACTTGAGCAATTTTCTAAGAAGCCTGAAAACATTCAAAACTAGAGCAGGTCATTGAAAAACTAAAATAATTATTAATTATTACCGCATATGCGAATACAATTACTTATTTACCCTTATGTACGCCCTTGGCATCTGGTTTATCTGTTTCTACCCCACAGTTACCAACCTACCAACCCTTCTTCCTTCTAACTACTCCCAGACCTCCAACCACTGTTTTTCTTCATTACTACTACCCTGCCAAACTACATCACTCATCACTTGAACAGGAGTTGCTTGTCCTTGTACCAAACTGTAAAAGTTGGAGTTGCTCCCCTTGAATTATGGTTCATTTTCTTTCCTGTTTCCCAATTATTAATTGTTCCTTATTGTGCTTGTGCGTGTATGACAATTTTAGCAATCTTCAAATCATTGGTTTTTGCTACATGCAGGTTCTTTTCTGACCAATTAACGTTAATTGAAGCAACCATAAGCATTAATTGAACCAACCATAAGCATTATTTAAAGGTAATAATTAAGATAGATGGTCAACAAGATAATGAAGAGAGGATAACTCTTTCCTGCTAAAAATTGTTCCAAAATTTTGAACATTTTTCAATCAGTCAGCTACGATTTTGATTAAAGGCTGCTGATGGTGTTGTCTAGGAATTCTCAATAAACATCAGATTCCCTTATGCATACAAAATTTAATAAAGGTTTATTTACTCGCTGTATTTATTCATGTTTATTTCATTTGTGGCAAAAAATCTATTATAATCACTGGCCGAATAATTTAAGAGTTGATGAGAAACTTTATCTGAGATGTTGAAGCACAATTAGGGATTTAGTTCAATAAACCAAAGATATAAAGTTATATAAAGTTGTGCTCAAAGACTACTCTGCTCTGCCAATGCTTTCAATATTATTTCTTGTTTACCTTTAAATCTTTCATCTTTACCAATCATTTGACCCATGATAGCCTCATCCTACAACATTTAAATATACTTTTAGCACAATTTAACAAAAAAATGATCTTTTCCTGTTTAGCTTTCAGTATTCATTGCAAGAGAAGAAGTTGTCTTCTCAATAAACAAACAATTTTGTATTTGTTACTTGTTTGTGACGAGTCATTTTGAGCTCGGAAAATCCCTTACAACTAATAATTAGACTGCAAAAACAAGTTTGCACTTTTTTCAAATGAAATGTATTTTTTTGTTCATTTTTTTCTTTTAGCAAGCTACCATAAACAGAGTACAAAAAACCTTCTCCCATGTTATGTCTATAACTAATTGTGCCGCCTTCCACTTCGTGTCAATCGTGATCATAAGTATTTACCTGAGGAAGTTGGATCACAACAGCCAGTTGCACGGAATGCGATTTGTTATACTCTAACTGTTTATTAATGTAGCGGCCATATTGTTTTCCATCACCAATGTTGAATATGTATCCGTCTGCACCAACCCGACTGCTGTCTATTTCTGCTATCTTTTGCTTATCATCGGTGTATTGATATTCAGCTGGGGCATCAACCAGTAGTTGGTAAGATCTGCATGTACAGGAAATAATGTTCTCCTTGTTTGAGATGAGCTCAACAAAAAATTGAACTTTCTACTTATTTATTAAAAACTTGGTGAGACCTGCAGGCAACTGTAGACAGTACAGGTTTATTTAGGGTGTTGAAGTAGCAGAGTATTATTTGTATCTATGAATAAGCGAAATGTGCTCTAAGATTTTTAGCAATATGTTGTTGTAGTTTTTCATCATCTGCTGACCTAAAATCCAGCTGTTCCTCTTGAGTGAGTCATTTCATTCATTTTTCGTAAGTCTGCCATTACGTACACACAATTCTTCGAGTGAAAATGTTTTACCACCAAAATTTAAAAGACTAATGCTCATTTTTGTAGTTTTTCATTTTTAGGTTTAGGATTACGTAAACAAAAAGAACAGTTTTCTCCAGAAATTATTTTAAATAAGATATCAAACTCTGCTGAGGTTATACTCGTGGTAACAATTTTTACAACAATGGTACTGCTTAAATCTGAAAAAAATTTTATTTCATTAAATCTAAGATTTAACAAATGCTTACGATAATGAATAAAGAAAAATTTTTAGAATTATTTAAAGCTGAAAACTGGATGAAAGTGTTACAATCACTTGCTCATATGTGCTATGTAACACAATAATGAAGCAGAGGCCTTGCTCCACAGACCTCAATAGACTTAAATATAGCTATTGTATTTTGTTCGCTGTAAGCTAATTTTCTCAATAGTTTTAAAATGTTCAATGAAAGGACAACTCTACAAACAGTTTATGCCTCCCCAATCATGTCATCAACATTTAAAAAGTGCCAACGTTATTCTGATTACGCTGGTTTCAGGTTTAGCTAAAAATAAGATTCAGTTATAACACACTAAAATCTACAGATGACAAGTTTTAACCGTCACTTAGTTTGCTTAGCCTGTGTACTATGAACTGGTGTTCTTTTGGAGACAGCAAAGAGTTACTTTCTGCTCAAACCGTAATATTTGGACAGAATGACGCTTGACAATACTATTTGCTGCTACTCCATTTCCTACCTTATTTTCAAAAGATCATCCATGAGCTTGATCGGAAAAAACTTGATGGAGATGAGGGGGACGCTGTGGTTGATTGGCTGTATCACCTCCAGAGATCCTGTTCCTTTCGCAACTAGTAGAATAGAGAACAATCATATGGTGGGTATATATAGGTTTGTATGCAAGCATATGTGCAGCTTGAGCGCAGAAGATATTTTGCACAGGTGTGTATTAAATCATAAAGGAAAACAACACTAGTGATTATTATAATTGTCCAGCTGACTTGCTGCCAGTGTGGTTGGCTACATATATATAAATAAAAACCTGAATAGAATGATCACAGCGTCCAATAATGGCGGCAAAACAGAATTTTTGTTTCTTTGTTTTTTTTGTTTTGTTTAAAATTTATCACTCATTTTCTTAAATGATAAAAACTCTTGTATGTGTTAAAACTCCATTACAGCCCACATACCTTCAGCCTTTGTGTATGCAGACACAATGCGTACTGGGCTCTCTCCCTCGCTATTGTAAGCCCTAACTGCACAAGTTATCTTTGTAGCGCTGGGCAGACCACATTCATGGTCTACGCTGCTTGCTGTGGTTTGTCCTGTCAAGCTGTGAATGGGTTCATTAATGCGGTAGTTACTCTTATTGCACGCGATCTGCAAGGGAGGACAAGTGCTTCCACTTACCAAACACCTGAGTTAAGAAAGTCTAATGACTATCAATCAGATAAATACTTCGAAAGCAAACCTCATAATGCAGGATGTTCCCATTCGGGTATTGAGAATCATTTTTGAAAAGAAACACGCAGTCCCTGGGAAAGGAGAACATCAGACCAGGAGCATCTAGAGGAGCTGTGAGACAGCAAGGTAAAATTAATATACTGCAAGCTTCAGGTTTTCTGACAGCAAATAGACAACTTGAGCGATATAATTATAGTAGTACCAAAAAATTCTAACTACCAAATTGCTTTAACCTTGAGATTGAAAGTAAATCGAGGAAAATTTATTTTTGATATAGATTTCCACCACAAACATGGCTTCTCGACTCACGTAATTCTCCTGTTAGTACTGAAACTTCTCTGGTAAATAGACCTCCAGTTTTATTGGCAGTTGTCACTTGGAACGTGTAGTTGGTCAGTGCGTTCAGATCCTCAAATACATTTGCCTCACTTTCTTTTGTAGTCTGAGGACTCAACATTCTAAACTTGGGTTTGGGACAGAGGCTTGCTGATGAGCTCTCCTGTTTGAATACAATTGTTAGCAGTCTATTTTTTTCAACTGATGGCCTCGTTGTTGCTGTTAGACTCGCTAGTGATAGTATTGAAACAAATGGCAAACATCCTTTTCCTTATGATCTAAAACCGCAGTAAATTTTGACTGATTTTTGTTTTAAATGTTCTCGTTATTGCTTAATATATAAAATAATTAAGTTTTGGCCAACAAAAATAACCACAAAAAGAGATTTACAATGGACTTTTTTTCAGCATAGTTTTAGCCAAAGCAGTATAGTAAATGTGCCCAATGTAAAAGCACTATAAAGTCGCTATCACAGTAAGGTTTTCTCCGAATCACACACGAAGCTGGCTATAAGAAGCTATATTTTGCTGATATAATGAAGGATGACTATTTAAGCGAGGCGTGTATCACAAATATTATGGCCCACAAAGCAGGCGTTATAAATAATATCATGTCAAGCGAGGGCTTGTATCAATGTGTTTGAAAAAAAGTGTAATTAATAGCTTACAGTACTCATTATGTAGATAAAACAAAGTTTATCAAATGTATAACAAAGCTATAAAATGCAAGCTTTTGCTAGAACAGTAACAGAGCACTTTTGTCATAAAAATTCATTGACCTTGACCTAAGCAGGTGGTTTATAGTTTTATCTATATACATGTTGAAATTTCCCACTTGAACACATAGTCACACCTTTAGATTTCATTCGAACCAATTTTTAATTAAGAAAGAAATGAAGATAGCCACCCCTAAAGGTTATGGAACAGAGGCCAAAGTAGACTGGAGATGGCCACCCCTAAAGGTTATGGAACAGTGGCCAAAGTAGACTGGAGATGGCCACCCCTAAAGGTCGTGGAACAGAGGCCAAAGTAGACGGGAGATGGCCACCCCTAAAGGTTATGGAACAGTGGCCAAAACGAGGGATCCTGATGATTGGATAATGGTAAGCTGGTGCCTTAGAGTGAACAGTTGTTGGTGTTCTGTTCTGCATCTTTGTCTTTTAATTGGTGTATTTTTGAAGCAACTAACTTGCATTTATTTCCCTAAATGCAGCTGCATATGGTATTAGAGTCTAGTCAAATTTTAATCTATCACATTGTGTTCTATCTAAGCCGTAGTATTTAAAGTTGGGACAACAAACGACTATTTAGTGATAAATTGTTCGTTAGTCTTCTTACTGATTAGTAAAGGGCTTAGAACACGTAATGTTGAGAAGATTTGACTTCATTTAAACTTTCTGAGGTTGGAATGTGTTCCAAAAATTATCTGGAGTTGTCCTCTCACCAGTAAGGCGATTCCTAAAGACGCAGTCAGCACACACCAAAACGCATTTTTTCCCCAAAGACGCAACAAGTTAAATAGAGTTATAAAGCGAGTTTTCAAAATTTTGGCTTGTTTGTACAAGATTAGGGCTTCCCAAATATTGGCATTGTGTGGAGACTTTTGTGATTCGAAAAAAAATGAGATTGCCACAAATTTTAATTTTTTGGAGCTCTTTTCTCAAGTCGGCAATTTTTTTCATTTTTGTAAGCTTGCTATTATGTACACACCAGGTTTTACCAGACAGTGTTTGTGATCAACATGAAAAAAATTAATGGAAAATTTTTGTAAAAATAATCATTTTCCAGTGAAATATTAAAGAGTAATAATATTAGTATAGTTTTATAATAACATATGAAAAAAGATTGCTGGAATTATATTTCTCAATGATAATAATTAAATCTGAAATACTGGTTGTCTTTCTAAGAAACAACTAAAAAGCGCTAAATAATAATAATCAGGATTTCCAAAAGCCATTTTTCAGCTGAAAACTTGATAAAAATTGTACAATTATTTGCTGGAATGTACTATATAATATCAAATGGAAGCCCTTCCTGCCGGATTGTCATCGACCTCCATAGACCTCTACAGACTGATTAAATTTTTGCTGGCGCAAGTGAATTTTCTCAATAGTTTTGCAATACTTGATGAGAGAACAACTCTACACACAAACTGCGTCTTACAAAGCCCGTGCTAAGCCCTTTAAAGTTCTGCCAGTCAATTTGAGAGGAAAGAATGGCACTCTGACAGAAAGTGGTTATCTGAGGAGAGAGAGATATATTCTGGCTCAGTAGTGATATTTATCAAGGAGGTCAGATGAGGTGGTGGTCAGCAGAGGTAAGTGAGAAAGTGGCTGAGTTAGTTGGTAGTAGACTCAACCAAGAGGTAGTAGACTCAACTGGGAGTTAATAGACTCAACCAGGAGGTAGTTGCTTAAAGGGAGAATTGCCACTGCTGCCACCGAGCGATAGTCGGTGAAAAACACTCCTTTTGCAAAGACGTACTTGTTCTACAGAAATGGTTATCTTCTTTCTTGTTGTTCCATTTAGTAGAGAGTAGGATGAGCTCTCCAAACTTACGTTTGGCTTCTCTACAACATAAAAACTTTAGCTGTAGGGTAAACTGTCAGCTAGGTGTCTTCACATCTATACATTATATGCTCATATTTGGTTCACGTCAGCTATTCACCTGTGGAAGTCCACGAAACCTCAATTAGTGCAAGGTGTGAATTTTATACTCAAACCTGTGAATAAGGGATTGAAAACCCGGCAATACTAACAAAGTATCAGGTAAAAGTGCTCAAATTGTTGCTCTGTTCTTTTATAACTGACAAATTTTTATTGCATGTATTTTTCAACTCAATCAGAATGTTGCAATCATTGCAACAATGACGACAGTGATGTGAAATGCATGGATTCAGCACTCAAGTATGGAAGTTTTCCGATAATACATAGACTCATTCTCGATGGGATTTTATCTACCACCTATGGCTAACCTTATTCAAGGATACATGGACTTGAAGCTAGCTTGTTTGACTAGCTACAGTATGATAAAGCTTTGAGCTTGCTTTGGTATTAAAGATTAATGTTGCGGTCCTTCTGGATGTCAAACAAGGAGCCTACCCACAACTCTAGTGAATCGGCTTTCACTAAAGCTTGGGAGCCCAAAGGTTGGAGAGATTTGAAATAAGCATATCAGTTTTTATTGTCACTGCAAGCAGTTTGTTACAATACTATTTACAGTTCTGGTTGACAAAAATATGACACCATGCCTCCAGATGTAGCTAGAAGAATTGCAGTTATCACCAAATCAAAATAAATTTATTTTCATTCTCATTTCAGTAAGTTCATCTTTATCAGCAGTCTTATTTGGTTATATCAGATATTTCAATAGTTTTATGGCAAAGTTTTTAACTAGGTTGATTTTTAAACAATTCAAACTTTCAGTAGCCGAACTGCACATACACCTACTTACTGTAGACATAGATTTCAACCTCTGACAGCTCCAGGGACTGTTCTACAGCGCTGAAAAAAGCCACATACCGAGCTGGTACTTGATGTAACTCAATATTAGAGAAGTATGGCTCAGTGTAAAACCGAATATCCCAGACATCAGGTTCACGTAGGGATGGAGCAACTCCTTGAGTGTCCAAAGAGGTGAGTACGAAGATATTGTGTAGACTCGTAGCTAAAACAGGTAACAACTGTTTGTGGGAATCACAGCTATTATCGTTCTACGTGCTTGAATTTCTTTTATTTATTTTTCATTCTTATTCTTGGTTCTCTCGACTTTTCTCACGTATTAACGCCCCAATTTGTTTTTCAAAGCAATTGCAGTCCATCGTTTCAAGTTTTTCCATTATTAGTTTTCTAAAACCAATAAAAATTAGAATTTTTTAATTCTCTCCTAAGTAAAATGAAATCTATTAGATACAAACAAAGTTTTGTCAAGAAGACATTTATGCTGTCCTGTACAATGCTGCTGTAACTAGAGAAATGCATAAGCCATAAGAGTTTAAATGAAAAGTTTTTCCAGTTTGAAATTTATCCGAAGTGGCATAAGACCAACAAAATTTGAATGTTCTTAACAGCGTGTAAAAAAAACCAAGGTGGACATTGTCCAGGCCGGCTTCAAAGTGTTCTATCGTTTACAGTTATTGATAGGTAGCTATCAATGTTACTTGATGACTCAATGGTCAGCACTGTGACCCATGATTGAGGCACAGAAAATCTTTGTATTCAATAATGTTTCGAGAATAATTATTTGGTGATAAGCAAAATGAATGCCAACAGCCGAGAGTTTTAATTGCTCTTTAGCAAGGAAAACTTGACAGTGTAGTGGTGGGTTTGGTTTCCCCACACAAAGTTCTGGATTCCAGTCTCATTGAAGAAAAAGTTTTCTGTTTTCCTAAAAATGCTTATTTTTTACTCAGAAAAACAATTATGTTTTTAGTCATCTATTATAAGTTAGTTCATTAGTTTGATGCAAATGAGTTTGTAGTTTTCATTATCTAAATCATTCACTGTACTACACCACAGTATGATAGAGTTAGTTACAGTTATTACTAGTAATCAATCCACGTTTCTCATTTTGTATTAAATCAAAAACTGTTTTTTTTTTATTTTACAGTTTGATGCTTCTGCTGTTGAACTATTTCATTGAAGTATTCCTCATCCAAAGCAATCACTGATATAGTAAATACTAGTGGTAGAATAGGAGCAGATCTTACAGTAGAGGTCAATGTCAGTGACGTTGCAGGTATCACCCAAGTCTACCATCCACCACTGATTCTCTGCCACTTCGGTCTTCGTAGAGTCATTTCTCTTTCCATTGACAGCGTTAGATGGTGGGTTTTTAGTGATCTGATCAACTGAGCTTTGATTGGTTGGCCTGTTTAAAGCCAAGTTTCCTGTGAATATTCAATGGTGCTTCTGTATCGATTTTAGGGTGAGGTAAAATTTTTTGGTAAAAGTTAAATTTTTAGATTTTATTTGAAAGATTTTACTTACGACAGCAGTTTACATTAGATAGAAGTGAAGTCAGAAACAGTAGATCTCTCCAGCCTAACATCATGTGCGTGTGTCTGTGAGAATGTGTCTGTGTGTGTGCATGTGTGTCTGTCAGGGTGTGTGTGCGTGTGTGTCTGTCAGGGTGTGTGTCTAGCACAAACAGCAAGTAATTAATGAGATGGTGCATGTCAAAGATGAGTACTAATATCTATATATACCAGATAACAGAGACAATATTTTGTACAAAGATGATGTAAAACAAACAAGATAAGTTGTTAATGAGAATTTGTGAGATTTTTTTAGACGTTGTTTTAAGTGGAGAGAGCTGTGAGTATGGTTTGATGTTCTCCAGGGCGGGGTCGCCAAAAGTGAAAACCTCAAGGGATTGGCACTGGTTCTCTTATCTTGTTTACACATCTCGTCTTGCCTTACTCAGTGGGGATCTCTTGTATTCTCCCAAGCACATGTCTTGAAGCGATGCTGAGAAGCAATAATGTGCTAGCAGTGTATGTAATTCGCTACAATCGCTTTCTTCTTCACGTCCTAGACAGTTTATTTTTACCATCTGAGCTCATGATGAGAGGTTGGAGAGAACTGCTCTTTCTTATTTTGTTTTTTACCAAAGTAAAATGTTGTGGTAAGTACAATAATAATTTACATTCAGTATTTTTTTAATAGCACTTGTTTATAATTTAATTCAACTTCGCACAATTTTTAAAATATATTGATAAAATAAAAAATTTAAAAATATAATTTTAGAAATGTTTTTATTGCAGTTTTTAAAATTATATTTTTAGATTTTGTTCATAATGCTAATAATACATATTGTGTAGGAAGAATATGAGTAACTTGTTTCTACTTTTCTCGCATAAACTGACTGTGGTTGTTGATTTTTCATTATTGCTTTTGTAATATATACAGGAAATCTGGCACTCAACAAGGCAACCAATCAAAGTTCTGATATGAGTCCCACTGACCATTTGTCGTCTGACGCTGTCAATGGTAACAAAAGTGACTTCACAGAAACCAAGGTGGCTGAGAATCAATGGTGGATGGTAGACCTTGGGAAAACATACACACTTAAAGAAATAGAAATATTCAGCAGAAAAAACAAATGTATGTATTGAGCTGAGACTACTGTATTGCTAGAGCGAAGAAGCAGATGCATTGAGCTAGGAAGTGTATGAATAGAGTAGTGAACATATTCATAGAACTAAAAATTATTTGCATACAGCTAGGAATTGCACACATAGATTAAGGAAACATATACATAGAGCTAGGAAGCATATCCATAGAGTTGGGAAATCTGTGCATATAGTTGAAAAAGTGCTCGTTTTTATAAAAGTAAATGTATGTATTGAATATTTAGGAAGCACTCCAGTAGATGAAACTAATAGATTCTGTTGATATTATATAATAATAATATAATAATAAGTTATTCATAATCTTTTAAAGGCAATGATTTCTATTGCGAACTAAAGTGACAGAATTTTTGTTTTCCTCCTATAAAGTTGTGTTGGGTTGTTAACAATATACCAACGAGCACTTAGTCTATTATAGCAAAGCTTTTCAATCATATCGGCTATGTGGAGTTAGCGCTGGGCAGTGGCCACCTACAATAAGTCTTGTCTCTATGTCGCACAACGCTATATAATAACGTAATGTGAAAATCTACTTGTCTCATCAATTTGATGATTAAAATGGTATTTAAACGCTTGTATTAGCCGCATTGACTGCATAGAAACGATTTATAGTACTTGTCACTGCTAGTAACCAACATCAGCGCAGTAAATGAATAAGTCCTGTGTTAGACGCTGGGTGATGTCAAGTCAAATTATCCTTTTGCTAATGATTATTATAAGAAAAACAATAACTATTATTTTTCATAACCAAATAATACTTTGGTGGGCTATTACCCAGCATCTAACAAAATAGTCACTCATTTTTGGTGCTGAGTACTATCAGTGACTAGTATACATTGTTTCCACGTAGTCGATGTAGCTAAAATGAGTGTTTAAATATCGATATGAATATCAAATTGAAGAGACAAGCAGATTTTCCCGTTAAGTTACCATTAGCCACTCTACGCAAGTGATGCCCGAAATACAGCGCATGCGCCATAGAGATCGTGTTTACTAGCCGTCTGCATAAAGCTTATTGTCACTGAATCAACATGGCTCATGTAAACTACACACAATCAAAGTTTATCACTCTTTGGCTTGTGAGATAACTTTCCATGAAACACTTTTATTGGTTACCTGCTTTTCGTACTACTTCTCCTATTTCCTGTTTCACTTCAAAACGCAAACAAAACACAAGAACGGGAAGATCTTTTTCAAACGATAAAACTTGAAAATCAGTTTTAGCATATTGCGAAATATTTGAACCAAGGGCCCGGGTCCCAAGTACACAACTAAAGATGATTAGATATTTCAGTGTAAAGATTTATTGCCAGCAACATTATTTTTTCTTAGAATTGTAATAAATCTACTCTCAAATATTTTAGCGCGGCTATCACAGCAGATAGATGTTCTAACATCTGTTGACACAAGAGGTATGCCACCTTCCTTAAACTCAAACGCATGGTCTACACTATCCTATAAAGCAGAGAAAGCTGAAGCCCGCTATGTGGCAGTCTTTAGCAAACACAATCAAGCACTCGTCTTGGCTGAGGTGGAAGCCTACAGTTTTGGTGAGTCTACTTTGTATATTAGTAAATATGAATAACGCAAATTATTTAATTTTTCCGTAATTTTACTCATAAGATCAAAACTGATTTGTATTTACAAGTGAAAACATGAGTAATTTAGACACTACACTACAAAACAAAGTTATTTGTGTTTGCAGGATTTGAAAACATGTAATACAGCAAATAACCACCACTATTTATTAGGTCATTGTAGATAATAGGTTTTTGAGAAAAGTTTTTGAGGGAAAAAAAGTGACTTGATGTTAACGAAGCCCGAATTGGTTGTTTGACTTAACCATAAAGTCAGCAGGCAAGGTGGACAGCAAACCGTCGATAGCCTGTAGCCTACCTGGTCTACATACAGAAAGCTAGCATACTTCATTTTCTCACTTTTCTGAATACTGCATGAAAGCATTCAAATCTTGTCAATTCTGTGCTTCTAGCTTCCTAAACACAGTTTCTGATAATTTTCAAACCGGTAATTTTGTTTCCATTCAAATACTGTGAATAAAGAACGTATGGCTAACAGTCATCTCAATTTGTAATTTTCAAAGTATAACAGTTGGTGAAGAAGATGTTCATCTGAAGTCATTTCAATGTAATTGCACCCAAATGCGAATTGTGTAAATTACGGTTGAAGTCCTTGAAATGTTGTAAATTTTCATTTTTGCTGCATTTTTCTATAACTAGAATAACTGTTTTGCCGTAAAAAATTAAATCATTTATAAGCTAAAATTTCTGAAAGACAAAATATTTGTATACATGACCATAGTATTTTTTTTGTTTCTAAGAGGTTTCTTTATGTGTTGGAAAAACTTCGTAAAAATAATTTTTTATTGAATTTAGTAAATTGAAAGTGAAAAATTTGTAACGGTTTGCACTTTTGGTATAAAGTGCTAACTGGTCTATTGATACGCTTGACTGCAACAGTGCTGGTGTAGGTGTCAGTGCTGGTGTTGGTGTCGGTGTCAGTGCTGGTGTCAGTGCTGGTGTCAGTGCTGGTGTCGGTGCTGGTGTTGGTGCTGGTGCTGGTGTCGGTGCTGGTGTTGGTGTCAGTGCTGGTGTTGGTGTCAGTGCTGGTGTTGGTGTCAGTGCTGGTGTCAGTGCTGGTGTCAGTGCTGGTGTCAGTGTTGGTGTCAGTGTTGGTGTCAGCGCTGGTGTCGGTGCTGGTGTTGGTGTCAGTGCTGGTGTTGGTGTCAGTGCTGGTGTCAGTGCTGGTGTCAGTGCTGGTGTCAGTGCTGGTGTCAGTGCTGGTGTCAGTGCTGGTGTCAGTGCTGGTGTCAGTGCTGGTGTCAGTGCTGGTGTTAGTGTTGGTGTCAGTGCTGGTGTTGGTGTCAGTGCTGGTGTTGGTGTCAGTGCTGGTGCTGGTGTCAGTGCTGGTGTCAGTGCTGGTGTCAGTGCTGGTGTCAGTGCTGGTGTCAGTGCTGGTGTCAGTGCTGGTGTCAGTGTCGGTGTCAGTGCTGGTGTTGGTGTCAGTGCTGGTGTTGGTGTCAGTGCTGGTGCTGGTGTCAGTGCTGGTGTCAGTGCTGGTGTCAGTGCTGGTGTCAGTGCTGGTGTCAGTGCTGGTGTCAGTGCTGGTGTCAGTGTCGGTGTCAGTGCTGGTGCTGGTGTCAGTGCTGGTGCCAGCCCTGGTGTCAGTGCTGGTGTCAGTGCTGGTGCTGGTGTCGGTGCTGGTGCTGCGGTTAGTGTTGTCGGTGTCGGTGCTGCAAGTTTTAGGTGTCAGTCTGCCGGTTTCTCTCTGCTGTTTTGTGCTAAAAGATAAGAATAAAAAAACTAAGGAGGCCCTTCTGAGTTGTCATCAAATTTTTTTCAGCAAAATACATCAATAAATAGATGAAGAGCATCATCAGAAAACGTTTCATTCCTTTTGAATAATCAGTTTCTAGGTGTTTTGAGACATTTGTGGGCATTTAGGGGTATTTTCAAATTTGAATAGTTTTGGTTCAGAAAATTTTACATATGCGTCTTTTTAAAATTAATCATCTGAACTGACAGCCATTTATTGTGTCCAAATTTTGTGCTAAACTTATTGTGATTTTGGGGAAGAAAAATGGAAAAATTTAAAGTAGAATAAGAAAAAGATAAAGCAGGCATAACAGAAGTATTTTGGATTCTTTAAGATAATAATAATTATATAAGAAACTGGCTTTTAAAAAAAAACTTTGTCTCAACAGGTTTATTGTCTAAAATGCGAATAAAATGATTTTTCTATCATTCCTTACCCATTATTGGAAAGTGAAAAATAGTAGTTCTTACAATAAAGCCTTGGGTCCTTGGTACAAGGTAGCCAGATGTGTAAAAAATAGTAAAGCTTACTAAAAATTTAGTAATCCATATGTATACAGCACACTGCTTTTATGTAGAAATAGTCGACTTGCTTTTTATTAAAAAGCTCTCACCCATCTTGCTTTAGATGACTGCTACATTATACCATGTGTTTGATAGCTTGCTTTTGGTGACTGCTACATTATACCATGTGTTTGATAGCTTGCTTTAAATGACTGCTACATTATACCATGTGTTTGATAGCTTGTTTTTGGTGATTGCTACATTATACCATGTGTTTGATAGCTTGTTTTAGGTGATTGCTTCATTATACCAAGTGTTTGATAGCTTGCTTTTGTTGACTGCTACATTATACCATGTGTTTGATAGCTTGCTTTAAATTACTGCTACATTATACCATGTGTTTGATAGCTTGTTTTTGGTGATTGCTACATTATACCATGTGTTTGATAGCTTGTTTTAGGTGATTGCTTCATTATACCAAGTGTTTGATAGCTTGCTTTTGGTGACTGCTACATTATACCATGTGTTTGATAGCTTGCTTTCGAGGACTGCTACATTATACCATATGTTTGATAGCTTGCTTTAGGTGATTGCTACATTATACCATGTGTTTGATAGCTTGCTTTTGGTGATTGCTACATTATACCACGTGTTTGATAGCTTGTTTTTGGTGACTGCTACATTATACCATGTGCTTGATAGCTTGCTTTCGATGACTGCTACATTATACCATGTGTTTGATAGCTTGCTTTAAGTGATTGCTACATTATACCATGTGCTTGATAGATGAAGTAAGTATCCGCTCTGAAGAACAGACATACAACACAACGGAAGGAATATGGAGAAAAAAGATCATCATAAAATACCAACAGGTGGAGATTTATGTTTGACTATTGTTTACACAATCATAATTATGTTGTGTTGGTAGAACTATGGCTTCGTTTCCTATGTTTGAGAGTACATGTAATGGTCCTATATGCCTCCTCAATGAGTGTAGTGAAGTAGAACTCAAAGTTCATAGAATCACAAGCTATCTTCTGTATTGCACGTAGGGTGGGGCCTCAGCTACTCTCTGTCCGAAGCCTCAGTTTAGAATGCATGGTCAGATATTCAGCGAAAATAATGTCTTTGAGGATTTGAATGCTTCGACGATGTACTCGTTTGAAGTGACTGCTTATAATAAAACTGGAGGAAAGATTATAAAAATGATCAATCACACTACGACAGAATTACGTGAGTAAAATGTAAAACATACCCGCTCGATGGTTTGAAAGATTTGAAAATGATTATTAAAAAACAGCAAAAGCAAATTAACTACCAGTTCTTTGTTCACATCGATGACTTCTGACACTTGAAGCTGTTTTGGTTGACTATGTAACATTGCGTGCACGTCCTTTTTAGCTCCTCAAACAGCACCACATGCCAAGTTGACATTTCCACAAGATTGCGCTTCCATTTATGTTGAAGATAAGCTCCCTGATGAAAGCAAAATTAATTATGAGGTAAAACCTTGAGTCCCTGAAATACTAGAAACATCAGCTTTTTATTGTGTTACACTTATCTAATTACGTACTAATTTAATGACATGCTTTGCATTATATTGTTGCTTATTATAGGAATGAGAAGAGTTCTAGTGCTTAGTTTCTTCTCATTTGTTATATTCGTTCACAGTCAATATGCCATCTCAGTACCGCAAATTCCACTCGACTCATTCCTGAACTCACTGGTTCTTTCTTCCGAAAAAGCTATCCTAATGTTTGTGAGCTTCCTCCAGCAGCTCGAGTACTTTGTGAAGTCAAAGCTGTCAATCCCAAGGGAAAAGGTCCACCAGCGACCTTTGAAGGATATACAAGGGTACAAGGTATGCGGAGTTTAATTGCCCTTGTGTTTTTGTGCTTGCATATAAAATGTGCCATATGGGATTTTGTCGTCTTGTTTGATGGAAAATAGCACTCCCAGAAGAAGTCTGGAAACAAAAACAATTTTTAGCTTGGTGGTTTCACTGCGTATCAATAATTCTACTCGCTTGATCAGTAAAATTATTGTCTTTGTCGCTGATGCTACTCCCGATGCTGACTCAGTTTTGCTGCATTTTTTGATGTTTCATTTTAGTGGAAACTAGGACTGGGTTTTTACAAAAGGTACCTCCTACCAATAAGAGCAAGCCATGTGTTGCCGTCAAGTTCTTTCCAGTCAAAACAATCGAAGATAAGTGGAACATAAAGTAAGTAATGATGATCAGAGTTAGCAAAAGTATACTAATGTCTATATTGAGAAAATAGGCCTCTGCATCCATTGCTGCTTGTTTGTAAAACCTCTGATAAAACCTATTATATAACAAGTTGCGAAATGTAATGAAAAACTTTGATATACTAAAATAACAAATATTTTATACCATATATATGGGGCATTGTTGTTAGGCAACTAATAAATAAACATTTTGTTTTACTCTACTGTCAGGGTTGAAAGTGTTTGATCAAACATAAATACTAAACCAAAACGTGGACTGCAACTGCAGAGTTCAATTTATTTTCTCCAAACAAATGAATGTCTATGGTTAACCTTTTTAGGTCATATAAAATATTGATAGATTGTGCAAATGAAGAAAACTGTAAGCTTTCATCGCCAGAAATAGACAGCAGTCTTGTAAGTGAAAGAGGGTTTATATTTAACATCGGGGATGGAAGAAAATATGGTGGCTATATGAACAAAGAGTTGGAATATGACAAATGGTACTGCGTACAGCTGGCTATCATGATACAACTCCCTCAGGTACGCATCACGTTACTGGTCATGTGATGTGTTACTATGTATAGATTGTACAAAATATATACAGCTATGTACTCATAATAGATGCGACTACAATTGTCAGTGACTTTTAGCTACATTATCGCGTTTCAAGGATGATGGAGTTCAAGGTTAACATTCATGACTTCGCATAAATATTCTCTGATATTATGGAAGTTTGTGGGCTTTTGAAGAAGTTAAACGATGTTTATGTTTCCCTTTTGCCAGGAGCAGAAATTTTTCATTCAAGAGGTCGGAAAGCATGAGAATATTAGAAGTAGGTAACAACCATTTCGCTACTATCAGCCGCATCTCTAGCTATTAGTATTATTATTAATATTGTTATTATAGAAAAATTTTCTTGGCATTGCTAAGTACACACTTTCATCAATCTAATGTAGTGCCTTCAGAATACTGCCCACCACCAGAAACTGTACCTGGTGCAGAAGTTAGTAGAACATCAGGTGTCAGGTTGGGGCAGAAAGTTCTGTATTCTTGTATGGACGGATATCAGAAAACTGGAGGAGACTCCAGATTAACTTGCGTAATAAATGACAGCTATGTGACTGTGTGGAGTGGTGACACCATGGTTTGTAGTGACACCACAGAAACTACAGGTGATAATTCTGATCTTGCTTTGCATAAACGATAGAACAAGTTTTTTTTATCATGATTTAGAAAATTAACAAATTGAAAAGAGAGCCAGAAATGGCAGGTAGTTAGTCATAAAATTGGCATTGATATTGTAGAAAACTTTCTCATGAATATTTATTTCATCTAGTAGTAGAAAGCATTTATAAATGTTAAAAAATTGTGCGGTCTCTTGAATGACCTGGCAACTTTTTTTGGTGTAATAAGAAAAATTATTGTTGATGTTTTCAAACAATTAAATCAGAGTTACGACAAAAAAAGGCAACTTTATTGGAAAGTTCTTGTTAGTGAATTATTTCTTTTCAATTTCTTTCGTCCTCTACATAAAGCAGTAGCCCCAAAAGAAAACTACTCACCGTTTTTTGTACCCTGAAAACTTTCCAATGTCACCATTTTTTCCAAAACAATCTATTTTACAGCTCATTCATAGCTTTACACACCATGTTTGTCAGTCCGTAATTGACGATTAATTATCAAGCAATGAAGATAATAAAATTTGTAGTTTAAAAAATGTTTACCTTTTACGTAATACAACTGCTACATAGCCCTGGAGCTTGCATTGTGTTGTATGTTTTACAAGGCTCAGAGTCCAAGTTAAAGAATGGGTTGATAGTTGCTGCAGCTATTATTGCTGTCGTTCTATTGGTGATTGTTGGTGTATGGTTAGCCATAGTCATCAGACGAAAGTACCCAAACTGCTGTAAATGGTAAGTGTATATATGTCGTGTATTATGTGTTTAGTTTGTAATATTTGCATCTAAGGCATTAGTTGTTTTTTTGTTGTCTATTTTCCTGACAAAATTCACTTCTATGAATTTTTGATGTCTATTACCAGCTCACAATGTGACTGGAACTACATTGGCCATGTTGTAGTAAAAAGGTACCACGCAGGAGTAGCACCCAATCAGTGCGTTATTCTAGCTCAGGGCAGCGATCTCAATCTAATGCTAGTGCTGACTCTGGACATTTCTCAGGTGAATAGAAGTTTCAAATAGTCAAAAGACATATAGTAATTTGTATGTAGTTGGTAACTATTCGCAGTGGGTAACTGGCAGTTGGCAGTTGGCAGTTGACAGTTGGCTTTTGTCAGTTAGTAGCTGGGTTGGTTACTGGCCTTTTGAAGTTGTCAGTTGTAAGTTGGCGGTCGGTATCTGTTCAGTGGCAGTTGAACACTGGTAGCTGGTTTATGATAGCTGGTAAATGGTAGCTGGTAGTTGGTAATTCGGTAGTTGATAGTTGGCTATTGACAGTTGGTAGTTGGCGGTAGTCAGTTGGTCGTTGACCGTTGGAAGTTGACAGTTGATAGTGGCAGTTGGTAGTTGGTATTTGGTAGTGGGTAGTTGGTAGTGGGTAGTGGGTAGTTGGTAGTGGATAGTGGGTAGTTGGTAGTGTGTAGTTGGTAGTGTGTAGTTGGTAGTGTGTAGTTGGCACTTAGTGAGGGGTAACGGGTAGCCAATGGCTGGTGGTATATGGCTGGCTGGTGGGTGGTGGTTGGCAAGTGGCTGGCTGGCAGGTGGCGAGTGGCGGATGGTGGGTGGCTAGTGGTTGATGGTTGGTGGTGGCTGGTGGGTGATGGGTGGCTGGTAGTTGGTAGTTGGTAGTTGGTAGTTGGTAGTGTGTAGTTGGCACTTAGTGAGGGGTAACGGGTAGCCGATGGCTGGTGGTGGATGGCTGGCTGGTGGCTGGTGGTTGGCGAGTGGCTGGCTGGCTGGCAGATGGCGAGTGGCGGATGGTGGGTGGCTGGTGGTTGGTGGTGGCTGGTGGGTGATGGGTGGTTGGTCGTTGGTAGTTGTTAGTTGGTAGTCAGAGCTGGCTGTTGTTCATTGTGGTTAAGATAGCTGCATGTCGTGTCTTCCTAAGCCAAACTATTTCTGACATTTATAACACAAAAAAATAAATACATTGTGGGACACAAAAAAAATTCAGATATTGTAACTGTTGCAGTTTCTGAACACGATTATGTTACAATCATACCTGACCCCAATCGCAGGCCGTCTGAAGAACCTATCTATGATGAGGCCTATCATAGGCATGGAAATGTTCAGAGAAATGTATCAGATGCGTAGGAGAAATATCACCCCAATCACTACCTTGTATTATTATTTTTTTCACATTGTAGGCTGTGAGGTGGGTGTGATGGGTAAAAGATCTGTGTGCTTGAACAGGTCTGTGTAGTGATGGCTAGAGCTTTTGTAAACCGTAACTCTTGTCTTTTAATCTGAGTTGCGATGGCTAAAGCTTTTGTAAACCGTAACTCTTGACTTTTAATCCGAGTTGCGATGGCTAAAGCTTTTGTAAACCATAACTCTTGACTTTTAATCTGAGTTGCGATGGCTAAAGCTTTTGTAAACCGTAACTCTTGTCTTTTAATCCGAGTTGCTCTACATTTGGTATTTGTTAGTTGCTAATTTATGTGTGTTCTCTCAGTACAATATTAACTACACTTTTGCAAACTTATTTCAAATAAATTTAATGCAGAGTTTTTGCATTTCAGTGTGTACAATAATAAACTATGTTAATATATTGGAAAAGTATTTGATTGATTGATAAGTTGATTGTCTTATTTATTGATTTATTGATATATCAATTGACTGATTAATTTATTAATTGACTGTTTTCATCTTGTTTTCATATTTTTATTCACATATGTAATATAAACCGCGAGTTGCTCGAGAGCTGGCAGTTCTGAAGTATATCAGTTGATATATTAGTGGACTTATGTTTTATATCAATTCCATAGCATTTAGGTAATGGCTTTAAATAGAAAGTTTTGATATTTGTATCTGATAGATGAAACCACAGTGAGCCACGTATGATTGGTAACAAACAGGAATTGTATTAAAAATAATTAAAAAAAAAAATTATAATAATAATATACATAATACTCAAAGTGTGGACACTTCGTTCGCATTTCATTGCGGAGCTCTCTCAATAAATGTCAAAAATGTCTTGAAAAACATTGTGAATTACTTACCTTGTGCCAATTTTCTAAGAGAGGACACTTTCAGCTCACTTTTGGTGCATAATAATTTGCACTCTGGTTTATTTTTGTTATTATTTTGTGATGAAGTTTTGAATTTTATGCACAATTTTTAGCTGGTGGCGAATGGCTCCTATCGGATACAATGGCCGCCTAAAATATGCAGCTGCTATTGGCCTAACGGGAGTTTTCACACTGGTTGGTTAAAGTCAATGCCACAAATCTTAAACAGTATTGGCAGTGTTCACAAACACTCGTATAAGTCCATTATAATTATAAGAGTTTAGGCACTAACTTTTCATTGGCCACCTTATTACAGCACCACAGCCACTCAAATTTTTCTTGGTTTTATTACAGTAGATTTATCACGGAATAATTCCGTGGGATTTATACGAGCGCCCGCGAACACTGCCAATACCGTTTAAGATTTGTGGCATTGACTTACAACCAACCAGCATCGCGAAAACTCCCGTTAGGCCAATAGCAGCTGAGTATTTTAGGCGGGCATTGTATCCGGTAGGAGGCATTCGCCACCAGCTAAAAATTGGGCATGAAATTCAAAACTTCATCACAAAATAATAACAAAAGTCAACCAGAGTGCAAATTATTATGCACCAAAAGTAAGCTGAAAATGTCTTCTCTTAGAAAATTGGCACAAGGTAAGTAATTCACAATGCTTTTCAAGACATTTTTGACATTTATTGAGAGAGCGCCGCAATGAAATGCGAACGAAGTGTCCACACTTTCAGTATTATATATATTATTATTATAATTTTTTTTTTTAATTATTATTAATACAATTCCTGTTTGTTACCAATCATACATGGCTCACTGTGGATGAAACTGGATCTAACATTATTGCCTTGTTATTTGGATATATCAGGTTAATTACTTCTAACTGCTGACATAATTAACTGTTACTTGAACTTCGCTCAGCAACAGTGATGGTTGCCAAACAAGACATCCTTTGCCGAAAAGTGCTAGCAGTGGGTCAGGTTGACATTTAATGCAGTTTGATTCAAAATACAAGATTTAAACTGAAACCATTTTTACCAAAATGTCTTGATATTCTCCAAAACATACGGTTTATACACCCCTACACACAACAGTTCACTACACCCCTGAAAATTGTCAATAGCTCTATAATAACTCACCTGTCACAGGGTGTCACGCTTCACTTCAGTTAAGTAAGGTTTACTAGTATTTACTTGGAAGGCAAACTGAAAGGAAGCAGTCGATCACTCGCCACTACTCGGACTATTGGCTCAAGGTAACAGTTCCGTAGCTTGTGAACACTCAATTGTTTTTATAGCCGATGTAGCTACATTGCTAAAGAAAAAACTACTAAACAGTCTGTTTTAGATCAACGATGTCTTCAAAGGACAAGCTGATATATTTTGACATCTATGGCCGTGCGGAGCCCACGCGAATGTTATATGCTATGGCTGGACAAGAGCTAGATGATGTGAGAGTTGAAGAGCAGAAATGGCCGTCAATTAAGAATGGTATAATTTGCTTTTATTTCCTAGCTTCTTCTGTAATATCCATTGAAATAATGCAATACTGCTCCCGGGTTGCTTAGATCATTGCTGTGATGCAAGCGATAATAGTTAGTTTTTTGTACAAAAGATTCCTGCCTCTCATGACACAATCATAGATACTCTCTGTTCTATACACTCACAGAATATGCCCTTGGACAGCTGCCAGCACTTGAGACCGCTGACGGAACTATTTCACAAAGCAACACTATAGCTAGACATGCCGCTCTCAAGTTTGGTAAGTATTGTCTGCTTGTATTACAATCTGGTTTCTTTCGGCTTCAATCCGTAAAAGTTGGGTGTAGTTTGTGACACTCAATGTTTATGATTTGGTTGATCTTCAGTAGAGTAATGTGTGGAGCCTGAGATTTGGTTGATCTTCAGTAGAGTAATGTGTGGAGCCTCAGATTTGGTTGATCTTCAGTAGAGTAATGTGTGGAGCCTGGGATTTGGTTGATCTTCAGTAGAGTAATGCGTGGAGCCTGGGATTTGGTTGATCTTCAGTAGAGTAAAGTGTGGAGCCTGGGATTTGGCAACTTTTTCATTTGAATAATTCAAATCAGCACAATCGCTCTCTGTAAGTGTTGTCCATCGACTGCAAGCCATTCAATAATCACTACCACAGTGAGAGAAATGTAAAAAAAAATACTCGCCAACCTTGAACTAGTATGTTCTACTACTGTTCGTCTCCAACTATTTCTCTATCCAACCTCTTTAATCTCTACCCACTCTCACTTAGCATTCCTTACTACTAATTCGCTTTAGTCCATCACAAGCGCGCAGGCACCTCTACAGATGTTCAATATAAGTTGCTTTACACACAAAGTTATGTAATACAATAATGCAATTCGAAATACCATTGAACATTGAACTTCAGTAAATTTCGGGCACTGTGTTTGTGCAAAAATCATAATCGCATAATAGCCCATAACCATAATAAATTATCCGAGCAGGAAATATTGGGGCCAATGTCCTCCACTCTTCGTACGGTTTTGTTACGCCTTTCCATAAGGTGTCATCTTCAACTCCTCCCATTTTTGAGTTTGTACCACACTTTTCTTTGTTGTATTAGCATTCCCTTTCTTTAAAGATATGTATTTTTTCACTTCTGGGTTAACAGGTTGACATGTCGCCAGCGGCATCAACTTTAAATCGGTGGATTGAAGTAATGTTTCATAGAGAGCGCAACTCCAAAATAAATCATTTTTGTATTGGAAAAACTGAACTCTGTCAGGAGGTCATTGGGGTGGTCTGTAGATATCATTGCACAGGCAGCGATAGATTCAACAGCAGCATGGCCCAAAGTAGGATTGACAGCTACTGTTGATAATTATCTATTAATTCAAAATATACATGGCTTGTCTTTTGTAGTAGTCATCCACCTGTCCACTTGCTTTGGGGGCAAAGGAGATACAATGGGAGGGCAGAAGGCAGGGGTAAGGGACAGGGTGTATTTAGAGGAGGGGGGATGCTACAGGCGACAGGGGGGTCTTTATCAGTCAAATTTAATCACAAATGCACAAGGGTTTGTTATATTTGCTTTATATAAAATGGCTCAACACTTATGTCGAGTATTCATTTGCTTTTGTCATGATATGCAATACGAAATATACAGGTAGATATGTATATAGATGCAAGTATTACAAAATTAATTAGAAAGATTTTACCAAAAATTTGTATAGCGGAAGTCTGCCTCAGATTAATCCTGGTTTTTCAAAATGTACGAGATACTTTTAAAAAGTTTGAAGGATAGTTTCACTTCCAGTTACTTTGACTCTCTTTAAGATTGAGATATTTGGTGTATTGGTCTCTTGGCAGCAAAATATTTATAATTCCAATCTGGAGGTCCGAGGCAGCAAGTCAGTAAGCAATGTGCTAAAAATATTCTAATTCTGATTTCTAGTTTATCTTAGTTTTTTTCTGCAGGTCTGATGGGAGATAACTTGTATGAACAAGCCTTACATGATGCAGTAGTTGAATCATGTATGGACATGGCCAGAAATGTTGCGCAGAAGATCTACCCATGGAAAGTTCGACAAGTTGTTTCACCACCAGAAGACAGCGACAAGTTGGTGATGGGGATTAAAGAAAAAATCTTAAAGCAGCTGCCATACATTGAGTCAATCGCTCAGCAGCAGGGTAAAAGGTTCATAGTAGGTGACAGTGTAAGTACATCGCTGGTATCTATATAGGTGTAAGTACACCACTAGTATCTATATAGATGTAAGTACATCACTAGTATCTATATAGGTGTAAGTACACCACTAGTATCTATATAGATGTAAGTACATCACTAGTATCTATATAGGTGTAAGTACATCACTAGTATCTATATAGGTGTAAGTACACCACTAGTATCTATATAGATGTAAGTACATCACTGGTATCTATATAAGTGTAAGTACACCACTAGTATCTATATAGGTGTAAGTACATCACTGGTATCTATATAGGTGTAAGTACATCACTAGTATCTATATAGGTGTAAGTACATCACTAGTATCTATATATGTGTAAGTACACCACTAGTATCTATATAGGTGTAAGTACATCACTGGTATCTATATAGGTGTAAGTACATCACTAGTATCTATATAGGTGTAAGTACACCACTAGTATCTATATAGGTGTAAGTACACCACTAGTATCTATATAGGTGTAAGTACACCACTAGTATCTATATAGGTGTAAGTACACCACTAGTATCTATATAGGTGTAAGTACATCACTGGTATCTATATAAGTGTAAGTACATCACTAGTATCTATATATGTGTAAGTACACCACTAGTATCTATATAGGTGTAAGTACACCACTAGTATCTATATAGGTGTAAGTACATCACTAGTATCTATATAGGTGTAAGTACACCACTAGTATCTATATAGGTGTAAGTACATCACTGGTATCTATATAGGTGTAAGTACATCACTAGTATCTATATAGGTGTAAGTACACCACTAGTATCTATATAGGTGTAAGTACACCACTAGTATCTATATAGGTGTAAGTACACCACTAGTATCTATATAGGTGTAAGTACACCACTAGTATCTATATAGGTGTAAGTACACCACTAGTATCTATATAGGTGTAAGTACACCACTAGTATCTATATAGGTGTAAGTACACCACTAGTATCTATATAGGTGTAAGTACACCACTAGTATCTATATAGGTGTAAGTACACCACTAGTATCTATATAGGTGTAAGTACACCACTAGTATCTATATAGGTGTAAGTACACCACTGGTATCTATATAGGTGTAAGTACACCACTAGTATCTATATAGGTGTAAGTACATCACTGGTATCTATATAAGTGTAAGTACATCACTAGTATCTATATATGTGTAAGTACACCACTAGTATCTATATAGGTGTAAGTACATCACTGGTATCTATATAGGTGTAAGTACATCACTAGTATCTATATAGGTGTAAGTACACCACTAGTATCTATATAGGTGTAAGTACACCACTAGTATCTATATGGGTGTAAGTACACCACTGGTATCTATATAGGTGTAAGTACATCACTAGTATCTATATAGGTGTAAGTACATCACTAGTATCTATATAGGTGTAAGTACACCACTAGTATCTATATAGGTGTAAGTACATCACTGGTATCTATATAGGTGTAAGTACACCACTAGTATCTATATAGGTGTAAGTACACCACTAGTATCTATATAGGTGTAAGTACATCACTAGTATCTATATAGGTGTAAGTACACCACTAGTATCTATATAGGTGTAAGTACACCACTAGTATCTATATAGGTGTAAGTACATCACTGGTATCTATATAGGTGTAAGTACACCACTAGTATCTATATAGGTGTAAGTACACCACTAGTATCTATATAGGTGTAAGTACATCACTAGTATCTATATAGGTGTAAGTACACCACTAGTATCTATATAGGTGTAAGTACACCACTAGTATCTATATAGGTGTAAGTACATCACTAGTATCTATATAGGTGTAAGTACACCACTAGTATCTATATAGGTGTAAGTACACCACTGGTATCTATATAGGTGTAAGTACATCACTAGTATCTATATAGGTGTAAGTACATCACTAGTATCTATATAGGTGTAAGTACACCACTAGTATCTATATAGGTGTAAGTACACCACTAGTATCTATATAGGTGTAAGTACACCGCTAGTATCTATGTAGGTGTAAGTACACCACTGGTATCTATATAGGTGTAAGTACACCACTAGTATCTATATAGGTGTAAGTACATCACTAGTATCTATATAGGTGTAAGTACATCACTAGTATCTATATAGGTGTAAGTACACCACTGGTATCTATATAGGTGTAAGTACACCACTAGTATTTATATAGGTGTAAGTACACCACTAGTATATATATAGGTGTAAGTACATCACTAGTATCTATATAGGTGTAAGTACACCACTAGTATCTATATGGGTGTAAGTACACCACTAGTATCTATATAGGTGTAAGTACACCACTAGTATCTATATGGGTGTAAGTACACCACTGGTATCTATATAGGTGTAAGTACATCACTAGTATCTATATAGGTGTAAGTACACCACTAGTATCTATATAGGTGTAAGTACACCACTAGTATCTATATAGGTGTAAGTACACCACTAGTATCTATATAGGTGTAAGTACACCACTAGTATTTATATAGGTGTAAGTACACCACTAGTATCTATATAGGTGTAAGTACACCACTGGTATCTATATAGGTGTAAGTACACCACTAGTACGAGTCGTTGAATCAGTAAAGTTTTGCGTCCATTTATGACATTTACAGCTTTTGGCTCGTAAAAAAAATGGTTTAGCATTATCGTTAATTTTTTAAAACCTCATGAGCTGGCCTTTCGAGTGAGCACAGTTTTTGTTTTTGCTCTTGTTTTGAAACTTCAAAAAATTTAAGCATTTGTCTTAAAATGACAGATAGTAACCAATGAGTAGCAGTAGTCAGTCCATAGTATTATTAGATGGTTTGTTGTCTAAGTGCAGACAATGAGTTGCCTTTTCATTGCAATTAATTGCTGTTCTAGATTGGACTGGCAGAGATCTGGTTCTACTGTCATCAAGAGTTTATAAACAAAGCATTCCCCGACTCCATGAAGATGACTCCCTGGATTGAGAAATTGGTAGCTAACATGGAGGCTGATGTTGCTTTTAAACAGTACCTAACGAGCAGACGGCCATCTGTCTATGGCGTTTGAATACAGCAAGCTTTGTTTATAACATTAAAAAATATGTTAAATATTTGTTACAAGATATATCCTTCCATGAAATGTCGACTTTTACATTTTCTCTTAAGTAGAGCAATTTGGAATAAATGTCATAGAGTACCAAAACGAATAAAGCTGCAGTGCTGGGTTGTCGCCTATCGTATCGAAAAACTATGAACATGTTTACAAACTATTAATCGTTGATACTGTAGTGGATTTTTGCATCCTACTACCTATCCTTTAGGTGTTGTGACCGCACACACTGCTGTTTGCCGGCACAACAAGACAGCCAGCCTTTCTAGGCCTGACAATGAGTAGTCAACTTCTCCCCAGAGGTGACCCAGTGCCGGGATGGCACAAACAACTGGTTGTAAAGAGGGTATTCTACTTTACCAACTGTGGTGAGCCCTCGGCTCAAACATATATACCCAGTGATATATAACATTTATTCATTCCAGAATAAAAAGGTGGCAGTCCAAGTACAATCTACTGTATGGCATACCGTAGGTAAGTGCAGTCAGGTAATGCAATGAGACACACAGAAGCTTTGCCTTTTATAGGCAGAGTCACAGGAAGTGTCTGGCCTAGTTTACCAAATACTTCAATCACACATAAGGATACTATGAATAGACCAATAAAACGACACATAAATATAGCAACATGTGACAGGTAAGTAAATGGATTAAAGAAAGATAGCTGGCGCCCAGAAGTGAGGGGCGGAGCCTGTAGGCATTCTAGCCAGTAATAGTTAAGTATTCTTTCCTCAGCAAGTTCTTGGTTTTTCTTGGCCTTGGATCATACTTTCTGGACTTCTGAGGGTAGTCAGCTCCTGGATATGGGTGATGTAAGGTTTTAGGCTACTTTTCCTCTCTCAGGCTATGTCAGCCATCTTGCTGCTGGCTCGGGATAGGTACCCAAGGCCGGGATAGTGAACACCCTGTGCCAGTATAGTGTTATAATGGCTCTGGTGCAGTACTTTGGCAACTAGGTTATCCGCAATTGCTTCCTAAGGCTTGCCTGCTGTCCGCAAACTATCAGGAGACCTTTAACAAGTAGTAGTAACAGTTGGTGACCAGTAAAATCTACTACAACACGATGCTTGGCACAAACCTGATAACATAATCGTCACATTGTTGTTTTCTAACATCATAACAAACCAATTGTACTGAACGATTTGCAATTAGATGTTGTAGGAACTGCAGCTATGTCTTATTGACTGAAATCTTGGACACTTTTATCCGCTGCCTGTAAAATATTTCCAAAAATCACCATTTGCAGCCCGTTTGTATGGGATGCCACAAATATGCAATAATTCTAAACGGAATGTTTGATTGTAGTTAAGATATGTTGTCTTCTTAATGTTTGCACAACTCCCAATAATTTTAATACTTGAGCCTAGGGCCACTGTAGTAATAACTCTACTTGTGCTGCGAAAGAATATTTGCATAAAACTAAACATGATCTGTCGTTCAAATGTTCTACCGAAAACAATAATTTTCAAAATAAAAACCACATCGCAGTAAAATAAGACATCTTTTCATGTCTTCCTCTGGTGGCTGTCTTTGGTGACTCTCTCAATTGACTCCGTCTAGTGGTATTATTGAAAAGCTCATAAGAATTGCTGTTCATATTTTTTACAACTTAAGTCCCATCATTATTTTTACTTGCTACTCACTGAGACCAATGGACAAGAGTGCTCTTCCGCAGCTGAATTTAGTACTCTCATCAGCTACTTGTTGGCAGACTTGTTTGGACATGCTCACCTCTGCAAACTCACCTACCAAACACATATGCTCTCCGCTGTAGCTAAATATCCTGCATGAATGCCAAAAATGCAATACCTGTCATGGTTTCACACAATCATGATGAAACAGTTCCTGCTATGCATGCATGTGGCAACCTTCCAGTGCAACCCCTTTCTTTTTAGTCATCCATCATTTTTCTCTAGCCTTAAAACCATTTCCTCATAATCTGCTCCATTTGTTGTTTTCTGACAACCTTTATTTATCATGTGAGTTTTTGTATGGCAGGGCACCTGCCTGCATTGCCAAACCTTTGCGGTAGCTGTCACCCAATCATTCTAGCTGTGAAAACGACTTACTGAGACCAAAACAACTCTAAACATACTTTTCATTTGTTTAGGGATTGACATGGTGTTGCATTCTTCTGATGTTGTGTTGTCATGACAAGTCAACTTCTGGAGTCTACATAGAGCTGGTTTGTATTTCAGGGACATAGAAAAGTACATAAAAGCCTCTTTGTAATTAAGAAGCAAAATAACAGTCAATTGTCAGACGACTGGTAAATCATGTCGCAAACATTCATACTCCTTATCTAGTGTTGGCTACACTCCTTTATTAGTTTATTATCCACCACAAAGGCATAATCACATGTGCCTTAGATGATTGATTTCCCAGCTTCATAAATAGCTAGAGTATTATAGGGTTAGTTGCAGCTACGCATGACATTGGTTATTGGCTATAGGAGTGAACAGTGCGCACTCGGAGCTTGCACAAAGGTGAGTATATTATGGAGTAGTAGGAGTTGTGTCAGTCAGCACAACCTTATAGCACTTGAATGTAATTCAAAATAAAGAGAACTGTAAACTTACACATGAACAAATCTTTTAAAACCAAATTAATTGGTGCACTAGTAGGAGAAGCCAAATCAATAACTTGATAATTGCTGCAAACAAATAGTCAAGAATAATTGTTAACATTATTTAACATTAATACTTTGGTCTCACACTAGCAGGTAGTAGAGTGAAGTAGCAGATAGAAGTGGGGTATTAGCAGCAAGGCAGAATGCAGTTGTAGTGGCTAGTAGCTACTTGTTAGTTAGCAATGATAATCTGGTAGGTAATGGCTAGTAATGGCTGATGGTAGCCAGTCGTAGTGGTAGAATGCTGTAGTTGGTAGTAGTAGTAAGTACTAAGTAGTGGTATAGTAGTAGGTAGTGTTGGTAGCCTACCTAGTAGTAGTAGGTAGTAGCTGGTATTAGTAGATAGTATTTGGTAGTAGCAGTAGATGGTAGTTGGTAGTGGTTGATAGTAACCGGTAGTACTTGGTAGGCAGGTAGGTAACAGTAGCGGTAGGCAATAGTAGGTAGTGGTAGGCAATAGATAAAAGTAGCCAGTTGCACGTAGAAGTGGATAGTAGGTAGTAGAAAGTATTCATAGCTACTAGCAATCTCCATACTGCCACTCCCTTTATCCAGAGTACTTGGTACAGTACAGCGTTATTTCCTACCATGTAAACTTTTTCTGACAATATTTTGGACCTCGGTCACTGAGACAGTCCAGTCAACCAAGTTCTAGTCCAAATTGCCATGTCTCTAGCATTGATGGCTTTTTTAATCCAGAGTTGTCTACCTAATAAGTGAACAACTCCCTTTTTGTTTTAATCAATTAAATAAACATACACAAAGTTTGTGACATTATGTTTATATGAGAACTGGAATACAAGGCATGGAACAAAGATTTCAAGGTTTTGCCAAATAAGCGAAAAAGCCAAGATTGGGCTATTTGATATGACATTAGTAGCTCTGATACATTAAAAATTATTATTATTTAAAGCAGGTTGTTCGGCCACAAGTAGTTGGGTGAAAAGAATTGACTAGATACAGAAAAAAATGTTTCGTGTCAAGGGAGATAACTTCCAATCCATTTTTGTGGCAACTATGGTGAATTCTTTTTTGGTACTTACACCCAGTTTGGAAGGCCATATGCTAAAGTAAATAAATAGAGAGAGTTGGGCTTAAAACTCTTGGGGTTGCACACATGGCAAACTATTAGAATACTGCAGGAGGATTTAAGGGAAATGTGATCTTCCCTATCCAACACACTACAGTTGGCTGCAGAAATAGGCTACTAGTGTGCAGTTGTATATGTTGTAGAACTGAACATGGCAAACAAAGACAAGCTGCTGTACTTTAATCTTAGGGGGAGGGGAGAGCCCATTCGCATGATCTACGCAATGGCTGGACAAGAGCTGGAGGATGTGAGGGTTCAAAAAGATGAATGGTCTTCACTGAAAGGAGGTAATCTTTAAAATTATAAATGTTTGCGTATGAAAGAAGTTCATTTGTGATAAAACTTGATACCCTTATTCTAGGAGTTGTCTCCACTATGTAACACTAAAATTGGGAGTTGCCTATTTCGTTTACTCTTCAACTGGTTTGAAATTATACTCTTTGTGTACCCACCAGATAGATAAGAATTCTCTCCAGTGGGTAAATTAACGGCCATGTTTGTTTTTTTTGGTAGAGCAGCCAATGGGCCAGCTACCTGTGCTGACCACACCAGAGGGAACCCTCACTCAGACTAGCACAATTGCCAGATACGCTGCCAAGAAGTTTGGTAAGGGAATCTTTTGGGCACCGGACATTTCAGAGAGAAGATAGTAGCAGATATTGACATAAACCTGGTGTAAATACTGAATTGTCTTGTATTGCACTGTTATAACTTGCATTGGCAGCTGAGATCTTTGGTGTGCGGTAAAGTACTACCAGCAACAGACATTTCAACATTCAAATCAGCTCAACTAATCACCAGCTTATTACAACATGCTTCTATTAGCTGAACTGATTTCCCCGCTTGCAGGAATGGTCGGAAGTGGAGTGTGGGAGGAGACACTGCACGATTTGGTGATAGAGTCATCGATCGACATCATCACAGACGTTCCGCTAAAGATTTATGGTTGGAAGTTGTTCGATGCCCCCAAACCCGAGAACAGTGAGCAGTTGGTCGCAGACATCAAAGAGAAACTGCTGAAACAGATCCCCTACATTCAGTCTATTGCCGAGAAACAGGGAAAGAAGTTTATAGTTGGTGACACAGTAAGTTGTAATCAGATGTAATGTGCAAACTCTTCGCTTCCGCGTTGTGCCGTTTGAGCAGCGGATTTTTTATCTGGATTGACAGTCATTGCTGATTGGTTCAGAGAATTTTTTTAGTGAAAGTTTCAATTCTGTGCTAAATTACTGAAAACTTTGAACGTTCGAGCTACTTTGGTTACACGAAGAGGAAGCAAATTGTTTGCAAAATGCTCGATTGATTAAGAAAAAAAGCGAGTTAGTGTTTATAACTCACTAGGTTGATCTTCAAGCAAACCATAAAACATCAATATGCTTGAACTAACTGTTAGAAATATAATGGTTGAACAGAGCGTATGTGGAGAAGATAACTCCTTAAAACTAGCAAGTGTTCGAATACACGGGGTAGCTCTCCGGAAAGGGGAGGAAGAGTAGCCTAACTCTTAGGCCAACATTTGAGGCATTATGTGTACTTTGCTTTGAACATGCTGTGCATTTTTTTGGAATTGTATGCCCTCGTCTTATCTTAGCAACCTTTGAGTGGATTTCATTGAATGATCGGTTTAGTCTACGGGATTTGTTGTGTTGTGCTGACATGCTTATTACTAATAATAAATACTTGCTGACTATTTTTTTATCTAGAAAATTACCTGTTGCAGGCCCTCGACTTCTAACCAAGTTAATTATTTAATGACAAATCTTAATTGGGAGCAAATAATGTTCATAGAAATTTTTTTGGTGGACATTCTTAATACTCTACATATATGTGATTACCTGAACGAAATGCGACCTAAAGAAAATAGAGTTTGAAAATTTTGAAATACAAATACTAGTGACTACAAATGAAAATTTTGGTTTAAGTTTTTGAACTCCTAATATTTCAATGATACACTGTTTGTGTCGCGGTGAGTTCCAAGGCTATGTAAGCATTTGTAAAGTGAACGACATTGTCAACTGAATGGTGCCATGCTTGTAGATTGGTCTGGCTGAGATCTGGTTCTATACATCTCTCGAGTTCATTTCTGTTGCCTTCCCCGATTCTAAGGAACTCACCCCTTGGATAAAAGAGTTTGTGGCGAAAATGGAGTCTGATGAAAAACTCAAAAACTATATCAGCAGCCGACCGGCCTCTGCTGTTGGCATTTAAACTGGTGAACTCGTGACCTTTGTAAATTTAGACCTCTTAGATCTGATGACTGCAGGCTGTACAATACTGAATAAAGCACTTTTATGTAAATATAAATTACTTCAGCTGGTTTTTAGTGCAAGCTTTGTCACTTCTTCTCTGTCCAACTCTTTTTTTAAATTGTTCTTTAACATTTTAAAGCTTGCTTTTGGTGACTTCTGTGGCTGAGCAGATAAATCGGTAGCTGCCAATGGCCTTCTACTACCAAATACCTCTCTCCAAGAGGCAACGTCATCTCGATATAGCCCAGAAGCTGTTGTGTAGCCCACAATCAAGAAAAGCCCTCGTTGCAAGACGCATAACTCAGTGCTTTATAGTTGAATGCATTTATTCTATCCAACATATAAGTAAAACAAAATGCAAGAAACAGCATGCAAATTATAACTACTAACCAATGATACATCATGAAAGGAGTTAAATAGATTTGGTGCCCAGAAGTGGAGACGGAGTCATAAATATAATAACCAATCCTGAAAGCGTAGATATCCTATAGCTTCCTGTAGTAAGTCCTTGGTCTATACAAGTCTTGCATCTAGATTTTGTCAGGTCTTGAGGGTAGTTACTTGGCAGATGTTGACTTGTGAGACCTCTCAAGCTATTTTGATCTCTCAGGCTATGGCATCCATTTTGAGGCCCTCCCCGGATATAGGTGTAAGTACACCACTGGTATCTATATAGGTGTAAGTACATCGCTGGTATCTATATAGGTGTAAGTACACCACTGGTATCTATATAGGTGTAAGTACACCACTAGTATCTATATAGGCGTAAGTACATCACTGGTATCTATATAGGTGTAAGTACATCACTAGTATCTATATAGGTGTAAGTACACCACTAGTATCTATATAGGTGTAAGTACACCACTAGTATCTATATAGGTGTAAGTACACCACTGGTATCTATATAGGTGTAAGTACATCACTAGTATCTATAAAGGTGTAAGTACACCACTGGTATCTATATAGGTGTAAGTACACCACTAATATCTATATAGGTGTAAGTACATCACTAGTATCTATATAGGTGTAAGTACACCACTAGTATCTATATAGGTGTAAGTACATCACTAGTATCTATATAGGTGTAAGTACATCACTAGTATCTATATAGGTGTAAGTACATCACTAGTATCTATATAGGTGTAAGTACATCACTAGTATCTATATAGGTGTAAGTACATCACTAGTATCTATATAGGTGTAAGTACATCACTAGTATCTATATAGGTGTAAGTACATCACTAGTATCTATATAGGTGTAAGTACATCACTAGTATCTATATAGGTGTAAGTACATCACTAGTATCTATATAGGTGTAAGTACATCACTAGTATCTATGTAGGTGTAAGTACATCACTGGTATCTATATAGGTGTAAGTACATCACTAGTATCTATATAGGTGTAAGTACATCACTAGTATCTATATAGGTGTAAGTACATCACTAGTATCTATATAGGTGTAAGTACATCACTAGTATCTATATAGGTGTAAGTACATCACTGGTATCTATATAGGTGTAAGTACATCACTAGTATCTATATAGGTGTAAGTACATCACTAGTATCTATATAGGTGTAAGTACATCACTAGTATCTATATAGGTGTAAGTACATCACTAGTATCTATATAGGTGTAAGTACACCACTAGTATCTATATAGGTGTAAGTACATCACTGGTATCCAAGTTGACTCTCAGTTGCAAAAGCAAAAATTGTTTGAGTCGTTGAATCAGTAAAGTTTTGTGTCCATTTATGACATTTACAGCTTTTGGCTCGTAAATAAAATGGTTTAGCATTAATGTTAATTTTTTAAAACTGCATGAGCTGGATTTTTAATTGAGCACAGTTTTTGTTTTTGCACTTGTTTTGAAACTTCAAAAAAATTTACACATTTGCCTTAAAATGACAGCTAGTAACCAATGATTAGCAGTAGTCAGTCCATAGTATTATTAGACGGTTTGCTGTCTAAGTGCAGACGATAAGTTGCCTTTCCATTGCAATTAATTGCTGTTTTAGATTGGACTGGCAGAGATCTGGTTCTACTGCCATCAACAGTTTATAAACAAAGCATTCCCTGACTCCATGAAGATGACTCCCTGGATTGAGAAGTTTGTACCTAACATGGAGGCTAATGCTGCTTTTAAACAGTATCTAACGAGCAGACGACCATCAGTCTACGGAGTTTGAATGCAACAAGCTTTGTTTATAACATTAAAAAATTGTTACAAGATATATCCTTCCATGAAAGGTCGACTTTTACATTTTCTTTTAAGTAGAGCAATTTGGAATAAGGGTCATACAATACTAAAAAGTTTAAAGCTGCAGTGCTGAGTTGTCGCCTATCGTATCAAAAAAATATGAACATGTTTACAAACTGTTAATCGTTGATATGATGCTTGGAACAAACCTAACAATAAAATTGTCACATTGTTGTTTTCTACCATCATTCCAAACCAATTGTTCTGAGCGATTTGCGATTAGAAATTGTAGGAACTTCAGCTATGTCTTATTGACTGAAATCTTAGACAAGTTTATCCGCTGCCTTTAAAGTATTTCCAAAAGTCACCATTTGCATCTTCTTTGAGTGGGAATGCTACAAATATGCAATAATTTAAAACAGCATGTTTGATTGTAGTAAAAACAGTAAGTCGTCTTGTTAATGTGTGCACAACTCCCAATCATCTCAATACATGAGCCTAGGGCCACTGTAGTAATAGCTCTACTTGTGCTGCAAAAGAATGCTTGCATAAAATTAAACATGATCTGTCGTTCAAATTTTTCACCGAAAAAGATAGTTTTCAAAATGAAAACCACATTGTTATAAAATAAGACATCTTTTCATGTCTTCCTCTGGTGGCTGTCTTTGGTGACTCTCTCAAGTGACTCTCTCTAGTGGTATTATTGAAAAGCTCATAAGAATTGCTGTTGATAATTTTTGCAACTGAAGTCCCATTATTATTTTTGATTGCTACTCACTGAGACCAATCGACAAGGCCACATTTAAGAAAAGTGCTCTTCCGCAGCTGAATTTAGTACTCTCATCATCTACTAGTTGGCCGACTTGTTTGGACACCTCTGCAGACTCACCTACCAACCACATATGCTCTCCGCTATAGCTAAATATCCTGCATGAATGCCACAAATGCAATACCTGTCACGGTTTTACTCAATCATGGTGAAACAGCTCCTGCTATGCATACGGCAACCTCCCAGTGCGGCCCCTTTCTTTTTTGTCATCCATCATTTTTTCTCTAGCCTTGGAACCACCTCATCACAATCTGCTCCATCTGGAGTTTTCTGACTACTTTTATTTACCATGTGAGTTTTCGTATGGCAGGGCACCTGCCTGCATTGCCAAACCTTTGTGGTAGCTGTCACTCAATCATTCTGGCTGTGAAAAACAACTTACTGAGACCAAAATAGCTCTAAGCATACTTTTCATTTGTTTAAGGATAGGCATAGTGTAACGCCCTCTCTGATTTTGTGACAAACTGATGTGGTTTGTGGAGTTTGTGTTGTATTTATAATTATATGCTAAACCATACCACGCCGCCACGCCGTGACACTTAGAGAGTTTGTTAAATAGGTTCTGTTATAAAAACAGTGGTGTAATATTGTAGTACCAAATATATACATATATATATATATATATATATATATATATATATATATATATATATATATATATATATATATGTATATATTTGGTACTACAATATTACACCACTGTTTTTATATACATATATATATATATATATATATATATATATATATATATATATATATATATATATATATATATATATATATATATATATATATATATATATATATATATATATATATATATATATATAATATATAATAATATCGGTATAGTGAAAACTTGCTAGTGATAGTATTTGTAGAGTGGAGAGAGGGAGGTGTAACTTTATAACCGCTCTCCACTGAATCTGATAGCAAACTGATTCAATAGTCAAGAAAGGTGGTGTCATTTCAAGTATAATTGCAAAAAAATAGATTGTTTAGGCAGCACCCGCACTGAGCTGACCAACACAAATAGTGTTACACGCCCTAACACGTAGCATTGCATTCTTCTGATGTTGTGTTGTCATAACAAGACAACTTCTGTATTTACATACAGCTAGTTTTGTATTTCAGGGACACAGAGAAGTATATAAAAGCCTCTTTGTAATTAAGAAGCAAAATATTAGTCAATTTTCAGATGGCTGATAAATCATGTTGCGAGCATTCATACCCCTTATCTAGTGTTGGCTACACTCCTTTATTAGTTTATTATCCACCACGCAGACATAATCACAGGTGCCATAGATGATTGATTTCCTGGCTTCATAACCGGCTAAGGTATAATAGGGTTGGTTGCAGCTACGCATGACATTGGTTATTGGCTAGAGGAGTGAACAGTGCGCACACAGAGCTTGCACAAAGGTGAGTATATTATGGAGTAGTAGGAGTTGTGTCAGTCAGCACAACCTTATAGCACTTGACTGTAATTCAAAATAAAGGGAACTGTTATAATTGATAAGGTAAACACACACATAGACAATCTTTGAAAATCAAATTAACAAGTGCGCTAGTAGGGGAAGCCAAATCAATAACTTGATTGTTACAAACAAGTGGTCAAGAATAATAATTAACATTTCTAACATTAATAACTCGATTTGATAAAGCTTTGGCCTCTAAGGCTAATGAGCACACTAGCAGGTAGTAGAGTGAAGTAGCACTTAAGTGTGGGGTATTAGTAGCAAGGCAGAATGCAGTCGTAGTGGCTAGTAGCTACTGGGTAGTTAGCAATGATAACCCGCTAGATGATGGCTAGTAATGGCTGATGGTAGCCAGTCGTAGTGGTAGAATGCTGTAGTTGGTAGTAGTAAGTACTAGGTAGTGGTAGAGTAGTAGGTAGTGTTGGTAGCAGTAGTAGCAGTAGTAGTAGTAGTAGTAGCAGTAGTAGCAGTAGTAGTAGTAGTAGTAGTAGTAGTAGTAGTAGTAGTGGTAGTGGTAGTGGTAGTGGTAGTGGTAGTGGTAGTGGTAGTGGTAGTGGTAGTGGTAGTGGTAGTGGTAGTGGTAGTGGTAGTGGTGGTGGTGGTGGTGGTGGTAGTGGTAGTAGTAGTAGTAGGTCGTAGTTAGTAGTGTTTGATAGTAACCGGTAGTACTTGGTACATAGTTGGAAATAGTAGGTAGTGGAAGTAATTAGTGTTGATAGTTAATAGCTGAAAGCAACCAGTTGTAGGTAGTAGTAGAAGGTAGCCAGTTGCAGGTAGTAGTAGAAGGTAGCCAGTTGCAGGTAGTAGTAGAAGGTAACCAATTGTAGGTAGTAGTAGAAGGTAGCCAGTTGTAGGTAGTAGTAGAAGGTAGCCAGTTGCAGCTAGTAGTAGAAGGTAGCCAGTTGCAGGTAGTAGTAGAAGGTAGACGGTTGTAGGTAGTAGTAGAAGGTAGCCAGTTGCAGGTAGTAGTAGAAGGTAACCAGTTGTAGGTAGTAGTAGAAGGTAACCAGTTGCAGGTAGTAGTAGAAGGTAGCCAGTTGCAGGTAGTAGTAGAAGGTAGCCAGTTGTAGGTAGTAGTAGAAGGTAACCAGTTTTAGGTAGTAGTAGAAGGTAGCCAGTTGCAGGTAGTAGTAGAAGGTATCAGTTGCAGGTAGTAGTAGAAGGTAGCCAGTTGCAGGTAGTAGTAGAAGGTATCAGTTGTAGGTAGTAGTAGAAGGTAACCAGTTGTAGGTAGTAGTAGAAGGTGGCCAGTTGTAGGTAGTAGTAGAAGGTGGCCAGTTGTAGGTAGTAGTAGAAGGTGGCCAATTGTAGGTAGAAATGGATAGTAGGTAGCAGGTAGTAGAAAGTATTCATAGCTACTAGCAATCTCCATACTGCCACTACCTTTATCCAGAGTACTTGGAACAGTACAGCGGTAATTCCTACCATATAAACTTTTGAGTTGTTTCATTTCTGACAATATTTTGGACCTCAGTCACCGAGACAGTCCAGTCAACCAAGTTCTAGTCCAAGTTGCCATGTCTCTAGCATTGATGGCCCATTTAATGCAAAGTTGCCTACCTACTAAGTGAACAACTCCCTTTTTGTTTCAATAAATTAAATAAACATACACAAAGTTTGTGATATTATGTTTATATGAGAACTGAAATACAAGGCGCAGAACAAAGAGTTCAAGGTTTTGCCAAATAAGCGAAAAAGCCAAGAATGGGATATTTATAAAGACTATTTTATATAATATTAGTAGCTCTGATCCATTAAAAATTATTATTATTTACAGCAGGTTGTTCGGCCACAAGTAGCTGGATGAAAAGAATTTACTAGCTACAGAAAAATCTGTTTCATGTCAGGGGAGATAACTTTTAATCTATTTTTGTGGCAACTATGGTGAATTCTTTTTTGTACTTACACCCAGTTTGGAAGGCCATATGCTAAAGTAAATATACAGAGAGTTGGGCTTAAAACTTTTGGGGTTGTGCGCATGGCAAACTATTAGAATATTGCAAGAGGATTTAGGTGATCATTTCCATCCAACACACTACGGTTGGCTGCGGAAGTAGGCTGCTAGTGAGTAGTTGTATATTGTAATGGAAATCACCTAGTGCGGCTGGTGAGTGAGTCAGCCGGCTGACTAGTCTAGTACAATGGTATTATACCCTGTACATAAGAAGATGATAGATAGGATATTTCCCTTCTCTGAACAATTCCCGCCTTACTTGTGGTAGCCTAGCGCATTGTGGCTGTTTGTATTATTAATTCATGTAGCGGCCGGCCCGTTTGTTGTGTAACTTTCGGATTAGTCGTAATAGCATGACGTAATGTTGTGTATGCGTAATTATCCTGAAGCTTTCTTAACAGCTGATATATAATATTTTCCATAAATAGAACAGTAGTGAGGCCAGTGGGCAGAGTTTGTTCTACGATTGACTAAGAAGGTTCTTGGCCAAGCTTTTGTATTTTGCTCTCAATAAAGTGATATTTAACCTGCAACCCCGTGTGATTCGTGAGGCTGATTGCCTGTTGTTACTAGTTTGTCTACACACAGTAGTATCCGGATCTGTCCTACTATACCAGAAGAGCAATTTCTACTTTCAGAGTAGCGCTCTACAGTGAACTTTGTCTACTCTGCCGGTTTGGTTCCTTCTCTAGTAGCTGTCAGTGAAGGCAGTTGATAAAATCCTTTACAATATGTTGCAGAACTGAACATGGCAAACAAGGACAAGCTGCTGTACTTTAATATTAGGGGGAGGGGAGAGTCCATTCGCATGATCTACGCAATGGCTGGACAAGAGCTGGAGGATGTGAGGGTTAAACAAGTTGAATGGCCTTCGCTGAAAAAAGGTAATCCTTAATGCTTATGTATGAAAGAAGCTCATTTGTGATAAAAAATTGATACCTCCATTCCGAGAGTTATCTCCACTATGTAACACTAAAATTGGGAGTTGCCTATTCTGTTTACTCTTCAACTGGTTTGAAATTATACTCTTTGTATACCCACAAGATAGATAAGAGTTTTCTCCAGTGGGTAAATGAGCGACCATGTTTGTTTCTTTTGGTAGAACAGCCCATGGGCCAGCTGCCTGTGCTGACCACGCCAGAGGGAACCCTCACTGAGACTAGCACAATTGCCAGATACGCTGCCAAGAAGTTTGGTAAGGGAATCTTTTGTGCACCGGACATTTCAGAGAGAAGATAATAGCAGATATTGACATAAACCTGGTGTAAATACTGAATCCTCTTGTATTGCACTGTTATAACTTGCATTGGCAGCTAAGATCTTTGGTGTGCGGTAAAGTACTACCGGCAACAGACATTTCAACATTCAAATCAGCTCAACTAATCGTCAGCTTATTACTACATGCTTTTATTAGCTGAACTGATTTCCCCGCTTGCAGGAATGGTCGGAAGTGGACTGTGGGAGGAGACACTGCACGACTTGGTGATAGGGTCATCGATCGACATCATCGCAGACGTTATGCTGAAGATTTATAATTGGAAGTTGTTCGGTGCCCCCAAACCCGAGAACAGTGAGCAGATGGTCGCAGACATAAAAGAAAAGTTGCTGAAACTGATCCTCTACATTCAGTCTATTGCCGAGAAACAAGGAAAAAAGTTTATAGTTGGTGACACAGTAGGTTGTAATCAGATGTAATGTGCCATCTCTTCACTTCCGCGTTGTGCCGTTTGAGCAACGGCTTGTTTTGCTGGATTGACAGTCATCGCTGATTGGTTCAGAGAATGTTTTTTCGTGAAAGTTTCAATTCTGTGCTAAATTACTGAAAACTTTGAACGTTCGGGCTACTTTGATGACACAGAGAGGAAGTTAATTACTGGAAAATAAATTGTTTGCAAAATGCTCGATTGATTAAGGAAGAAAGCAAGTTAGTGTTTATAACCCACTAGGTTGATCTTCAAGCAAGCCATAAAACATCAATATGCTTGAACTAATTGTTAGAAATATAATGGTTCAACAGAGCATATGTGGAGAAGATAACTCCTTAAAACTAACAAGTGTTCGAATAGACAGGGCAGCTCTCCGGAAAGGGGAGGAAGAGTAGCCTAACTCTTAGGCCAACATTTGAAGCGTTAAGTGTATTTTGCTTTGAATATGCTGTGCGGCTTTTATTGGGAGTTGTATGCCCCCGTCTTATCTTAGCAACCTTTAAATGGATTTAATTGGATGATCGATTTGGTGGGCAGGGTTTGTTGTATTGTGTTGAAATGCTTATTACTAACAATATATACTTGCTGACTATTTTTTTATCCAGAAAATTAGTTGTTGCAGGCTCTCGGCTTTTAACCAAGTTAATCATTTAATGAAAAACCTTAATCGTGAATAGATAATGTTCATAGAAATTTTCTCGGCAGACGTTCTTAATCTCCGCATATATGTAATTACCTGAAAAAAATAAAACCTGAAGAAAATTAAGTTTAAAAATTTTGAAACGAAATACTCGTGACTACAAAATAGCCTGAAAACTTTGGTTCAAGTTTTTGAACTCCTAATATTTTAATGATATACTGTTTGTGTCGCTGTGAGTTCCAAGGCTATGTAAGCATTTGTAAAGTGGACGACATTATCAACTGAATGGTGTCATGTTTGTAGATTGGTCTGGCTGAGATCTGGCTTTATACATCTCTCGATTTCATTTCCGTTGCTTTCCCCGATTCTAAGGAACTCACCCCCTGGATAAAAGAGTTCGTGGCAAAAATGGAGTGTGATGAAAGACTCAAGAACTATATCAGCAGTCGACCGGCCTCTCCTGTTGGCATTTAAACTGTTGAACTCGTGACCTTTGTAAATTTAGACCTCATAGATCTGATGACTGCAGGCTGTACAATACTGAATAAAGCATTTTTATGTAAATATAAATTACTTCAGCTGGTTTTTAGTGCTAGCTTTGTAGAAACTGTTGACTAGTCAAATATAATTTCTCTTTTCTGGGTAAATCCACTTTATCAACCAATCTTATTCTGTTCACATACGGGAAGTGTTGAGATGTTTTCGCATTCATTCACAAGCTTGACTTTAGCAGTGTTACCTGCAACAGGTACGTTGGTCCTTGGTCCGTACCCCTAGCACCACAGATGAAACTTTTGATCGATGATCAGCTCTAATTTCTCTGACAACATACCTTCATTGCCATATCTTGAACCAACCATTGCTGCAGAACTTGTTTTCCTGATTGAAATAGCTATTCTTTTTTTAGAAGTCTTGTACGCAATCAGTTACGGTTAAGAGAGGATAACTCCTTGAATGAATGAGAAGGTTTGGGATTTTAACGTTTGTGAGAAAAAGTCTTGTAGGACGTTGCGCATCTAAGTATGCTTGTGAGATTAAAACTTTTAAAATGCCTGGTAACTCAATATACGAGTAATTAAGGCATTTCTTTAATGCACAAACAACCATAAAACAGGGTAAATAAAACATAAATGGTCAAAAATCTTATATAAAACGTACAAAAACTGCACAAATGTATTAAAAACTTATGGAGAGTGTACAGAGACTTCACTCTCAGCTGTCAAATTTTTTTGTGTTTGGATCAAAGTCGCATTCGGTGGAGCTCGTTTTTTGGTACTCAAAACTCGATTTAAAATGGCTGCCGCCTTCTCTACTCGTTCTTTTTCATCAGCATTTTCTTCTACTGTTTCTTCGTCACTTCTTCTCTGTCCAACTCTTTTTAAATTGTTCTTTAACATTTTAAAGCTTGCTTTGGGAGACTTCTGTGGCTCCTCATCCACTGGTGTAGACATTTCACTGCCTGATCGTCGACTCTTACCGATCATTCCTAAAAGTATCGAAGCAGCTCTGCTGTCGGCAGCTTTTTCTGTAACAGAGATCGTCTGATTGAAGTCAGCGAACGAAATAATTATGTCAGCGTATGTACCTGCTGATTGTATGACTCACGTTTGCTGCCTTTAGGCTGCTCAGTGAGTGCTTGCGTTTCATCATCCTCTCTTGGAGTTGTCTCCCATGTTGGAGTTATGGTTTTTCTGTAGGCATCGGAAAGCTGCTCTGAGCAAATGCTAACCATTTCTTGCATGGACTCCCAGTGGCTTTCAGCACCCTTTAGTTGAGAGATGGAAAAAATTTAATGTTCAATTGGCAAAACCACCATTGTCATTATACCAAAATTGTGAAGCTTTTAAACCGTTTCCTAGAATAGATTTAACCCACCACACAATATAGCTGACAACTTACTGTGCACTTTGGTTTGTCAGAGAGAGATGGTTGCTCTGGCAATAGACATTCATCTTTCCTTTGTAGTTTGCCAACAAAGCGGCCATTTTGTCTCAAACTTGTATGAGGTACATTATCGATGTTTAGAGTGATCCAGCCTTGGTTACGCCTGCTCGGTAATGGCTTTATGTGAGACTGTTTGTATCTCTTACTCAAGTGTGCTGTGTTGGCTCGCTTCTTCACGTTGTCTGAAGACGGCTGGGTAACCACTGTAACAGTATACAGGAAGAAAAATTTAATCTGTTCCAAAATTTCAATGACCAATCAAAACAGACAAAAGAACTGAAATTAGTCTACACAGGCTCTGCATAATTTTTTTGATATGTTTATCAATAAACATGGTTTTGTCTGTTGGAAAAGAAATGAGGAAAACCTTGTTAACAAGACTCCTGTGCTCATTTGAAAGACAAAGCTAATAATTAGCTCAAATTCTTACTAATTGCTGTTACCTATTCTGGGTATCCTGCTACCCCTCCCGCTATATGATTGCACTGCAGAAGAAGCCCTGGAGTAGCTATCTAAGAGAGAGTTGACAGCAGGTCGAGTGTTTACTGGTACTAGGTTGTCTTTCTCTACCTGCAATATGACACTCTGGTGTTCTGTTTGGTGCAAGCAAATATCAACCATGGAATTTGTGACCTCACAAATGGCAGTAATGCCTTATATTCTGTCAAGTTTTAGATAATTTCTTTCAAAAACCGACTAGTAAGTTCGTGAGAGAGTGACATGGTTCACTTTCCATCATAGGCAGCTGTTAATGCTAAATTTTATTTAAGCACAATTGTGTAATCAAGAAAAAGAAACATTTTTTTTGGCGTTCAATATGAAGACTTCAAATTCAAGATATATAACGTTTGCAAATATTTTTCTATAATTTTATAAAACCTGACACTGTCAGCTATAGAAGTGACGGACCTTGATTGCGGAGTTGTCCTTCCTGGTAGCTATAGTACTATCCGATAGAATCTTTTGTCCTATTGGCCAGTCATAGTAGATACGTAGCCAATCGTCTAATGATGTGAAGTAGAAGCTGTCATACACTCTAGTAGAGACTGTCACCTGCTCAGCGATGTAGCGAGCCACCTCCAGTCTGCCGTTGCTGGCAGCAATCAGCAGTGGAGTAAACCCCAACTTGTTTCTGGTGTCTGTATTGATTTGGTACCTAAATAATGCATTGTAACAACAGCATATATTACTGCACATTAGCAAGTTGTTCTCAATCAGTTAGTTCAGATATACCTTGCTATGTTGTTAGTTATCTTTTTGCTTGAATGAATCGTTTATATCTTTGACAAAAGCCATAGCTGTCAGATGGAGATGATTTTTAAACTTTTTTTTGCATTAGTTGGCTTCCCATCTGTGAGATTATTGCCTGTTTTTTCCTTTTTCAAAGTCAATAGAATGTAATTGTATTTCTTTGAATGACTTTTATGAACACCGTTTAAAAATTAAATTATCTCAATTGTGTTTTCTTACAATAAATCTTTTATATAGTAGGGGTGGTCTTGAAACCATTTTTATACATAAAATACAGAATGTGAAGCATTATCCAAAAACTAGTTAAAACAGGAAAGCATTATCTGAATCGCAAATAAGTGAGCTGATAAAATGGCGGTTAATAAAAATAAGAAAATAACTAGTGATCATTGTACTAAAAATATGGAGAAGCTGTACGAGTCTCACGACTAGCTGTACTCAAATGTTATGCAACTACAAGTTTGCTTGGATGCGTAATTGTTATTAGGGTCGTGGGGATAAGTTTTGGTGGAAGGCATCTCAAGCTATACACTGTGACTATCTCAGGCATCATATACATACTTTCTCATGAGTGGCAGTATCAACTTAATAATGGCAGTTTCCTGGTGAGAGGCTGCGTAGTGCAATGGAGTATTTCCATACAGGTCTGTTGTATTTACTGGACAGTCTGGTAGTAGCCTCAGCAGAGTTCTAACTAGGTCAACGTTGTCCCTCTACAATACCGCATTTATTACACCATACAACATATAATAAACAAGCAAACCCACGGATGAAATATGCCAGGATTGCTAGCCGCGGCAGCTTAATACGAATGTAATCACGATGTAAGCAAAGCCGTTTGAGCGAGTCGCGATGGTGGGCGATTTTTGAACAATTTAAACATACTTATAGAATCATCGACCATATCGCAATAGTTGCAATATCTTGTTTTCCTAACTATGGAATTGCCTTCTCATTAGAAAGACTACTACACACATCGATGAAGTTCATCAATGGATGCTTCTTCCTATAGCGTTTATTATGGTTTGTTTGTGACAGTTTATATGCGGTCTGTGAAATTCAAGTTAAAATAGATAATTTTAGATACATTCGGTTTGATTATCCGCCAATCCTGATATATTTTGTCCATAAGCAAAACTTTGACGCGGTAAATATGTTAACGCTTTGCGAGCAAACATATATATAATGGGTCCTGTTTGACTGGAATCTACTGAAGCGGAAACTGTTGGAGGTTTCACCGCACAAAGTATTCAACAGAATTTTGACGATTAAATATTGGTTTTACATGTTTGCGTTTCATCAGCATACAGATATTTCTTTACTTTATAAGTGTAGCCTTTCTCAGTAATCATCACCATTTAATACTAAGGTATTTACATTGGAACCCCCTCTAACACAACTAATGCAAGGAAACCATGGCTATAAATATAAACTTTAAATATTTGATATGTTTATTTCGTTTGCTGTTCTGTGTAATCCGTATAAATACTTGTTTTAATGAGTAAACCAAATATTTACACTGAGGTAATGTGTATATTTGTCTACGCGAGACAAACATGCCTACGCTTGTCATTGCTTACTGCAGTTCACAGTTGTAGAGATTATGCGTACATTTATATCAAATCTGTTTAGATTTTGTTAAATATGGAAGTGCGTCAGATAATTATTTCTACATGCAATATATGAATGATGAAATGCCGCGCGTACACTGCTAGCTACAGATTGTTTGAGACATAGAACAAACTATCTTCTAAATCTAAAAAAGAGTTTTGTCAATATATCTCTCGATATATTATTATCTAACTTGCGGTGCACTATCTCCCAATAAATAATTAGGACAGTATTTAAAAAAACAAAAAGTCAGCCTTTATCAAACACCTGCATAGTTATTTTTTATGTTTGTGTAACAGGTAAAAGTTATATTTATCAGCTGGGTGCTTGGTAGATACAAGATCTGGAGTATTTGGTGAGAGTTTATTGAATGAATAAAATTTGTTTAAACTTTTAAACTTTTGATTTATTGCCGAAAGAACTAGAGTGAGTGTGTAGGTTGTCTTCTCATGCACTTGGCACATTCTCTAATGAAGGCTTGCAATCGAATTAATGAGATTGTTGCTAGCAAGTCAGTTGATAAAATGGTTTTTTGTTTTTTTTGTGAAACTACGAAACTTGAATTGATATTTTATAATCATTTTAATAGTAAATAAAAATTACATAACATGAAGTTAGACAGGTAAGTAATACAACTTGTGAAAACAACAAGGATCTCTCTAATTATTTCATATACTTCAACAGGAAAAACTTTGGAATTAAATATCTGACTATTGCTGTTTGTTGTACAAATCATTTTACTGTTAGCTGTACACTGTTAGCTGTACACTGTTAGCTGCACACTGTTAGTTGTACACTGTTAGTCGTACACTGTTAGCTGTACACTGTTAGTCGTACACTGTTAGCTGTACACTGTTAGTCGTACACTGTTAGTTGTACACTGTTAGTTGTACACTGTTAGTTGTACACTGTTAGTCGTACACTGTTAGCTGTACACTGTTAGTCGTACACTGTTAGCTGTACACTGTTAGCTGTACACTGTTAGCTGTACACTGTTAGTCGTACACTGTTAGCTGTACACTGTTAGCTGTACACTGTTAGTTGTACACTGTTAGTTGTACACTGTTAGCTGTACACTGTTAGCTGTACACTGTTAGCTGTACACTGTTAGCTGTACACTGTTAGCTGTACACTGTTAGTTGTACACTGTTAGTTGTACATTGTTAGCTGTACACTGTTAGCTGTACTCTGTAAAACATTCAAAATGAAAATGACACGTTTTGTTATCCTGAAAATAAAACTCATTAATAACAGAAACCGTACAGTAAGTGTACAACATGTATGTGTACATCCTGCATGTGTACAACCTGTATGCGTACAACCTGTATGTGTACAACATGTATGCGTACATCCTGTATGTGTACAACATGTATGCGTACAACCTGAATGTGTACAACATGTATGTGTACAACATGTATGCGTACATCCTGTATGTGTATATCCTGTATGTGTACATCCACCCACCTCCTAGACCACCACACCATCTCAAGAGACTCATATCTGGGTAGCTATTGATCCCACTTAATCTCAAATGATCAGTATCTAACTGTTTATAATGCTTTATCATTAGAGTATTGCTGGAATGTTTCTGACTACGTAATAACTGTAGAGTTCAATAAATGATTAACCCGTCAGTGATTAAATTTAAAAATCAAAATAGAGGCTAAAAGACAATTCTTCCCAGACACTTAAAAATGGCTAACTTACCGGCAATTAAACGTTGACCAAATGTTTGTGCTCCTGCGTGGCATAAAACCCTGTTACACAAATTCTTTGCTAGAAATTATTTGTTAAATATTTATGCATGAATGCTTTTAAATATACTTTGTGTTTAGACGTACCTTGCAGGCAATGTGCAGGGGAGACAAACCTTCTTCATCTGTTACATCTACTCTAGCTCCATTGGTAACCAACACACGGAGTAGCTTACACGCCATCTGAAATTGTGTTGTCATCAAACTGTTATACATGTTGGACTAGTTCTATGCTTTCGCTGATAATCATAGACACCTAGTGTTGCCAGTAGTTATTCAAAATAAGCATATGGCTCAAAGCATATAAAAATTCATTTTTCGATAACCATTTGTTCCTTTTGGTAGAGTTTTTTTAAATTTGGATCATAAACTAAAGCAATTTTCAAGGAAGCCAAATGAGAGAAGGATTACAATACCTTCATGCTGTCCATAGTGCTGCAGATCTTAATTAGAGGCGTGTGCAAATGTTCATCCATCTCATCCAGGTTGGTTTTCAGTTTTACCAGGTACAAAAACTGGTGGTATCTCTTTTCATTTAAGCAATGGTGTAGGGACCCCATATTAAGCCAGGTAGCTACAGTGGTTTACTTCAGCTGTGCTACAAGTCAAGTATTATTACAGTCTAATTTTATTATCTTTAATACTGACAATCGGCATTTGAGTACCATGTTTGTTATTTCTAAACTATTCATTATTCCCCACAAATCAGTTATTGTTTTACGATTACATTGCTTTTAGTGTTCACTGGTGTGACAGATAACAAGTTTAAAATAAATTTTAAATTATCATAACCAAATAGCTTTCACATGTTTGTAAAACTCCAAAGCTAATGGGGCGACTATTATGCCATCGCACTTGAAGTGTGTCTGACGACTGTTATGTTTTTTTTAAAGAATGGCCTCTCGAATACTGTGATAAACTGATAAAAAGTGCCATTATATCCCTGTCTAGCTGACTACATCTGGGCTTTACTGGATAGAATGTTCTAGAGCCAAGCAGTGTTTGAGATACCCAAGTATACTTGAGTTATGGAGAGCCAAAATCACTCACTGGTTCATCTCATCTCACAATGATCTTTGTTACTAGAGCTTTCATTTGATTTAATATTTCGTTCAGTATCAATAGAATCTCTTTCTTTTTGTCTGTCAATTTATGAACTTGCTTAAAGTTTAATTAAGGTGGTTAGCTAAAGATTTATACTCCAGTTTTTGAATGTCCAATTCGCCATTGGGCCAAAGTTTTTCAAATTTTAACTTGAAAAGCTTGCCCACTCCACGACACTTTTGAAAAACTGTATTTTATAACTAGTCATAACAACACAAATAAATATAAAACCATACAACAAGATTAGCCACTAACTTTCATTGTTGCATTAAGTACGTACATTCTGCTAGATGGTAGGTTTTTTTGTGAATTAAGCAATAATTACTCTATGAATTCTAGTTTTAATAGTGCTAAGTTGAACATGCGTGTATTTATCACAACACTTTACACTGTATGACTTACTTACGTATCAGCTGACTGTAGTAATGAATGTGAAATAGAACTTTCTAGAGTCGAGCAGTGTTTGAGATACACAAATATATAAACAGCTATAAAAACACAACAGTGAGACAGTCTGGCTGTAACACAGTTTTATTGTGTTCACAGTTTGCATAGAAACGGTTGAATAACTGACTGGGGCTATCAATAATGCACAAGAGGAGCTGAACTCCTCTTGTTTGCATATAGTAAATCAATATTGTTTGTAATTAGGCTTTCTTGTTCATTGAGCCCAGCGCTATAACGATCGATTAACAACCAATAATACGATCATGTACCCCAAACAAACCACGCAGTTTAATAAGTTTATCACTTTATGATGTAATCTACTAGAGGAAAATGTGACAACGACTCAAATCAGAGCTATATACCACTTCATCTCATTTTTGGTTGTTGGGTGGTTGCCTATCAAGTCAATTCAGGATGTACCGATTTCATATTTCTATTGACCTTCCCTCACCTACCAATAACAATTATAATTCTCTCACACAATGGCCACCTTGGGATAACTATATGTAGGATTGAATTGAATAGATTATACAACAGCGCCTGTATCAGTTGTTTGTTCAAAAATCTAGTCGACCAGAGATTGTGCTATTTTAGAGCAGACAACTTCCAGAAGAAATGTTAAATTGACGATAAACCAGGTGTTACAGCACATTTTTGTTATATTTTCTTAATTTTCTTGAGGTTATCTTCCACAAGCATAAGTAATGTTTCCTTTTTCAAATTATATCACAAAAATGATCAAATATTTTTGCAGAAGTTTGGTAGCGTTGATAGTTTCGAATGTCGCCTTGTTTGTTGTTTAAATAGTTATTATGTTCAACATGTAGCGAGTGTCACCTGCCACCTGTTAAGCTATTCACTTTATTTCTATGACAAATTAGTCATCTTGTCACCATGCCTACTAGTTCAATCAGAGGGCTGTAATACTGAAGTCAACATTGGCGACCACTAAAGGGTAAACAGTAGTTTACTTCGCCTGAGAAAGTGCAAACAGCAACTGCAGCCATTGAGCATGTTTATTTCTGTTTTTTTCTGATAAGACGAGGTGGCACAAAATCGATGACACAACCAATTTTTAGTGCTGAGAATATCCTCGATTTGTCTTCCATTTCTCTTCCATTTCTCGCCGCGTAACGTTTGGTCTCCAGCAGTTTAAAGTTTATTTTTCTGGAGAAGACAACTTCTCACAATGTAAATAATTACCAGCTGCCAACTTTCTGTTTGGAGGCTTAGAAATCTTTCCCAAACAATCAGCTGTGGAGAACCACTCTGTAATCAGCAATGCAGATGGCATGAAGATTTGTAGCATTAAAAGTTAATTTGTGAAGTTTTTTAGCAATAATCAAAGTTGGAGATTTTACTTACCATATAGAGTTAGTCTTTCTGTAGCAACATAATCCTTTTGTGGTCTGTGCTGACTTTCTTGACAATACCGGAGTTCATTAGAGTTGCTTTTGATCTAAAAATAGTCTTTGAGGGAAGATAAATATGTTTGGTGCTGGATACAATTATCATCAGTAGTTTCTGGTGGAATGAATTTTACTAGATAATGTTTGTTGCAGAATTTTTACATCGAAATGTGAACTTTTAAATTTAAAATTATTGTGTCAGCAATCTGAAAACTTATACATTTTTGTCTCAAGCTGGAGTAGAAAACAATTTGATTTTATTCGTAAGTTTGCAAGGATATGTACTTTAACATATTACAAACTGAGTAGCACATCTATACACTTTGTTTCAGCAATGAAATTCGTTGTCTAATACAATAAAGCAGGGATCTCAACCTTGGACTTTGGAAAGTCCTAATCATTTTTTGTGGCTACTATTGAGGGCTCAAAGCCCCCAAACCAAAACTCGCAGCGCCAAGCAATATCGGCTGGGGGTTTGGGCATTTGAGTGACAATGTTGATGAAGCATTATTCTCTTCTGCCAACCTTACATTTTTACTGTATGAAGTCTGCTGCCAAACTGGTGAACTGCTTTTCATAGGACAAAATTTTACTCAATCAGTGGCCATTTTTACTTTGTTCAATAAAAGTTATTCAATATATCAATCAATGTATTCAGATGAGGTGATAATACGTATTAACTCACCACGCAGCAACAACAGCATTTTGAGAGGGGACTATGTGGCACATATCTAATATATATTTGATTCTACTCAGCAATAAGATCAGGATGATTGCATGATTTTGAATTATTTCCTAAATCAGTAGTTGTCTTCTTTCTAAACTGTTTGCATGTGATTCCCTCTAATCTTGTCATAGACGGCTGTAAGATATAGTCAAGTTATAATTTATTGTAACCCAACTTTCTAAAACCAGATTTAAAAAGCATTTCAGTGAGCAAATGTATCAAAGTATTATAAAATCATAAGTTCTAAAATAATATATCATACTAATATTTTACAAAGGGCAGATATTGACTCATTCGGATTTCATTGATGTTTTTTCTGTTTTGAGTGATTGCTCCAATGACTGTAGTTTGCTACATGTTTATTTAGTCTAGTAATAATAATCATGCAAGAAAAAGTGAGATTTTGGTAGTTATATAGAAACAATAATTGTTTACTTATTAATTTTTTTGCTATGGCTGTAGTTGTGACAACATAACTGAAAGAAATAATAATATATATCGTGATTAATGATCGGAAGTAATGTGAAGTATTAAGTATGCTAGTAAATCCCTGTAACACAAGATATTTGACAAATTCATTCCAGTGAAATCTATCACCTCTAAAATCCAGGCAATTTGGATAAATTCGGAATGATTGAGAATCCTGAGAAAATAAACGCATCTCGAGTCTTAGCAGTTGTCTTACCATCAATGACAAGTTGTTATGGTTAAAGAGAAGACAACTTAGAAGATGAATAATTGAAAAAAATTTTTGAGGAAAAACATGAGAAGTTATCTTCACTTAACTAAAGCCAAAGCTTGTGACTATTTACTTGTCCAGTCACATGTTACCATGGTAACTGAACTAATAATTCATAAATGAGTTTAATGTGGCTCGGAAAATTTCTAGGAATATGAATAGAGTTACATTATTAAGGGCATGAGGAAAAACCCGAATACAGAAGTTTTACAGGAAAAAATTGGTTTCATAATGAATGCAAGCATTAAAATTAAAAAGAAACAGAAATACCATGAACAATCAAACAAATGATCAAACGGTCGAATGAGCGAACAAAAAAGTGGAAATAGATATAAATTTTATGACAGACCCATTTACCTTGCAGTCAAGCCCTCATAAATTAATTTGACATTTGCGTTCCAGATTAAACCTAATTGAATTTCAGTTTATCAATTAAATGAAAACAATATAGAGTTTGTTAAGTTTGGTTTAGATAGCATCAGTTATTGTGTAATCTAGAGAAAGCCGTTTGCTCAGTTTTGGCTTTTGTATGCAACTGATAAATATTCGAAAATGAATAAGTTGATTGTAACATTGCTGAAAAACTTTGAGGGAAAAAAATATGTTTGATTGGGACCTTACAAATTTAACCAACCAATCACTATGAAGGTTTTTCTGTAATTTTAAACTAATGAAAATCTTTTTCAATAATCTTGTTTTGAGCTGAATGAACTAAAATATGCATCACTAATGCGTTGTCTAAATGGCACCAATGAGCTCCTTGAACTCTAGTTGTTGGCTTTTGCATAAAAATGGTAACCATGGAGACAGCACATCCTGTTTATGTGGCTACAGTGAGGTGGTGTGTTGATTGTTTCCTTACAGCTCCTGTACAATGTGTATATGGCACAGCACTAGCTGAGGTCGCTGACTTTTTTCTGCTAAGTAAAACAGCACGAAGTTTTTCACATTTGCTATTTTATACTCTCTCAAGTTTACTCATTGGTGGTCACATGGTAGAGGGTTTTGGAGTCCACTGCTTAATCCACTAAACAAACTGTTAACAGTCCAACTCCCCGTTTGCTGGAGCAGATAAATCGTAAGCTGCCAATGGCCTTCTACTACCAAATGACTCTCTCCCAGAGGCAACTTCAGCCCACAATCATGAAAAGCCCTCGAAGCAAAACGCATAACTCAGTGCTTTATAGTTGAATGCATTTATTCTATCCAACATATAGGTAAAACAAAATGCAACAAAACAGCCTACAAGTTATAACTACTAACCAATGATACATCATGAAAGGAGTTAAATAGATTTGGTGCCCAGAAGTAAGAGGCAGAGTCATAAATATGATAACCAATCCTGGGGGCGTAGATCTCCTATAGCTTCCTGTAGTAAGTCCTTGGTCTATACAAGTCTCGCATCTAGGTTTTGTCAGGTCTTGAGGATAGTTACTTGGCAGATGTTGACTTGTGAGACCTCTCAAGCTATTTTGATCTCTCAGGCTATGGCATCCATTTTGAGGCCGGTCCGGGATACCTACCAAGGGTCGGGGTACCCTGCATATACTGCACCAGGGTAGCAGGTATGTGAGGTTCTGCCAATCCAATAGCTAAATAATTGATACCAGTTTTTTTACGAGGTATGTGTCCAATTGTGGAAATCATTAAATTCCACTACAACAGCAGACAACTGTGCTATATGGATTATGTAATTAGAAAAAGCAAAATAAAACTTATCGTCTGTTCAGAGATCCTATAATACAAAAAATTAGATGACTAACTGCTCAAACTTTTTTTAAGCAAGTGAGCAAACTCAAACGTCTCAAGCAAATTGCTAAAATATCCGGTGTTTATGATATCAATTAACATGAAAGAAAAGCATTAGAATCCACCACGATTTATTAGTGATGAGAATTGATGAATAAACATAAAAAACTGGTTTATCATTCTCACTCGATAACCAAATACCCTCTACTAGTGTTTGTTGAATCTGTTTACCGTTAGTTTTTGTTTCTATTACCCTCTCACAATGATAGGTGAAGGCAGCAAAATGATGAATGTTGCGGCAGACATGAGTGAGTATTGGAGTTGCCTTCTCAACACTGCGCAGCTAGTACATCCTTTGCACATTGTTTACAAGGGTTTACCCTAAGTGAAGTAATCAAAGTGTGGTCAGTCGTTTCCAGTGCTATTTATATAAGAACAACTCCCCTGGAGCCAACTACCACATGAGTAATCGTTGGCTGAAATATTTTTTATGCATGTATTTAATATTTGTAGCATAAAATGAACTTTGTTTTGCATTAATACCTATTGAGCATCTTTTGTTGTAATCTAGAATAAATTTTTGATTTATTAAGCTGAATTTTGCAGCAAGACTTTGTTCAAAACTTTCAAATGCCATTTTAGCCAGGAATAAACAAGGAGTCATCTCCCCTCGGAGGGGTAACTCTCTATTGAGCTGTATCGGACAGGAAAATGTTTGCCGATACATTCACTAAAGATTGTGCCCTGTACTGCGAAAATGTCCACTTTCCGGCAAGTTAACTTATGTGACCTTTTGTAATTGCATACAGGTCGCACAGTTGCGCTAGTTCCCATATATGGCAGACACTCAAAATATTGAAGGGTCACTTGGTTTTGTAGCAGAAACAAAATAATAATAAAATAGTGGGATAATCCTACTGAGATGCTGGTAACTAATATTATTAAAAGCGCAGTATTTATACTTTGGAACCGGAGTTTGCTGTTAGCGTGTTGCTGCTGATGTGAATCAGCAACGCATGATTTGGTATATATTTTACCTATTATTTATTATTATTTTTCTTTCTTCATAAACATGTCCCAAAATAACAAAACCCCGTAATAGGCTACTCTGGAGTGAAGTTTTAACAGGAGTGATTAATTGTTGGCTATTATTAGTATTTATATTTATAAGCTATTTGTTATTCAAGATTTCATATGAAAGTTGAATGGTACAAGAAAAATAGTTTTTGATTCATATTTTTATAATGTAAATGCAATGGTAATATAAGAGTTGTATTTCAGCCCTGATTACTATTCTTCAAATTAAAAATTTTTGTTTAGAATTCTCAGAGATCTGGAAGACATCATGAGCTTTCAGATGAATGGTTGTTTAAACCGTTATTCTGTCTGTTTGCTGCATTCTGAGCTGTTGAAAATGATCCTTGTTTTTATAAGTTATAGTGTAGTCGCTCAAGCATTTGGCTCCAGAGGGTCACATGACAAAGGCAGTTGGCCACACTTTGATTACTTCACTTAGGTTGCACCTGTTGACCAGCTGAGGGGTGAGGTTTACAATGGTAGAGAGGATCAGGTTTCTCTCCTTATGAAAGCCACCCTGACTATGGGTTGGCATGATTTTTATTGGAATTGTCTTACTAAAGCAAGGCAAGTCCAAATAATTTATTTAAGTTGATTGATAAAAACCCTCTAAAATTTTCATTTTTTTAACATTTAGTTGTCAAGTCAATGAGCATAAAACAATTAGTCTAATCAACGGTTTATTTTATTAGCATTTTCTCCTCTATGATATCACTTATGGATAAGTATCAATTTATCGTCTCTGTGTCAATTAATTTTTTTATCTAATTAACGAAATGGATGGTACTTACTTACATCATCAGCGAGCCTTGGAGAGATCTGCCTTTACACCTTTTGTTTTGCATCATTTAGCAAAATTACTATCACAGATTTTGTGTAGTTGAATAACTTAATGCGCTTTGGTCCGCTGGGTAAACAAGGCCACTTGAAAACAAAAATCATCTCTTCTGCTGTTGAGTGTTATTCAATCAATACCAGTTGTTGATTGGTTAACAATTTTAGACAAATTAAATGTACCTACTTGTTCATAAAATCGGCGTATTACAATTTGCACATTTTTCTGCAACGAACCAACTGGGAATACTCAGAACTAACAATTTCATTGGATTTGTCGTACCATGTTTAGTACAACACTGTTTTAATAGGTCATCGCACTTCTCTTCGCCAATCGAACAAGTCGAAAAACTTCTCAAACAACGGTTACACAAGATGATCAAAGACAGGGTGGGGGGTAGTTTATGGTTTGACTGTTATTCATCCAAGTTTATATTTTGCGGGTAAAAGTTGATAGAGATATGGCAAGGAGCCATGGGTCACATGACGCGATAGTTTATAGCTGTATATATATATGACTTGTACCCAGTGAAACACTCTAGTTAACAAAGTACTGTCTTCTGTGAACCCGAGGAACAAACCATGTTGGTGACAACAGTTCATGTGTTTAGGGCTTTCTGGTTGGTGCTTTTTAGTGTTTACCTTGTCTACCCAGGTATGTACCTCTGAATATCTTGTTTGGAATGTTCTAACTCATTTGGTTTATGTCTGGCGTTATATATGTGTGTTACTGCCAACACCTTGCACAATATTTTTAAAAGAAGTCCACAAGTTTTTGAAAACATCCCGCAATACGTTTTTATTAGTTTAAAAAGATCTCCTTTTTTTATTCGGCTGCTATGATATTTTTCTTTGTGTTATGTAAGGTTTATGCCAATATTGCTGGCAATAAAACAAAAACGAATTTCAACCTTGTTGTACTTCAGTCTGTGGTCTTTCTATGTTTATTGTATATACTTTGTCCATTGCGGATAAACAAACAAAAGAACGACTAAAACATGGGTTACAACAAAGTAATAAATACAACATAATACTCCCCCCCCCCCCCTTCCGGTACTCTTTCAAACAGGAGGTTGGGTTATTGTTTATTTGTACGACTCCAAGTTTGATATAAACTGTACAATCAAGCTGTGATGAATTTGTTCAATTTTATGCCCATTTTAACCAGAAAAAAAAGTGAAATGACTCATTTCTCACTCAATGAGCACCTCGTAGAGAATCAAATTCCAGATCTTCATTTGAAGTGCAACCATTTCAGCATTGTACCACTAATGCTTTCGCTTGTTGTTAACATTACTCAAAATGAAATGGCCGCTCTACCACCAGTTGTTGCCACCATTATTGTGCTTCATACAACCACCGGTTATTCGCAATACGCCACTGTTTCCTCTCGTTGTAGAGAAGATTCTGGAGCTGAATGATATCCAAAAGTCAGTGATTGAAGCTCACAAAGCAACAGCCATAGAGCTCAATGATGGAGGACACAAGCTTGCCATGCAATCATGGGATCTGTTGCCGTCAGATGAATTCTGCCCCGAGCACTTCAAATGCTGGTCTGGTGAGTATTTATTCTTGAAATCTGTTGAACTAAACAACAAAAAATGAATTTATTTTGTAATAATATTATTTGGTTATTGTAATACTTCTCATTACTATTTTTTTCATTTTCTGTCATCGTTTCATAATTATTATTTTATTAATTCAGCGCTAACCAAATGCTTTACATTAAAATAATTTTGTCAGGTGTAAATAAATTAGCAGGCCTTTTTTTACATTATTCACAGTTTCAATAGTTTCAATAAATTTTGACGCATCAAAGTTTTTTTCAAGCTACGAAACTTCAAACATTTTTATAATTAATAAAAAGTGTATTAGTTTGTTTTATTGCGTACTTGATAGCTTTTTGCACTTACCTAAAACTTAACAACTTCGGCTGAACTCTTTTCGGCGTTCCAACTTATTGCGTCATTGTGAATGAATGGTGAGAGATGATGCGGAGACAATGAGTTCCATTGTATTTATTCAGCATTTCCGGTTGTTATGTAACATATGTGACAATTCTTTTGGCAACTGTTCCACTTAATACGCTTATCCTATATTAATTAGCATCACCAGTTGGAGACAAAGAGTCCTTGCATACGATAATTTCTGATGAGTCAAGACTTTTGAGATCAAAAGATAAACAATTATTTTATGTTTTGGGCAATAGGAAATTTTTTTAATCCCCCATGTTGGAAACCACAAAAAATTCATTTCTCTGTTGCAATACATGACAACACTTTGAGTGAAAATATGCCAAATCCGGTTCAAAAGTATTCAGTGGGCCGATTAAAAAAGTACCACACCACCAAAACAATGCAACACAGCTTTCCTCAAGCATACCTATTGAGTTAATCATATTTTATTGCTTCTACAAAGTCAGGTCATCAGTTATCGTTTTCAATCTAGCATCAAAATATGGGTTGAATCATCAGTAAAAGTGTTCTATAATTATGCACTGAGGTTACAAAGGTGTACCACAATAAACATTTACAGCAGCAGTTGACTTTCACAAACATTTAATCAAGTAATCTTACAAAAAAGTGCCGAAATCAATTGCTGTACAAAATGTTTGGTCAATTTATAATAAACTGCAGAATGTAAAATTCCACAAAGTTGCAGTCTTTTAATTTCACGTTACCTGTAATTACCTGTAGTCACTTTAATGGTAAATTACCCTCAGTGCAGCCAAATGTCTGCCAAAACCCTACAAACTAAGCAGTCATGTCTCATCGCTGTATTTTGAACTCAAAGCGATTTATGAGATAGCATCAACCTTTAACTGTTGCCCACAGGACAAAAAACATGTTTTATGTTTGAGGTCATAAAATTTACCTGCGTGTGTGGTCTAAATCACTTCCACCTACACCACGTAAAGTATATATATTATGGCCTAGATAGCATCTACTAGTACTAATCATTATCAAATTAATGAAGTGTGTAGATGACCACACAAGACAATCCCCATATAAATCTCTTTTAGTGCTTCAAACTAAACTTTTTAAATGACAAGAGTTGAAAATATCTAGTCTTTTTCAGGCGAGTTGTCTGACTTTGAAATCAGTTGTTTTTAATTACCCTCTCTTTATCTTTTATTATCAAGTAATATGCAATGTAGCCATCCAAGCTTCTCAATTATCAAGTTTTGAAGTTTATCTACAAAAGTTTACACTTTTTTAATCTTATTATAAAAATCTAAATGAAGCACAAAACTTGAAAGATAGTGCAATCTGTAGCCCAAGTCTTAGGCCAACATTTGAAGCATTATGTGTATTTTGCTTTGAATATGCTATGCGTTTTTTATTGGGAGTTGCATGCCCCGTGTTAGCTTTGCAACTTTTGAATGGATTTCATTGGATTAGTTTAGTTGGATTGGTTTAGTGGGCGGGGTTTTGTGTGCTGGTTTAAAAGTTCAAAAACCGAAAACCTTAAATTGTATGCAATTTTATACCATCGATTCCTGGACTTCAGTAGGTAAGTTAAGCTTTCGGACTCGAGTTCAATGTATAACCCATCCTCTGTTAAACTCTAATTCAGTTTCTCCCTATATTCAATATAACCCTTAGCAAATTATTTAGCTAAACAGTGGCTTTAGCAGCTATGTAGAACTGGGTAACTGTCCAACTGGTACAAACCAACACACAAAACCCCGCCCACTTAACCGATCATCCAATGAAATCCATTCAAAAGTTGCAAAGATAACATAGGGGCATGCAACTCCCAATAAAAAATGCATAGCATATTCAAAGCAAAATAAGCATAATGCCTCAAATGTTGGCCTAAGACTTAGGCTTTGCAATCTGTTAATAGAGTCCTTTGGTTTGACATGTCAGCACTGCCAAGAACTACAGGAATGGCAGACAACTATAATTTTGGCAACAAGCCAATCATTTAAATTTGTGCACTCTAAATGAGTGGGCGAGTTCAACATAAGAAGTGAGAGACTGCCATGCAAATATAATTACGTAATAGCAATAATAATAATCAATTAATGAGTGAAGTGGGTGTTGCAGAAATTAAATAGGTTTAAAATTATTTATTATATAATCATTTTATTACTATTGACTCACAATCGAAATCCAAGGCTGTTTAAAAAAAAATTTGTAATAATATATGTTCATGGCCATCTATTTCACTACGGCATATTGCGTTTGAATAACTTTGCAGGTGAAATAGATGGAGATGTTCACGAATCTCGACATCTGTTTTTGAATAGAACCAACAAACTGGCAGACATAATCGTTAGCTTGGAACAAGAGCACGCATTTGTATGGATTGGCTGTGAGGGAAACATGGTTGAGCTACCACTTTCGTTCATTCACGACTCGGACATCAAGATTTATACTCATCCCGCTTATGAGTAAGTCTCACTTCTACTGTTTGCCTTCACTGCTCACACACCGAACAGCGACAATACTTTTCAAGCTGAGATATTTCAGCGAATTTACTTAACCTTTTGGGTTTACCAAAGTCATTAGTAAGCATATGAACAGATCAATTGTATTTTGCAAAGATTTTTGAAGGTATTAAATGACTAATATGCCTTTGTTACAAACTCAGATGTTTTCAGTAAATTAAGATGTAACTAAGCCTTTAAAAATTACTGCTCACACACCGAACAGCGACAATACTTTTCAAGCTGAGATATTTCAGCGAATTTACTTAACCTTTTGGGTTTACCAAAGTCATTAGTAAGCATATGAACAGATCAATTGTATTTTGCAAAGATTTTTGAAGGTATTAAATGACTAATATGCCTTTGTTACAAACTCAGATGTTTTCAGTAAATTAAGATGTAACTAAGCCTTTAAAAATTAGCAAATGCCATTACTGGTACAGATTTTACTGAGATAAACAAGTTGAGTGATTTCACGCTTGAAATGATTTAAAACCTTCAAATATGATCAGATAGAATCTTGCGCTGGTCTTATATTTAAACCTAACACCGAGGTACCTGTCCCTGACCTCTCCCACCGATCACCCATCTTAGACGATGTTAACGTATTCTTGAGGAAGCCAACTAAAACTTGTGCCAATACCAGTACGCTTTAATTATTGATAATTTAACTTCAATTATAAATCGATAATAGATAATTATTATTCAATTGCCTTTTGACTTGTTATTATGGCAAATCTTGAATAGAAATCTTCAGTTACATAACGTCTTATTAATTATTGAGTTTACCTGCTTGTGATTGGTCAAAGTAGTCATCCGTTGACATACATAGCAAAGCATTGACAAGGTTTTAGACATCATTGCTAAAGCCCGAACATGAAATAATACCTCCACTCCATTAGCTTTTGACATTACACATGTTTTTACTGATAGGCAGCTGCTGGAGAAATGTGCGAGAAAGTTGTTTTTGTCCGTAAGAAAAGTGAGTTGGATCAAACACCATCAGAACTCTAAGCATCAACTTAATGTTTACCTGGTAACCAGTTTACACACAAACCCACAGTCTACAGATTCAAAAGAGTTTGTTGAAAAGTAAGTAACCTCAACACATCAATCTCAGCCGAAGTTAGTTGTCCTACTCATTCAAAGGACGATTTCACACGGTTTTATTCTGCTTGGCCTAGAAAATTGTTGGTTTAATAAAGCAACTCATACTGTCGACTCCTCATAAAGAAAATAACCAAAACCTATGAATACTAGTAGTGCCATATTTGTGAGTGTTCAGTTTGTGGTACTCTAACTACTCTTTTTCAAAAGTTCATTTTAGTTAATCTATAAATGTTGCAGGTTCCACAGAGAGTTAAAAGACGGGAGAAACAAAAGCCTCTACCTACAATCGCCTCTACCAGCGCCACCATTGACTCAGGATGTTTCAAATTTCAGAAATCGACGAAGCGCAGAAGCTGAACAAAAGCAGACCTGCGATAGATATGCTACAGTTCTCGAGTGAGTTAGATTTTAGTAGGAATTTCCTTGCTTCATGAAACTACTGCATGTCGTTCCGTTAGCAGTGAGCAGTTTTTGAACTTAAATTTATTTTAATCGGTTCACTTTGTTTTCATAAGTTGATGTCAGAGATTAAAACGAAATTAATCTTTAGACATAATTAATGCTTCATGTACATACAGCGATAGTGCTAGCAATTTTGCTCAGCGATTGGGGAAGTCCCTCTCCCAAATTGCGCAATTTTTCACTACTGCCCATTCTTTAGCGAGATCCGGTCAAACTTGCTGTTACAGAGCATAACCGTCAATTTATTATAGGATCGTTGATAGATCGGAGCAATGAATATGACGAATATGATTGGCTGATCAAGGAATCGACTAGCGATTTTTTGATCTCGATCAAAACCTGGCGATAAACTCAAATAAAATGCTAGCGATTGCTTAGCGATTTTGCAGGAAACAAAAGTTGCAAAATCGCGCAATCGCTAAGGAAATCGCTTAGTAATCGCTATATGTACATGCGGTATTAATGACAAATCTTAGTGGCTGCATTGCTAAGCAGTCCAAATATTTGGAGCATAAATTTTATAAATTTCTCATTGTAGCATATCAGCACTGGAGAAGTACATAAAAGAGAAGACAAATGATGATGATGCAAAAGTCATTTTATTCGGAATTCAAAATTTCTACTACTGCGCCGGCTACTGCAACTCTATACAGCTATTTACTGACAAGGCAAACTCTCCATTGAAAGAGCAGCCTTCGCATGATGAATACTGGACAACTCTTAATACGCTTAAAGCTGAAGGCGTTATATATGATGGACCAAAGGCTAGCTGTTTTGGTTATAATTATACACCTTTAGAAATAGTTTACATGCTTAGCACTGGACCAAGCATGGAATTCATCTATTCCCCAAAGCAGTGTGCTTGTGTATAGCTCTATCGGACACTGCTTATAATGTGGGACACATTCATTTATAAATGAAAAATCTGTATCCTAATATAATGCACTAAATTATTATTACATAACATTTGTGCATTTCTAGCAAAAACAACTCTCAGCCATACATATATTAAATACTGTAACATCATTTTGCCATAAAGTGGAGCAACTCATTTATGTTTTAAAATTTCAATGCGGTTTCTCATTTTGTCACATGATTATCAAACGATATCTAACAAATCATCCATTTTTAATTATTTAACAAAACATTTTTTTTCTCAATTTCAAGCATAGTATTTTTATTAAATACTCACTTTAAACTTTGAAATATTTTTCACGAGCGATTCATTGAGAGTTTGATGAGAGTTACTACTCTGCAAAACAAGTAATATTTTCATAACATTACGCTTGTATGATATTATTGCACAAACCAAGCACTTGCTGCCTTGTGTCCAGCATGTATAAAACTATACAAGCTGTATTCAGTGTTGAAGAGACTGAATGTCTGTTATCAACATGTTTTACTACTGCTGGTACATTTAGTAGTGTTATTAACCTTTGACTCTCTTCTTGCAGAAGACAGGTTATGTATTACATTTAATGTTTTATTCAGTAAATACATTTAGTGTTCATATGATACAAAAATAATGTTGTTACTGATTCATTTGCGTGAAGTGACTGTACTGTGTTGATTGTAAAATATTTCAGCTTACAAAGTAGCTGAAGCTAAATGATTATGTTAAATTCCTCTGGTAGTAGATAGGAGCAAACTGTACTTTCTAACTTATTTATCAGTTTTAAAAAGCTAACAGCTCTTGGTGCTTTTTGTGCTTGCTGTGCTTTTTCAGTTAAGCTTCCAACAGATTTTTTGCTACTTGTTTGTCTGCACAGTTATAAAAAATCTCAGTGTAGTAAGCTAGCTGTACTTTTAACCTGGTTTCTTTACTTATTATATTCACAAAGAATCAAACCTTAAATTTTTTGGTAAGTAAGCGTATTGGCTTTTCCATTGTTAGTGCTCCAGTATTTTAAAGTTTTGAAAAATACTTGAATGATTGAAAAACATCATTTAATCTGGTTAAACTAGTTGTTAGATTTTAAGTTGTAATTAAAATCAACAAAAACTGAGTTCAAAATATTTATTTGCAAACATTGCTGCATTACCAGCACAGACAAAGTTTTGGAGTTTCCAAAAAATATCTTTTTATAATCAAAAATGAATTTATTAGCAATTAAGATAGTTGTTGCATCATAGTTTGACAGTACGATCACACAAGAGTTCAACTTTCGTGAAAAGTGATGACTGCTTTGGATCCCAAATGGCTTCCCCATAACTTCTAAAAATCAACATAAGACTTAACATGAAATATATTCATACATACTGAGAAAATAATTATCAAGCCAAAAGTCGCAACAAGAAAATTAAAAATGATTGCTTTTATTACATACTTTTCTTTCAGTAGAGTGTAGAATGTAAATACTCCCAGTTATGTAACATTATTATCAATCTAGTATTCTGGTCATATTCTATTGTTTATATAGCTAGCTTATGTCACTTGGGGTGTATGTATGGACACACAAATAGACAGACTCTTGTTGAAAGGACACACACACTGAAAAAGTGTGTTGAATAGGGAAATGGGCGGACAGCTGCTAAGGCGAATGGAACATGACAAAATGAACTGTTGGCTGGTTGGCCACCTCATCCAGAGGCATTCACTGGTATGTGACAGGTATTTACCTCAATGCTGTTTGACTCAAGTTGCATTCACACTAGGTGACTTATCATTGAAGTCTGCCATTGCATTTTGTGACCGAAAATTTTTGCAACTTTTGGTGGAGACACATGCTTGTCGCTGGCTGAGACACAGCAACCTAATGTCGGATTCGAACATCAAGTTGCAGCAGTTTTATAGCCACGTGACACAATTAAACCAATTGTGTTGCTCTATATAACGGCTCCACTATTTTGTTTATTCTAACCTGGATATAATGTAAACGATTATTGTTATAAGACCGTAAGTTTATTACTATATAAATAAATATTATCGCCATTGTTAATAAGTATGTATTATTATTTCTTATAATTAAATAAATAACATCGCGTATACTTAATGATTTTATTTAATTAATATTTGGAGTATTTATTACTATTTCAAATGCAAGCGTGAAAAAAAGCACCAGATTTTCGTCAAACTATCACTCATTTTTAATACTACGTATTTTTTTGCATATGAGTATAAATTTTGCATTCTGGGTGAATAAAAAGCCTTTTGAAAATTGAATACACAGGAACTGTAATTACCTGGTCAAAACCTGGTTATTAAATAGGAACTCATCGACCCGAGTGAATGAGCAAGAAAGCACTTAAATTACATCAGCGATGATGATTGGCCAACTTTAAAGTTGCAAACTCAAAAATTACGTGTGTTGCAACTGTGTCTGTGACCGTCAATTGAGACGGAGATGCAGCCGCTCTAGTGTAAATGCAGCTTCAGGCATATCAGTTTGGTTGTTGGAGCACTGAAATGGAAAGTTCCACGTCACCGTCATGTCTTGTTACCATGACTTTGAAAGTTTTTGTGGAAAAATGTCAATTGGTAATCACTCTGTAATGTTATTCATACAACCATATTTTTTGCATGCCGGGTAGTATCTGAGACCTCTGGTTTAATTGCTTACCGTTCCTTTGTTTCTTTTTGGTGAGAACTCTATGGCAGAAAATATTAAACGTGTTTGTAGTCAATAATTTATTATGCAATATTTATTACATCATTGGCAAAAATTGACTCATGAAATAAACTGATTTATATTGCACACATTATTTCAAACCAAAAGTACAACATAAGTGTTATATAATAATACCAGCAGAATATCTGGTGCACTGCCATGCATTATATGTATACATGTACAAAATGTGGGGAATAAAGCTCAGAAAAACAAACCAGCTAATCAAAATAGGAGCATAAATGTTTGATTTTTTAATGCGATTACTAATAAAATATATTCATAAAAATAATTGTTTTGGCGCGTCTACCACCGGTATATCAATAGAACCTGAAACCGAATACTTGAAAGGTTAAAAAAAGCTGTAGCGTATTAAAATTAGTTGAAAAAATATTTTACATAAATAGTAAACAACTGTTTGTGGTTTTATAGGTTGATCACTAGATACAGGCACACAGCGTGGGAAACTTAAAGTACAAATTATGTACTGTATCACCCGTCATATAGGTTACCTCAGAAATTGTGTAACTGTAGCCTACACAACTAGCCTTAGGCCCCTCCGATATTACCCCATCTCTTAACAGTTGATAAGCGATTGTCTGGTAGTCGTCATGGACAAGCTGATCAGTCATGGGAAAATCTTCCTTTTGTGAGAATAGTTGATAGGAAGAGCAAATACCGCCGCAGTAGTGAAAATGATCACCGCACCACAAAACTTGGGTTGGGAAATCTCCAGTTGTACGAAAAATGTGTTTCTGCAGAGCACTGGGGCTACAACAAATAATTTAAGTAAGTCTATGTACTAGCTGACAGTTGTATATTGGGTCGAGGCTAAATTTGTATCCCTCACAGAAATACGTTAACAACAGAGAACTGTCACATTCTGTAATAAGTAAACATTTCTTACATTATTGTGGTGGACTTCATGCGGCAAGTGTCACTTTTCGTAGAGCGAGGGTACCTCGCCAATTTTGGAATAGGTGGGACTCGTACTTGTGCAGGAAAACTAGCCTTTGGATCTATAGGTTGGTAATTGGAGTTGTTGTTGTTTTCCCTGTGGCTGGCCATGTCTTTGTATGATACGCTTTCATTGACACCATCTCGTAGCTTCTGGTGAAAGCTGTTCATGACATAAACATGTGTGACTGTAAAGCCGTGGCTACACACACCTACGTTTTGTAGGAATATAACGAAAAAAACGTTTCGTAGCGTCACTCTGGTGGCTACACACACAGATGATTGATCACCGCAACGCTACGGAGTGTCCGGTGAGGCAAAGAGGACATAATTATTGAAAAGAATCAATGTAATAACTATAATATATATAAATTATAATAATTAATTAATTATGGTATTTCTTTATAATACTAGATAAATAATTTATTATCTGTGATAAATAATTAAAGATTATAAATAATAATTAGTTGTTTATAAATAAACAGTAACCTCTTTGATAAAAGTACTGTTGGCCAATCAGTAATGACCAGTTCAAGGTTAAATTATAAAAAGGTTCACTGGAGTCGTCAAATTTCATCCCTATATTTTATCCAATCGAGAGTAGTTACTTAATAATAATTGTCCAATTACCGAAGCGTCAGGCAAAAAACGTTTTCGTAGACCAACATGTTGGTCTACGAAATTGAGCGTCTTTTTGCAAAAAAAACGTCGCTTGCAAAGGAAAAAAACGCGTTTTTACCGCATACCAACAAAACGTAGGTGTGTGTAGCCACGGCTTAACAGTATAACTTATTAGGCTCTCAGTCAGTTACTGTAAAACTTCACTTTACCTGTCAATAAATTTTTTCGTTTGCGAGACATCATGTGAAGCAGCATAGTTTAAAATCAGGTAGATTTTGATTGGATGAAGGTGATGTTTATCCTTCGACGATTTTTTCAATTTTCTCACAGAGACAGTCAAGTTTTTCCCGCATTGCCTGGCGAAAGTCCTACAATAATACAGTTGCTTACTAAGAAAAAAATATCAATTCGTTGGATGTGGGTTTTTATTTAAAAACACTTATATATTGTTGAATGAAGTTCAATGGCAAGTCAAACTTCAGTGATTTAGTTTGATTGCAATGAGATTACATGTCACTCGTAGCAGGAAACATCCATTTACTGCAGCCACCGTGTCTTTCACATTGGCAAATTGAATTGCTTACACAGTCTTATGTAATAACTTTCTGAACATCTAGTCGGTCAATCAATTATCGTTTAAAAAACACATAAATTTAATGGATTTTGTGTGTTTTCATGTTGTGAAGATGTATGATGTATATTTAGCCTGTCTAAGACGAATGGTCACAAATGTACTTGCTAGTTATGTGCCACCAGTACCACTAGCTGGCTTCACCAATAATTCATTGCATATTACACAGCATCCCGAGCCTGTGTTCCATCCCTTCTTAACTTTCAACTTACATATTGGCACTTCAGCTATTCTATCAACGTAAGCTTTTACCCTGCAGATTTCTCAGCAGTTTTTTATACTAGATATAAGGTAATCATAGAATGATATAACAACAAACCAACTGAGTAACACAAAATAAAATATTAACAAACCAATGCCACCATATACTGAAACACAATTATATGATTATTTTACAACCACACACAGGCTGCAGTCTTTTACATAACACACACATGTCGGTTACAGTCTTTCACATAACACACACACATGTCGGCTACAGTCTTTCACCTAGCGCACACATGTCAGTTAGTCTTTCACATAACACACACAGGCTGTAGTCCTTGACAAAAAAGCAGATGTTAGTAATAAAAGTGAATCGTCTTCATTGCCCAAACGTTGTGGAGGCAACTCCAGTATTAAAAATGCTAAAAACTGTCAGTTTTCAAACAAGAGCAGACAACTCCTTTTCTGCTATAAAAAGAATTCTTTATTTTTTCCAATTCTCTTCTAAGTTGGTTTTGATTTAATAAAAAGAAACGCTTGTCAATTTCCAAATAGTGCCTGGAAACCGCTTTAAGCAAACTATCTTTGGTTGCAATTAAAACATAGAGTAAACCAGTTGCAGCTTTAGAATCTGGTTAAAATATGACTTTTTGTGTTTTTGCTATGTTAAAAATGTGTTATATTTGGGGTTGAGGGCCAAATAAAAGTAGTGTATTATGTTAAATGCCTTAAATGTTAAATGCCTTAAACATTTTATCAGCAGGTTAGATTCAATTTGGCGAGTCACCAAATACTGATTTATAGATAATGCAGCTTATGAAACGACCAGTATTGCACCATTTATTCTATTTATCTGCAAAACATCCATTGAAGTGCAAAAAAAGTTCATCCGCAACGATTTGTAGTTGGTTTTCTATCTAAGTTAAACTGGTCTCTGCAATATTCATACAGTACACTTACAGCTGTTCTATTGTTTTATGCTACATACAGGCTCTTTCTAGTTGAGTTGGAGTTGTCTTTTGTTAGAGAGAAGATAACTACTCATGTTTATTAGAATTTTTAAACTTGAAATTTAGTATATCTGATGGCAAAGATGATCTAAAGTTCGTATGTTAACGTCGTTTCATTCAATAGAATACAAAATTATGTTTTAAGAATGGACCAAGCTGTGAAGTAATGTTAACCAGAGCCAAAATAAACACTTGTGAGATAAGTTTTAATACTTCAAATTTGGGAATTTTTTAGCTGTTGCTAGAGATTTTCTTCTATTAAATAGGCTAGTGATAGAAATTTAATTTTTTGAAAAACAGTCAATAGTAGATGCTGCAAACCTTTTGTTATTGATTTGTTGAAATAGATTTAAAAATGAAACGTGAATGCAACAAAAGAACTCAATTAACAATTGGTTGTCACTTGGTCGTCACTTGGTCGTCACTTGGTCGTCACTTGGTCGTCACTTGGTCGTCACTTGGTCGTCACTTGGTCGTCACTTGGTCGTCACTTGGTCGTCACTTGGTCGTCACTTGGTCGTCACTTGGTCGTCACTTGGTCGTCACTTGGTCGTCACTTGGTCGCTTTGTATTAAGCAGACATTGACTGGTGTGACTTGGATGAAATACCCAAATGTAATATCTACATGCAATGCAAGCCATCCGGGACAAACACTTACATGTTTGACTCGAATATTCTGAAGTTGGTGCCATGAATGAATGAAAGTGGTAGCTCAACCATGTTTCCCTCACAACCAATCCATACAGACGTGAGCCTGTGCTTCACATGAATGATCATATCTGCCAGTTTGTTGGTTCCATTCAGAAACGGATGTCGAGATTCATACACATCTCCATCTATTTCACCTGCAAGGTCATTGAAGTGTCAGCCTTGCAGTAAATACACCCATGAGTATGTGCAAACAGGAAATATCATCAGTTCAGTTTAGTCTGTTTTTCTAACAAATTTGTAATGCAATGCTCGTATGTGATAATTAAACTAAAGACAATCAATGTGCGCTGATTGTGGTACAACAAGCAATGGAGAGAAATAAGAAGCTGTTACAATAACAAGTTCGTTTGTGCAGGATTAAATCTAAGCACAAGTTTGAAAGTACCACTTGAAGGAGTGTTTTTCTATGGTAAGCCTCCTCTGCCATATATCCCATCCAACATTACTTTGGAAGTTACAGATTTTCCTTTAATAACAGTCGGCCAGATTTTATTCATTATTTACTGCTTTACTTAAACATCAATCCACTTTTAGAGAAGCAAACCCTGAAACTTTTAAGTCATTCTCTTTTCTGCTAGTTTCATTTCATCTATTGTAATAAAAAACAACGTCAAATGATGGTATACTGGTAATAGCTTGTAGCAGCTGATAAAAGGCTGCTCTTGGGTACATGGATTTGCTGGGTAAAATGTGTGCCTGTTGATTAGGGAGGAAGCAAAACTAGACAATTTCCAAGTCATATTCTGCAGTCGCCAACCATAATAAGTTTGAGACCGTATGCAAACTAACATGGTTGGTTGTTTGCTAAAATAATAGTAAATGAGCATCTGAACATAGCAATTTATTGACCTTTCACAAAAGTACATCCTGCACTATTTCTACCTTAGCAGGTGGTTGACCAACTAAAAATTTTACTCCCTGAATTTTATAAATAATTTGGTTACTTTTCAGCGAGGGTTTAGTTTTGAGTGAGATAACTTCAATATTTGTAAACACTCCAAGGACACAAGTTCTCTCAAACAGCTCTCATGTAAACCTTGATAAATGAGTTTACACAGACTTCAGAAAATCACCGAGTGTAAAAGAATTAAACAAAAGCTGTTTCTATATTTCAATAATCATCTATTACAGTTTGTGAACTTTCAATTATGCTGCCAAATTATCGTTCATTGTTGGCAGCATAGATAAACTGCGTGGAAATATCTTGTTCCGTGTCAGTAAAAAAGTTACCTTCAATATGTTGACTCAATATACAACTGTTGGTGCCGAAGCAAGTAATTACATATTGAATCGTCACACATATGTTTGTTGTTGTTACCGCTGCCAAAGAGCAGAAATCTCTTACAGCTATCTAGATAGCTGTAAACACAACCTACTACCAGTCAAAATGTTTTTGTTTTTGTACTTTTGCAAATGTCAATGCGTGTGGGAATGTTCAAAGGAGAAATTGATATCAAAATGATTGATGAAAACTAAATAGTTTTTACTAAAATTTAATCTTCACTTCACTGCAACTACATCGGATTCTTTTGGCATTTTAACAAATTTGGTCAATATTGGCTGAATCACAAAACTATCTGGCAGCCAACCGCTTTCCCCTTTGATTAGCAATCCAAACTATTGGATTAAATGAGTTCACCTTTTTATGATGCAACATCTTCGGCAGCATTGAAAATATACATGCTTATAATAAACGCCAATTTGTTTCCTTGAAGTGGCTTAATGAAACAACTATTGGCTAATCACTGAGTAGTCAGTGCCCTTCAACGGAGTTTTGTTATGGGGAGGTATTGGTTGCTACATCTGATCCTCACAACTGATAGTACTTAAAAATTTATAGCATAAGAACAATAAACTTGTTTGTAATTGCGCTGACTAGAAGTCAACAATTGAATTGAATGAGCGGTGTTGCATACTTGCATTATAATTTAATGCAGCAGTTTTTCAAATTTGATTTAAATTCGAAATGTTAATGCAAATACAAACACTTCTGTGTGACTTTGTCAAGTGCGGTCATGTTTTGTCAATAAAAACAAGGGCATTTCCCTGGCACAATGTCATATTTATTTTAAACTTAACCTATTATTATCACATTAGTGAAGTTTACAACTATGTTTTGCACTAAGTCGACAACATGACCTATATAGACGGTTTTTTGGTATCCAAAGCATTGCCAAGTAATCCGCTTTGTGATACACTGCGCTTTTAATATCATAATTGTAGGCAACGGACTACTCAAAAACAATTTATTCGGGAGTAGAATCCGAAAAAATGAAAAATACACAATATAATTAATGAAGTTATCTCATCGTTTATTGTCGCCGTTTCATAGCAGTACTTAATATTATGTAGCCAATCCTCTCACTGACTGAAGCAATACACCCACCTGACCAACATTTGAACTTTCGAGAACAAGACTGGTGCTTTCGCTCTAGTTGTACGATGGGCATGGTGAGACTGTGGCTGGCATCATTGAGCTCTATGGCAGTAGCCTTGTGAGCTGCCACCGTCTTCTTGTGGAAGTCACTCAGGCCATTGCATTCTGCTGTGGAATAGTATGAGATGGGTGAAGTGCTAGCAAGTGCCCTGTAGGAGTTGCCTTCTAATATACAGTATACCTTGTCTATCATAATAATATAGACATATGGTGTTGGGATGACATCTATCGGCCCTGAAGTTTTCTGGGAAACCTTTAACAATTCCTGAGGATTTTATTTTTAGAATTTGTGTTATAACTTAGCATAATGAATTTAAAACTTTAAAACAATTAAAGCTTTTTGTTTATTTAATTATTATTTAACATGTTTTGTTATTATTAAACAATCAAATTAAATTAAGTTTACATAACAGTTAATTGAAGAGAATTAAGAATTCTCAAAGATTTCTCAGGACTTCAGGGCCGATAGATGTTATCCCAGCACCTAAATATATAATTTTTTACTAGGCTTTCTTTAGTTGTGAACAGAGGCGCCAGCAGGTGTCAGCAGGTGTCAGCATGCCACGGTAGTAGCTACAGAGCACTTACCTTTGCTGGTCATGTACACAAGAAAGCTCACCAACAAACAAGCAAACTTCAATTGACATCGAGCCATTATCACCAATATTTGTGTGCAACAGAATATTCCAAACTGGTGTGCTGAAAGCCATGCAACCAAATATATACGAATCAACAAAGACCAAAACTTGACCTTTGATCTTGATTATCGCATACGGGCTAACGCAATGCCACTTAAACAATAGCACCTCCCCTGCTCGCTTGCGGATATTCAGCTTCTGTCACTTCCTGGTAGGTTTAAAATTCAAAGCAAAGCAGTTGATGGCATTATGTAACGTTGACACTCACCACAAATGGTTTCAGAATAAATACGCTGAATCTTTTTGTGTGTCTTATGCTGGTGAAGCAATTATTTCCTTACAATTACTTTAGCTCACCTTTCTTGTGCACACTTGTGTCAGAGACCAGCGCAGTGTAGAGTGTCCTTGATGAATTGTTACATCTGAATTGTCAACTCAATCCAATCACTAATAAAATGCTGAAGTGGTTTGGCTGAAACCTACTGCTGCCTAAGTAACTTACTGTTATGGCAGAAATTTTTTTGTAACTCCCATCAAGGAATTTTGCGTTTTTTTGTGCAAAACTTCTTTCAATAAAAAGGATTTTTATATATGCTGTAAGTGCATTGCTTGCAGATATGTAAACTTGTACCAATAATTCTTGCTAATTTAGTGAGCAAACCGGAGCACGACTCTGACGCCTGCAACTGGTATCGAAAAAATGTGACGAAAGGTTTAGAAACCGGCACTTCAAAAGATAAAACCTCCTACAATTATTGAAAAATCAGAGCTAAAAACCAGCTACCTTCCTTGGCCCTGTAATTTTGATGACCGAAAGGTTGTTTTTTTTGTAGAAGCACTTGAAAATAAAAATATAAGCATGGAAGCTAGAAAAACCGCTACAGCAAGTTTATGCTGTATTGTAATGGATTTCGGTCTGGCTACCACGAAATTCCACCAATCTCGAGTATTCTACCTTTTTCTATTGGGAACACTGTGCCGGTATGACAGTGACAACTTGGATAGTTACTGCCAGATCAGTTGGCAAGCACAGAGCCCATGGCTCAAACAAACTACTCAGAGTGTTGTTCGAATACTGGCTTTATTCATCAGAAACCGAAGTCCTAGGGTGGTTATCCACTAGGGTGATGGGCAAGAAAAAATGAATGAATGCAATGAGTATGAACAGAATCAACCTTTCATAGGCAGGCTGACAGGAAACTATTTCGATAATACATATAAGAGTAAATGCACAGGAAGTAAATGACCACTGAAAACAAATATATATAAGTAGTAAGCAAATCATCCAATGATTTGGGTTAAAGGTAAATAATGCCAAGTGGCTAAAGGGCGGAGTCCTGTCTCCAATGCCCAATCATAGGCTTTGCAGGGCTTCAAGGCTGTATCTAGCTTGTGGTCATCATTTCCGTCATTCTGGAGAAGAGTACTTCCGGTTTTTGCAATAGGAAAGATCCTAGGTAGTTTTACGATTCCTCAACTATAGGGGCCGTCTTGTACCGGCCCTGTATCACCTACCGGGTTGGCAAAAGATCAATACCGCCCCTGCAGAGGTCAATGCTGGGCCTGCATGCTGTGCCACCGGCACAGCAAGGCATTCTATCAATGCAGCATCTTTACAATATCTGTGGGTGGAATTCCAGCGCACTGATGTGGATGTTTGAGTGATAAGCAAACAGTTTACCACTGACATTCATCAAAATCTACCACAGTATTTTTGGTGTATGAAACAAATGACATAAATTATTTGATTGATGTCGAGCATTTAAAAATGCCAGTTTGATTGATGAATAGAGTAGCACAACTTTTTTGGCATTGACAGAGTTTTATGAGGAAAAGAATTAAAAAGTACAAATTTTACCCACTAATACTGAAACCCAACTTTTAAAAAAAGCCTTCCGTTGTAAATCGTAATACATCCAACAATTGAAACTCTCAAAATTTATGATAACCTCGTCTTTAAAGGTGATGAAATAACATTGATGGGCCCTCGCTCGATCAATTATTGAGAAATCTCAAAACTTTCATGTTGCCTTTCAACGGCTCTGGTATGAGTCGGATTAAATTTAAGTACTTGATAATACCAAAAAATAATAATAAATTGTTTAAATTGCAGTAAGTTGCTCAAAAGTTTAAAATTGAGTATGGAAATAGACAGCATTAAATCTAAAATTAAAATCCTAACGACTTTCTCAAGACTTTTTAAAAACTTTTAAGACCAACAGATGCTGCCTAGTGTTTTGAAACTTGTAGAGCAAATGGAAAATTTTTCCAGAAGATTATTTTTTTTCTGTGTAACTGATGCAGCTAGACTCTGCGAATGTAGAGGAAAGGCTGAATAATTCATTAACATTATTCAACTGCATTTTTTGTCTCTCTAGCCTGTGATTTGATAAGTCATACAAGGGTGAGTATGCACATTTGATGACATCTCGTGCTCAGTGCGTCCTTATCAGTTGTAGTTCTCACGTAACACCTGCTAGTCATGTGATCTGATTTGAAGTAAAATATTTGATTGAAAGCATTTAACGTGCAAAATCTATCGATGGCATGGCAAACCCTTTCCCTAATGTTGAATGCAGGCAGATGGGAAATTATGAATCATTATTGTAATCAGAAAACGATTTTTGTGGGCAAATACAATCTTTGATAATCGGTGCCAAAACGCATCTCTGCAGTTATAGTAAATGTATAAAACAATCAATTGATGACTAATATCCAAAAGGTACAGCCCAGTAGATCAATGGTGGTCATGTTAGCTGTCAACGAGGTCAGGTCAGTCATGTATCATTGCTGCCAGATCTCTAGAAATACTTTTATGATGCTCAATTCTTTGAAATACCAAATAACAATTGCAAGGGTTAGCACGATATTGCAGAAAAGTTGATCAAACTGAAATGCCTGCTTACCACATCAGTATGCAATCAAATACCAGTAGACAAGCTTGCTCTGAGCAAAAAGCAGTTTTCCGTTTTTATACACACAATCACTGTTAATAACACATCCTATTTGTTTTGCTATAGGCTGGTCATTTTGGGTGAAAGACCTGAATGTAACTTCATTCTTAGTAGATTTTTATATCATCATTGAGCTGATACAAACATTGCCATCTTCTGGTGCTATGGCAACATTTATTAGTTCAGAAACTTTGAGAGGATCCAAAACACCTCCTAGTTTTTGTTTTTATACTTTACTTTATCGAATATCAACAATAACAACAACGGGTTTATGTCTATTAAATTGTCGCTAATCGTTTTCTAATATTATTAAAGTTGTTACTGGGACATCTATGAGCTCAGCCAGGGGGAAGGGACATGTATTCACCCCAATTGTTCACTAGTTAATACAGTTATACTACAGATCAACTGTACACAACTGAGTACAGTTGTACTACAATTGTAAGCAGGATGTGCCCGGCGTGTGAAGTCTTAAATTTAAGCATAACTGAAAGTTAATGAGCAAAAAATCATATTTTTTTTTATTAATTATGACACATCACCAAATATGCCACCTGCAACAAGTGGCTGAAATGTAAAAAACCATTTCAATCCCAACATCGCATCACAAAAATATTGGTTGAATCTGAAGCAACAAGCTGTGCCTGCCAATTTTATGGAACTGTTGATTTTTACTCAACATTGCAAAATTTCCAATAGTAGGCTCAGTGATTTTGCCTAACTTTTAGTTAGAAAAACTTGAATTATTACAGAAAACTATATGAGCGAGTAACCACACTTGAGAGGACGGCCAAGTTGTTTGTGCAGCGCTGCCATCTAGTTGTCAGCAGTGATGTCAGCAGTGATGTAATATCAACTGTTTGCTTTCATTTATCAACTTTTAATGATAACCATTTTAAATCTTCGAACTCGATGTTAAAATTTTGCCTACAAAATAGAATAAAGAGCCCATGAAAATCATTAATAAAGGGAACTAAATATTATACATGGTTTATGTGCATGATAAGACTTGTGTCGATATTTTTTACCTCCTTAAGCTTGTATGAAACTAAACATACCCAAGAGGCAGATTTATCAACATTTGTTTGAAATACTTTCTGGATAAAGTTCTGCCTAGACAAGTAAAGTATTTTTTCTTGTATGTTTTCCAATGACCAGAGTTTTGCGCTTTTGTGGCCACTTTTAACCAATTTTCAGCGCATTACGTATGAAAAAACTGATTAATCATGAAAACCAACTTTTCAATCAGGTGGAGTTCAGATTTTCAAGTAAAAATAGGGTTATATAAGCAATTCTCACCAACTCTGTCAACCTTGTCGCTCACACAAAAACAGCTTGTCAAAAATGAGCTGATCACGCACTAGACTAGCATTCCACAAATATGGCCCTTTGCCAATTATTCATCACTAATGTCTAGTTACATTCTTGGGTTGATTACGTAATATTTTGCACAATACCAAACCGCTAAAACAGGTAAACAACAAACAACAGCTACCAATTATCTCTGATAATAAAAGCATTTAATGAGCCACAACGTGCATCTGACAAACCGTAGTCAAACTTTGTAATGTTGACTTGAATGATATCAACATTGCTAAAACTGAAAAACCTTAGTTTATGCTCTTACTGGTGCCAATGAAACTTGGAGCAAATGCAGGGCTATCGGAAAATTTTCTGACACTGAAGTTTGCTGCAAGCAACTACCTACGCTGGCTCAACCTGATTTTACATCGGATATACAAGAGAATAAATGATCAACTGTCTCTAAATAGCCAAGAAGCATTCTATGAAATAAAAACAAGTTCTTTAAAGACAATTTTAGCCAGAGACTGAAGTGTTAAGCTTTCAGCCGAGCACGGCTCATTACTTGTCAGTCAATCTGAAGTACATAGAAGCAATTTGTACGAATAAATTATTTAAATTATAAACGCAAATCAGCGGATAGAAAACTGTTAAATTGTTGCAAAAGATTGCATGATGAAAATGTAAAATAAAAGGACCCCACTCTGAGTATTGGTACACGGTAGTAACACAAAATTGACCCACAGCCAACAAGTTGGTGTTCGGATGTAGATGATTGAGCATAGACAATCGATTATTGAAAGCAACAGTAAAATTAAATTGCATTGCAATTTTTCTATGATCTTTGCAAGTTTATGTAATCGAAAATCAGAAATGTTCGTAATGCGTATGTCGATTTAGCATACACAAACTTTTCTCAATTCATTGACACAAGGTAAAAGGTAAAATGCGTTTCTTTTTACCTACTCGTAACAAAACGTTATTAATGTATACCAATCTAAACACTGCGTTAATAATGTGTTTCTTTTTTTAAATTGCAAATCGGCACACATACTTGGCACTAAGCTTCTATCGTTTATCATGATGTGAATAATCATACAGTTCAAGCTCGCTGGTTATGCCTTCTCACACAGTGAGAATGACATTAATGGAAATGAAGACAAACTTAAGGTGAGTAAGTACAACAGTGATAGACAATGAAAGGTAACGATTGTGTCTTGATGTATTGTATATTACTAGTAGCTGTACCACTTCAGACCAAAAATCTATACTTGAAGAAATGAACATATGTATATTGCAGCAAAAAATAAATAAATGGCGAATAGGACGGATAAAGACTTATTTATGGACGAAACAGAGAAATATAAAATAATGAAATCATTGCAGCAAAAAGAAGTTGGTAGCATTTTTTAAAATATCAACTTTGCGCGCCGAACGATGGAAAATATGGAATAAAATGATATTCAATATAAAATTGTAGAATAATATTAGATTAGACATTCAGATTACCACATCGCTCATCCTCAAAAAAAGTAAAGTCTGCCCAAGATGTTGTAACGTTTTGATTTGAGAACCAGAGACGTTGTAAACATCTGATAAGAAATGTATAGTTATGTACAGAATTCCTTTCAACATTTATGTGTTGTTTATAGTGATATATTTTTCTTCTTGCATATGATAAATGAACTGTGATATTCTTTAGCCAATGCAGCTATCTAACATCCAGGCAGACACGATTCAGGATCCACAGCACTCCGCGACATGTAAATAATAAATGCTCAGAGCTCACAAATGTGTGTCTGTGAAGGTGGTAATCTCTGGTGCAAATTCCATCTCACTTGACGAGAACTCGCTGTCATCAAACTAAAAGGAAACACAAGACTTTAACTATTACGACAAACACTATCATTTTTGGCAATGATCATGTTCAATTTCTGCAAAAAAAACAAAAATTAGGAAATGTATATGACGAAGTGATGATCATGCAAAAATTGAACATTACTTGGATTCAATGGCTTTGAAAACCAAATTTTTCTGGTTGCTATAAGTAGATCAAAGTAAACCAAGCATGAAGTTGAGGAGCCATAGGAGTGAACCAAATGAGTGAACTGTGCCCACTAAAGCTCACCATACACATACGCATGTACCTGAGGTGAGTGTGCGATAAGCTAGGACACATTCGCTCCCATATGCAATTGTAGTAGTATATAATTCTTTAAGCCGCATCCATTTAAAAATAATAATTATTATAATTTAATAATTAATAATTATTATTAACAATAATCAAAACTTTTGCTGCTTTACAAAAATTTTGGTTGATCTAGAACGGAGTCAACATTTGACTGGAGCTGACAACCAACTTATGAATTGTAAACTGCTGGGAAGTGAAGCGCACAACCAAATGTAAAGGCAAACAAGATGCATTTTTGTTCTGAAATAATCTTTCAAGAAGGAATATAAATTGTTGATCACACTCTACTGATCATTAACAGTGGAAGTGATGATGTCTTGCACTTCTGTAAATCATAATATTACTGGTCGACATCAATATTTGCGAATAAAACCGAATGCACATTAGGCATTTTGGATCGATAACGTTCATGCCAAAACGGGCAAATTTTTCGTTTTTCGGCGAGTACAAAACCTGATTTTTGGAACTCTATACTGAACGGTGGTTTTACCGTTCAGGGGGTCGTTCACTATACGACGTTCTTGCTCCGAATACATACAGTTCTGCTATAATAAACATTTTTGCATAATATGAGCCCCTTTACGGCAGCAACCATTATGGATGGTAATAAAAATTTTTTTTTTAATTTATTGAAGTATTATTATTGTTGCTTATTATAATAATAATAATTATTTATCACTGCTATCTTCTGTGGTTAGTAAGCAAATAGATAAAAACCGATCATGATTTTTAAATAATTAAAACTTGACAACCTCTGGGGGTGGCCATCTTTTTATTTGTTTCCGGATTTTTGCGACTAGTTGACAACAAGGGAACAACTCCTAATATATAAATTTGCGTTTTTGAACGTTCAACTCACAGAAATAATGCCAAGAACGAATGTCGAAATTGCATTCGGAAGCACTTTCCCGTATCAATTTTTTCGAGGCATGGACGTTCGTGATCCGAAAATGCCTATTATACATTGTGTACCCTACTGACAGTCCTAAATGAGTATGAAGGAAAACTGAAGCAAACAACCAACTGCAGCTGACGATATAAATAGTAAAGGATAGAAATAGGAAAGTTGCAATAGCTGGAAGAGCAAGAACCGCCAGGTTACTGACACATTTATCACTGGCTGCTAGGGCGACCATCTCAGGTCACAAAACGACCGGCTACAAGCTTGTGTCAAAATACCTGAGCCAATAGTTGACAGGTGATCTGCTGAGCCCAGATATTTCCACACTGCCAAGCAACGCCAATCTTATACTGTTTAGAAAAATACACCTAACTAACACAACCAAACATAAATAGTTCTCACCATTCCACTTTCCTGCAGCACCGAGTCCCACCCATCTTCATCTGATGTGCTGCCGTTAAGCTTGCCTTTAACAAAGTCATCATCAGATGGCAGTTTGGGTGAAATATTCCCTATATAAGTTTCTTTGGGAGTGACAACTTCAGCAGGTGTTATACTTCTGCGGCTAGGAGTGACACTTCTGTGATTTGGGGTGACACTTCTACGAATAGGTGTGACACTCCTAGCAGGTGCCAGTCTGGGAGATGATTGACCCAGCACAGACTGCTCCTCTAGCTCCTGGGGTAATGGTGAAGGGTAGTTATTGGAAGGCCAGATGACAGCCCCTCTATGCATGTCTTGTACCCCAGGGGTATAGACAGCATTGGTGTAACTTGTATAGCCATTGTAGGGCAGCGAGGTGCCATTTTGTTCCAGCCTGGAGTAGCTGAGCCCCTGAGGTGTCTAGAATGAACAAACAAACACATTCTCAAATTCCATAGAAAATTTTTTGGGGTATGTCCACAAAAAGAGATACGATGTAGAGCAGCTGCCAAGCTGAGTGCTTATAATTAATAGTTTAAATGCCACTTCAATAAATGAACAGCCTCAATTAGATATAACTTCTGAAATGTAGCAAAAAGTGACAAAAACATGGGGACATAAGAGTTAAGACGCGACACAAGGAGGGAGAATACAGATGCAGCAGCCAAGACAACGCTGGCAGTTGATACTTACAGCGACAGAATACTCTGAGCTGTGAGTAGACGTTGTGGAGTGGGTATGGCCAACATTGGTGGGCAGAGCTTCAGATTGGGTGGCCACTGATTGGCTGAGCTGAGTATGGTTGGTAGCCTCATTCTGTGAGGTGAGCATATCATGGAATGACTGGATGGGGGTGAGGCCTGTAGGTGTGAATGAGGCACCGACATCCTGTCGATATTGTCTCTTGGGTAATGGAGTTTTCTCCCTCGCGTACGGTTGCTTTCTTCCTCTCACACACCACTTGACAAGCAACTACAAGTTTTATGTTCTTCCTTTAGAAAATGGTTAAAAAAACAAATAACAAAAACCCCTCCAGTAAATGTTGGTGCAGTGACACAAGTGGAAGACTGCTGACTAAAGACTAAAGAACTAGTAGCAAACTTCAATTGATGTTCAATAGCCAACTTAAACTCAAAGCTTTCAACTTGGCTCTTGTAAAATAATTGACACATTTTTCAAAACTTCTCTTTTTCCTGCATTCCAAACTATTGTTTGCACTTTTTGGTGAAAGAGAGAGAAGAGTTACTCAAAGAACATTTTGATAGGAAAACAATTGCACACTCACAAAGAAAACAACTGCGAGGATCAGAAGAGTGATGACAACCACTGGTACAAGCCATGACGCCAGGGGAACCGCCGACGGTTGGAAGACTCCACCAGTAACATTCACAGCTGTGGTAGTAGTGCTGTCCAACCCTGTAAATGTTATATATGGCTTGTTATCATATGCCATCAATGCTTTGACATATGAACTCTACATCACAGGTTATCCAACACAGCGCTTGCCACAGGTTATCAGGGTATGAGAAGAAACAATGACGTGGCTACCACACCAAACCTTCCCTTCCTTTACTGACTTTGAAAACCTCACGACTCTAAACAAGGTAAATGGAGATTTTAGAGCTAGGTTCACATGTAACTAAATCAGCATATTGGCCTGAGAAACCAGCACATTTAGTAGCTTTCCATGCCACAACTTCGTAGCGCCACGGGTTTTGCCCTCTTGGGAATGGGTATATCGCTACTGCTGTCGTGATGATGTGGCGCGATTGAAAGTCGCTACTAAGTAACGACTTATAATAGCGCCAGACCACTGAAACGTTATGGAAAATGGCAATACCGTAGCGTTATTTGTTTGCACATGCGTGTATTGAATTTCCAACATCACTGCAGTGAAAATAATTAAATAATTCGGATAGAAATTTCAGTAATACGAGACAGTTGCCTTTCCAGACCACTTATATTAATAAAAAATGACGCAGAATAAGTGTTCGTAAATACATAGATGCGTTTTATTTCATATAATTTGCCTTTTTTCCCCTATTTTAGAATTTGATAATAATAATAAATAATCAATTGGCCATAGTTGAATAATAATAGAAATAAATAATTATTTTTAATTTAATAAATGAATTACACATTAGCCAAGCACTGCTGCCTCAAAATGTTATCGGTGGAGTATGTAATATTAGATGAAACAAACATAAGAAAAGCATTTAAAACTAATTGTTGGTTGAATTAGGGTTCATGACCTTTGGGCGTACTCTATTGCCGGCTTATGGAAAAAAAAGCGTGATGGTTTATCGCTATTGAGAAGCACTGAGCCATGACACTATAGGGTAGCGCGTGATATGGAAAACCACTAGTTGTTGAATGCTAGAGGTTGGCACCTGAACAAGCAACAGCTGTGGTGGTATGCATACAATAATAATCACTACCTGCAGTCCCCGTATTCAGTCTGAGAGTTGGTGAAGATACAGAACCTTGCGTTGTGATGGCCGATACATAGACATCTAACACTAAAAGACAACAGAGTCACATTTCCCACAGTCTATGTAACGTAATGTGTTATGACACAATCGACAGGGAATTAGCCTGACTGCCTGGCGGTGAAAATTGCTTATTCTACAAGCTATGGTTAAACTCAAAGCAGCAAAACTTGAAACAAGTGGACCAGTTTGTACATCTAAAAAGTTTGTTGATCCAAAAAAAAGTACTATAGCTAGAACCAAAAACTAAGCAAATTAGGCTAACACTAACCTTGTGGGAAGGTGACCCTTCTGAAGTTATAGCGGGTTTCATAGCCTGAGAACGTTCTCAGAAAGGTTGCCCTTTCTTCTGTTAAGTCTTTAGCGTAGAGTTCAAACCTCAACAATTGACTGTTGAGTAAGAAAGCTTCAGACCAGTCTATGATAACCTCATTGCTGCCAGTCTGTGATGTCACTCCTGGTTCTGCTCTATATGCTGCCACTACAAACAGCACCAATTGGTGTTCAGCACGCAAATCCATATATGGACAATAGAGATGAGCGTAGGGGGATAACTCCATTGTATATCTCAAGAGATGACAACAAAGTACAAGTTATGACACCTACTGGTAGAGTCAGTATTGCGAGTGACACTCCATGAGTTGGTGCTTGTAACACCCACATCATTAGCTGCCTCTACCTTCCACTGGTACCCTGTGTAAGGGTCAAGGTCACCAATATACATGATCGTCTCATTGGGGAGAGCATTTCCTATAAGTGTGGATTGAGAGGGTGTGCACAGTTGAGTGTGAAAGGGCTGGTACGCTCTGGGACATCCCATTCTCTCACTTATTTGGTAGCTGAATAAAACAATAACAGTGAAAGGTAATGTAAAAAAGCGCTGTGAACCAGTATCAGTCAATGGCCTTTCATTAGGCGTGCGACATAAACCCCAGGGTCTACTACAGCAACAAACCAGCCCACTCTATCTATGGAAAGCTACTAATTATTGCAACAACTTTTGATTTACGTCACCAATATTTAAATCAGCTTGCCAAACAAGATTTGGATGAAAAGTTTTTCTGTGATTTCTACGATGCCAAGTACTTATGTAATATTATAAAATACGGAGTGCCTTATAAGACCACTCAAGCTACAAAGACTATGAGTGTGTGGGGTCCACAAGCTACACGCTATGGGTGTGTGTGTGGTTCAAGGAATTTGGCAACAGCCATCTGCCAATAACATCATATACTCACCGAGAGGAATGTTACGCTACAAGTCCGGGTGTGACTTGTGGGTAGAAAGACAACAAATAAGTAACCAACTAGCCAACTCTGACTATAACAGGGGTGGCCAAACTTTTTTGCTAGTGAGCCAAATTTTAGAAATCAAGCAGTCAGGTGGGCCAGAAGTTTTTCGCTTTTATAACTACATGTATTTTCACATAAAACAATAGTGACACAGGTAATGAACAAAGGCAATGAACAATATTTATTCTACTTTCAAACAGAATATGAATTATTATAAATGATACATATACACTAAATACATCAACAATATGTAATTATACATACACTAATGTAGTGCACACCAAGTACGGACTTACACCAAAGTTCTAATGACTAGGATGGTATTGGGTTTTAGCACTCAAAATGTTTTTGTAGTCTGGTTCCATCTGGGTACATGCTAATCTCATTGATTGATGAAGGTGGTCTTGCGTGAGGATAGATCGTTGCTTAGATTTGATAAGGTTCATCTTGGAAAATGCAGACTCGCATAGATATATTGATGAGAATATTGTACACAGCCAAAGTGCTAGTTGAGTCATGTTAGGATACAATGCCTTTGTTGCAGCTTTGGTCCAGAACTCTGGGGTCAAGACATTCTCTGTAGCTTGCAGATCACATAGTTCCTTCTGCATTGCAGCCACTGACAAGTCAATAGGAAGTTCACCTATGGCCAATGGCCCTACCACCATCTATTCTAGCAATCAAAGGCACTTTAATGAGCTGAGTCAACCTTTCTATCTTGTCAAAGTCACTAAAACGCCTGGAAAACTCCTGACTCAGGTTGTCGATATGGTCACAGTAGCGTTGGATATCAATGTCCTCTTTTTCACCTCGCAATAACTTGAGGCAAGGAAAGTGCAGCATATCTGCTCGAATGTCACTTGTGAATAATTATAGCTGCAAACCAAACGACTTCACAGCTGAATGAAGGTCAACTATTGATTTGTCCTTCCCTTGCTGTTTCAAATTGAGTGTGTTGAGTTACCCGCAGATGTCAACCAGGAAAGCCATATCAGCCATGCGCTCTTCACTTTTTAGCATGTTAACAAACATCTCAGCGCTGGAGCCACATGTTTCAAGAAACACAAGCAAGTATTCTCGTAACTGCCATATTCTGCTGAGAGCATTTCCTTTATTGAGCCAACGCACATTGTTGTGGGTAAGAAGCTCATCATACTGGGCATCAATATCTCTTAGAAATTGTCTTAGTTTCCTGTGACGAAATGCTGATTTGCTCTTGAGATAGTTGATCATCTTCATTGCATCTGTCATCAACATGAGGAAATCTCCATAGAGCTTGCGACACAGCACTGTTTGATGAATTATGCAATGGAAGGCTAGCAGTTTTGGCTGACTGGTTTTCAATCGCCCTAACAATCCCTTCTCCTTGCCAGTCATTGCTGGTGCCCAATCAGTGGTAACAGAAACACAATTGGTCGGAGACAGTCCTGCTTCTCTTAGTTTCTCCAAAGTAACTGTATGTATTGTAGATCCTGTTGTGTGTCCTTCAATGCCAGCAAGAGTTAACAGCTCTTCTACAAATCTTTTTCCATTAAGGTATCTACAAACAAGAGTTTTGCAAATATTAGAAACAAAAACCATATTTTACAAACAGCTAACATATATTGCAGCTGTCTTTATTTAATGGATTTTTTGATTTTGTATTTCACAACCACGTCCATAAACATTGCAGCAAAATTGTATTTTTGTGTAACAAATCATGAAAACAAAAATATATTTACCTGATAAATATGGCTAGTTGTGCCACATCCAAAATATCTGTTGACTCATCTAGGGCTAACGAATACCATCGTGCATTATGCACTTCTGCATATAGTTGCCTTACTAGGTCATTAGTTAATTCATCTGTGCGCCTTGTACATGTTTTCCGAGATAACGGCACTGATTGCAGCTTGTCAATAATGTCTTTTTTGTCAGAATACACTGTCTTTGCAACTTCCAACATGCAAGACTTTACTCGTTCAGCGTGACTGTATGGTGCCATAGCACTGCCAGCAATTTTGACACACGCAAGGAAGCCTCTGTAGCTCTCTTCTCCAGTGAAGTGAAGTTTTGTAACATTGCAGTCTCTGACATAATTGCCATTCTCAAACTTTCAACTTTCTCCTTTCTTGCCTGAGAACCTGGTGGAAACATTTGATCAAACTTCTCCCTGTGCTTCGCATTGTAATGTCTCTGAATGTTAGTTTTCTTGATTACAGCAACTGTATCATGGCATATCAAGCACTGAGGTTTAGCATAACGCTGTGTAAAAAGACACTCCATCGTCCAGTTATCATTAAATATTCGAATAGTAGGCTGTAACTTCTGCTTTTTCTCTGCGCTAGCCATTATCGATATGTCCATTTACACTTTACAGATTAATAGAAGTATATGAAACAAAACTGAGTTGTCAGCATATTTATAGGTAAGCCACAGGAAGTTACTAGCCAATGAAATGCTGATGCAATTACATGTATAAAGGAGTGGCTACAAAGGCCGATGTTTTGCATCGGAAGGCCTTGCGATGGGCGTTCCTGATGGGCGTGTCTACTTCGGCACATCGTGTGGCTTGTTCGTGAGCATAACCAACTTGTTGGTCTATGCCCGATGCCGAACAAACATCAGCGTTCTCTGATTGGTTGAAACCAAATATTTTGCCAAGCTCATCAAGTTTAACCATTTACAACGCATTTCCGTTAGAATTTTTGTCAACAACGAGCATCCAGTGCAAACTTCGAAGGAGCTATTATTTTATAATAATAAAATTTGAATAGTGAATTAATTTTACAAGGCTCGTAGAACAGTGGTAATTGAAAATCTCAAAATTACTGAGTATAAATATATTAATAAGTAAATTAATAACAAGTACAATGAAATAAAATTCATTATTACATCATTTATTTATTTTTTATTTTTATTATTATTATAACTAATGAATAATCACAATAATATCTGGAAGATTTAATAATAAACAGAGCCAAAAAAAATATTGAAAGCAATGTTTTCATGGTGAACAAGACCAGCCATACATCACGATGAAATTGTTCTTCAATTATTACTGTTTTTATTGTGATGATTATTATATCAAGGAAACAAATAATTCGTTGTCGGAAATGAAACAGGCAAAAACCCGCACTTTGTGTCGTATGTTTGGCTAGTTCAGTTGCAGCTCGCCGATGTGCTTGTGTACATCGTCACGCTACTTCGGCCTGGGTAGCCACCTGCACATAGCCACAAACCATCGCATAGGCACATCGGTATCAGACCATCGGTGCAGTGTAGCCAAGCCTTAAGTACATTACCAAATGAGTCATGCAGGAAGAGGTGATGTAACACAACTACATACATGCTGATGCAATGCCGAGTACAGTATTTAATTTATAAACTCTATATATACTATCGTCTATAATATAGACTAAAGACTTCTGGCCCACCTGACTGCTTGATTTCTAAAATTTGGCTCACTAGCAAAAAAGTTTGGCCACCCCTGGTCTATATATACTCTATCCAGTGAGTTTCACGAACTATTTCACGCGCGAAAATTAGCACAAGCAAGTGGGCCACTCCAAATAGGCAAGTGGGCCACATTTGGCCCACGGACCATAGTTTGGCCACCCCTGGACAGGGGCGTACATACAGTCCTCGAACACTCTAACGTTCGAGGACAAAGTTGTTCGAAATTAGAATTAATGTTAGAGGACATGAACAAAGAAAATCACTGAATACTTAGAAAAACAAATCAACACCCTTAGTTTGTGCGTAGAACCAGAGCTGTTGCATAGGAACTAAGTGTGATCCTTTCCTCCTGCAGTCAAGAGCGGTTTTTTATGTAGCGCGGACAAACGTGACTGCAGGTTGCTGTGCTGGGCTTTGTTGTTCGGGTGTTAGTTGCACGTACTGTGTAACAGGCACAGCTTATTTAAAACTCGTGGATAGTTTAACTAGTTTAACAATGGCGAGCAAGAGAAAAGTAGTGAGCCAACAACAAACACTTATGAAGTTTTGGGGGTAAGCATGTTTATATTATGCTCTTGGTGGTTAAAATAGATGTTACTGTTTATTTATATTAGGAGATGGTTTTATGATGTCCAGGTTTGACCAAAAGAGAGTTTTCTAAATGTCAACTTTATAGTTTATGGGGACATAGTTTTTATTTTAGTTCTATTCCAACTGATTCTACCCAGATTTCAATGGCTCTCGTCACGTGACATTGTTGAAAGCATTAACATATTTTCATTACTGATTTTGTAGACTGAATGCGCTATCACTTTTATCGATTCACCAAGATATAGATATCAATGTATCTGCTGTGGTTTACAAATTCCTCTCCCGAAGAAAATGATTCTCTCTTCAAAAACAATCCTATTTTTTATTTAACTAGGCTTAGTAGGCTAATTAATTTTAGTTTTAAATCTGTTGAGTAAGCTGTAGATAAATAACTTTTTCACAAACTTGTGTGTATACTTCATTTTGAAGATGACTATTAGACATCGGTAAGAAAGCATCACGTTTTTGCGATTTTTACCATCTTTTTTAAACATTACCTGTAATGTTAATGTTATATTTTGTGCCTTACTTTTAATTTTTACGTTGGAGCCAACCAAAAAAGAGAGTCATCAACTACTTTGTAAGATGGTAACATAGAAATTAATAAACTGTTGTCTAACTTATACATCATAATTTGTTGTTTAGATTATGCAAAAGATTTGTTGTTATACATTTTGTTATATATATGTGAACAACTTCTCATTTACCTTGCTTTCTTTATTTTTGTTTGTTAAGTGACCTTGTTTGCTGCAGTTCATAGTTCTCTAGAATATTTAGGCTTTAAATTTTTGTATGTTGGGTTTATGTAAACCATTAGATTATGATGCAAAATATAAATCATATGCTCTACTGTGAACAGGCAGTCAGAAGGTTAAATTTGATATATTACACAGGGTAGTCGAACTTGGATGTTATGTTAGAGTTCTAAAGTTTAGCTGTTAGAGGATTAAATTTTTTAGAGCTCTAACATTTTGTTAATCCTCTAACAAAAAATTTTTCCGCTGCGCGGGGCTTTTTTTATCAGTTGTTAGAGGACTCAATTTCAAATTAGGTACGCCCCTGCCCCTGAACTATAACATCATCACCGTAACTAAATGGAAATGCCAACAAGACAGTTCTATGGATACATCATGCGATCTTCCTTGAAACAGTGTCAAGGATGGTATTTCAAAAACAAATTTTCTTGTAATACAGGAAAACTGCATTATTTTGCACCCATAGAAGTGAAGTTGGTTGACATTTCTCATTCGGAAAAAAGCCAATTGTGGAGGAAAAAAAGAGAATTTTTTTGAAAAACCAAAATTGAAAATAAAGCTACGTTCACACTATGTAATGCTCGTACGGGTGGACATCGACATTGTGAACAGTGAAATCTTGACGATTTCACAATCGGTGGCAGAATTTTTTCATTGGGCAGTGATGGAGCTCTGTACGATTATCGGCCTGTCTAGCCAATCAGCATCCACATCACAGCTTTTTCATTTAATACTTTTCAAGAAACTTGCAGCTGCTTGATATTTATTATTTAACCAATTTTAGAAAATTTTTCAATATTTCCCTGATCAATTGCAAGCCTTGTTTACAAGTAAAATATTAATGTTGGTATACTAATTATTATCAATATAATAGAAACAACTACCAGCTCCGTGAATATAATAAATAATTGCATTAAAAAAAGTTATTACCATTTATTTATTATTATAATTAACTAAACTTACAATTATTTATTATTATTTGTAATTTATTTCTTATTGTTGATGAGGGAAGAAATGGTATTATTTATTAAGATCTATGATAATATAAGCTATATTATATTATTAATAATAATTTGATGTTATGTAATTATCAATGAAATACGGTGTCTTGACAACTGTCCAGGCCATGCGATATCGGGCACAAAAAATTGCAAGTGTAAACTCTTGTAAATAATCGGGAGAGCAACTCCTGATTCCTCCGATAATCGCATTGCCGAGAATCGCATAGTGTGAACGTAGCTTTAGGCACTGACTTTTGACATGTACAAGCTGTCTAAGTCTTGTGGTTGTTTGTTTAACCAGAACAATTTATTTAAAGCAGGTGAGCGCATTGTCTTCCTGGCTGCATACTACGACACTAGGCTTGCTTCCCAGAGTGCTCCTTCAACAACCTACCACTGTAACAAACTTCAACAGTGGCTGCGCTGACCAACCGTTATAATATCTTCAGTTCGTAACCAAAGAATCAGCACTACAACATTTTGATTCGTTGTGTTTCTATTTCAGTAATATTATATCTTCATCATCGTTGCACTTCTTAGTCTCAAGTGTTGGCAGTGACAATTTTGGTCAGAATGAGGTGCAACCATTCAAGTTTGAACCAGAAGTTGGAGCCCCTGCCATATATAGTAATCATTATTTTATATATTAATATTTATAATAAAAAACTATTATAATTTTTTTGCAATCAATCAATACTGATATTGTAATATTATAATTATTTTTCTGTACAAGACGAGTAAAATGTTTTCTTCAATAATAAGAATACAAAGATGAGATTTTATATTTACATTATTATAAATTAGATCGTTGCAGCTCAGGAATCAAGTTTGAAAATGACCTTCACATTACGAGGGCATGCTTTTTTTAAGATTAAACTGGAAACGCTAAATCTCAATGATATATTTACTCAAAATCATAGGAAGATTTCAAAATTCCTCAAAAACACCCAAAGAGAACAAGGTTCAGCCTGTCATTTCTATGTGGGCATGAGCAACAACCTTTTTGAGGACGTGTTATAGGATATTTTCACCTCTAAAAATAAGGCTACTTTCTATATGTTACTAAAGACTGCTGTTGGCCATTCAGTGGCTAGCGTCTCGAATACGTCATCGATTTGGTTCTTTCTCTCACGTTTTTTTTTTTATTAATAATAAATATGGGGAAAGAACTTGGAGAGCCTCTGGAGGTTAAATCAGCTTTTTTTACACGAAAGTTGGCTGTATGGGGTAGAAATTTTTGCAAAATTTAAATATGACAAAGAATATTTTTGAAAAATTGTTCTATACAATCTTTCAGGAAATGAAGCGTACCTTACGATGATACCATTAGGCTGACTGGGAGTTGTCCACTGTATGTAAGCCGTATGGGAAGTTATATTCAACACCACAGGAGCTGTCATTCCCCTGGGTACATCTGCAGATGTTGTGGCATACGCAGGCAAACTTTGAGAGCAGCCAACCGTAGTGCAGGCTCTGTGCACCAGACTATACACAGTGAAGGGAGACAAATCCAAGGCTGTAACTTGCAGCCCAACTGTCAGCTGTCAACAGAAGCAACAGAGTGAAGGCATATCAATAATGGGTCATCAAATGCTGACAGCAGCGATAATAAAGCGATAGAGAAAAAATAACGATTCATTTGTTGGAAAACAAAAATACTTTCACACGTGTTAACAAATAATTAGGGACGAAAAGCAAAGCCCATTATCATTTTATCAGGCCTTCGATTTAGAGTAGAATAAATAAGAATGAAATAGATACAGACAGCACAATCCGTACAGTATGGTACCTACCGTTTTAGAATTGTTCACGAGCAGGTAATAGTCTGTGATCTCACCATTAGGTACAGCGGGTGGGGTTAGCCTCACAGTAATAGTACTAGCAGTGACAGCCTAAACAAGAGAGTGTCGTGATGGAGGATGGCCAGTGGCTACCCATGATAACATATAACTACATCTTTTATATTAACATAATACATTAGCATATATATTTGCATACTGCTAGCATTTTTCCTTGACACAATAAGTGGATACTTCTACAAAACACCGCGTGAACAGATGTGGGGTGACTTTTGTGACAGTGACAAATGTAGCCAGACAAATAAATCGGCACAAACAGTGAAAAACCACCAGCAGCTTTTGGCTGTATTATATATAAATTACCATAGCAAAAAGCACCATTTATAATTTTACATAAATATGTCTATGGTGTCCAACTACTGTATATAAAATGTGCATTATACACAAGCGTCCTTGTCTACTATCGATATAATGAAAGGGGAGAAAATTAAACCATAAAGAAACAAGCATGCCAAATTGTTTTCTGTCTCTTTTTTATTCTGATTCCGCCAGCAGTTAATTATTTTTTTATTCAGTAAGTTTTCAGATGCCAAAAAATTGTTGTTTACTGTAAGTTTTTAAGTTTGCAAAATATCATTGGAGCGCATTGCGGTAAAAAAAAGTAGGTCAGCAGTACTTTAAGCGTGCATTTGTCTGTCTGTGTGTCTCTTAGTCTGTCTGTGTCTCTTTGTCTGTCTGTTTGCCTCTTAGTCTGTCTGTGTGTCTCTCTGTCTGTCTGTGTGTCTCTTTGTCTGTCTGTGTGTCTCTTAGTCTGTCTGTGTGTCTCTTTGTCTGTCTATGTGTCTCTTAGTCTGTGTGTGTAGCGGTCCGCCATTTCAAGTGAATACAACCCAAAACTGTTACACTAAGATAAATGAAAACTGTCATTAAAAAAGTCCATTGAATTGATGTAATAAACAAACTGGAGATATTTGTGAATTTAATACTGTTGCAATAATAACAATAATAATAATAATAATAACAATAACAATAATAATAATAATAATAATAATAATAATAATAATAATAATAATAATAATAATAATAATAATAATAATAATAATAATAATAATAAGAATGATAATAATAATAATAATACGATCACAGTTTGATAATTCAGGTGCCAAATGTGTTGAATATGTGTATAAGCCATAACTACTTTGCTTAGAGAAATACAAAAAACTGCAGCAAATCACTCTGCAGGACCAATTTCATGAATGGTCGGGGCTGAAATTTGCTATTTATTCCCGAATTGGATATATTTGTAAATTAATTTGTTGATACGCAGTAGTTGGAGTGTCGATCGAGCGAGTATGCGTTGGGTTATGTATCATTTCTTTTCATGGCGCATAAGATAGCAAGCAATAAACATCACATTGCCTTTGGAGTTGATCTTGCAAATCGAGCACCAGAGAGAGTGAGGAAGAGAGAAATGGAGAGGGGAACGCAGGGCAAGAGTGGAACAAGGTGGGGGTAGAGCAATGTAGAGAGTGAGAAGTAGAGTGGTGTCAGGCAGAGAGAGAGAGATGGGGGAGAGTGGAAAGAGAATACAGTGGGCTGGCGTAAAAAAAATTTGAATACAACAGGTGATATGGCTAGCAAAGTACAAAAACTGACCATTGAAATCAGTGTGTAAAGAGCAGGTTGTGAACAGTGAAAGTTTTAATTTTAAACCAAAATCTAACAAAAACATTGAATAAATAAAGCAGATTCTCACCAACACAACGGGAGGCTGTAGACCCTGTGGCAGCCCTGGATAGGTCAGCACTCTGGTCCACAGGCTACTAGTGCCACTCATGGAGTTGAACACAGAAATTCTATATTCATAGGTTGTGTAAGGGGTTAAAGTGGGATCGCTGTCTAGATATCGTAGCTGTGTACCATTGTATACAAGAAGGCTGTCAGAGAAACCATCCCCTACAAAAAGATGCGGTGAGACCGATAAATGCTTACAGCCTCTCAACCGTAGGATACATTGACCAAACAAAGTTCAAACAACGATTGCTATTGAACCTTCACACAACAGATTTGTGAAGAAGTGACAAGTAAGGTATATGTTTGATAGAGTGACAAGTAAGGTATATGTTTGATAGAGTGACAGGTAAGGTATATGTTTGATGAAGTGACAAGTAAGGTATATGTTTGATAGAGTGACAAGTAAGGTGTATGTTTGAAGAAGTGACAAGTAAGGTATATGTTTGATAGAGTGACAAGTAAGGTATATGTTTGATAGAGTGACAGGTAAGGTATATGTTTGATGAAGTGACAAGTAAGGTGTATGTTTGAAGAAGTGACAAGTAAGGTATATGTTTGATGGAGTGACAGGTAAGATATATGTTTGATAGAGTGACACGTAAGGTATATGTTTGATGGAGTGACAGGTAAGGTATATGTTTGATGAAGTGACAGGTAAGGTATATGTTTGATAGAGTGACAGGTAAGGTATATGTTTGATAGAGTGACAAGTAAGGTATATGTTTGATAGAGTGACAAGTAAGGTATATGTTTGATAGAGTGACAAGTAAGGTATATGTTTGATGAAGTGACAAGTAAGGTATATGTTTGATGGAGTGACAAGTAAGGTATATGTTTGATGGAGTGACAAGTAAGGTATATGTTTGATGGAGCGACAAGTAAGGTATATGTTTGATGGAGTGACAAGTAAGGTATATGTTTGATGAAGTGACAGGTAAGGTATATGTTTGATGGAGTGACAAGTAAGGTATATGTTTGATGAAGTGACAGGTAAGGTATATGTTTGATAGAGTGACAAGTAAGGTATATGTTTGATGAAGTGACAAGTAAGGTATATGTTTGATGAAGTGACAGGTAAGGTATATGTTTGATGAAGTGACAAGTAAGGTATATGTTTGATAGAGTGACAAGTAAGGTATATGTTTGATAGAGTGACAGGTAAGGTATATGTTTGATGAAGTGACAAGTAAGGTATATGTTTGATAGAGTGACAAGTAAGGTATATGTTTGAAGAAGTGACAGGTAAGGTGTATGTTTGAAGAAGTGACAAGTAAGGTATATGTTTGATAGAGTGACAAGTAAGGTATATGTTTGATAGAGTGACAGGTAAGGTATATGTTTGATGAAGTGACAAGTAAGGTGTATGTTTGAAGAAGTGACAAGTAAGGTATATGTTTGATGGAGTGACAGGTAAGGTATATGTTTGATAGAGTGACACGTAAGGTATATGTTTGATGGAGTGACAGGTAAGGTATATGTTTGATGAAGTGACAGGTAAGGTATATGTTTGATAGAGTGACAGGTAAGGTATATGTTTGATAGAGTGACAAGTAAGGTATATGTTTGATAGAGTGACAAGTAAGGTATATGTTTGATAGAGTGACAAGTAAGGTATATGTTTGATGAAGTGACAAGTAAGGTATATGTTTGATGAAGTGACAGGTAAGGTATATGTTTGATAGAGTGACAAGTAAGGTATATGTTTGATAGAGTGACAGGTAAGGTATATGTTTGATGGAGTGACAAGTAAGGTATATGTTTGATAGAGTGATGAGATGGTATATGTTTGATGAAGTGACAGGTAAGGTATATGTTTGATAGAGTGACAGGTAAGGTATATGTTTGATAGAGTGACAAGTAAGGTATATGTTTGATAGAGTGACAAGTAAGGTATATGTTTGATAGAGTGACAAGTAAGGTATATGTTTGATGAAGTGACAAGTAAGGTATATGTTTGATGAAGTGACAGGTAAGGTATATGTTTGATAGAGTGACAGGTAAGGTATATGTTTGATGAAGTGACAAGTAAGGTATATGTTTGATAGAGTGACAAGTAAGGTATATGTTTGATGAAGTGACAGGTAAGGTATATGTTTGATAGAGTGACAGGTAAGGTATATGTTTGATGGAGTGACAAGTAAGGTATATGTTTGATAGAGTGACAAGTAAGGTATATGTTTGATAGAGTGACAGGTAAGGTATATGTTTGATGAAGTGACAGGTAAGGTATATGTTTGATAGAGTGACAAGTAAGGTATATGTTTGATAGAGTGACAAGTAAGGTATATGTTTGATAGAGTGGCAAGTAAGGTATATGTTTGATGAAGTGACAAGTAAGGTATATGTTTGATAGAGTGACAAGTAAGGTATATGTTTGATGGAGTGACAAGTAAGGTATATGTTTGATGGAGTGACAAGTAAGGTATATGTTTGATAGAGTGACAAGTAAGGTATATGTTTGATGAAGTGACAAGTAAGGTATATGTTTGATGGAGTGACAAGTAAGGTATATGTTTGAAGAAGTGACAAGTAAGGTATATGTTTGATAGAGTGACAAGTAAGGTATATGTTTGATGAAGTGACAAGTAAGGTATATGTTTGATAGAGTGACAAGTAAGGTATATGTTTGATGGAGTGATAGGTAAGGTATATGTTTGATGGAGTGACAAGTAAGGTATATGTTTGATAGAGTGACAAGTAAGGTATATGTTTGATGGAGTGACAAGTAAGGTATATGTTTGATAGAGTGACAAGTAAGGTGTATGTTTGAAGAAGTGACAAGTAAGGTATATGTTTGATAGAGTGACAAGTAAGGTGTATGTTTGATGGAGTGACAGTTAAGGTATATGTTTGATGAAGTGACAAGTAAGGTATATGTTTGATAGAGTGACAAGTAAGGTATATGTTTGATGGAGTGACAAGTAAGGTATATGTTTGATAGAGTGACAAGTAAGGTATATGTTTGATGAAGTGACAAGTAAGGTATATGTTTGATAGAGTGACAAGTAAGGTATATGTTTGATAGAGTGACAAGTAAGGTATATGTTTGATGGAGTGACAAGTAAGGTATATGTTTGATGGAGTGACAGGTAGGGTATATGTTTGATGGAGTGACAGGTAAGGTATATGTTTGATGAAGTGACAGGTAAGGTATATGTTTGATAGAGTGACAGGTAAGGTATATGTTTGATGGAGTGACAGGTAAGGTATATGTTTGATAGAGTGACAGGTAAGGTATATGTTTGATGGAGTGACAAGTAAGGTATATGTTTGATAGAGTGACAGGTAAGGTATATGTTTGATAGAGTGACAAGTAAGGTATATGTTTGATGGAGTGACAAGTAAGGTATATGTTTGATAGAGTGACAGGTAAGGTATATGTTTGATAGAGTGACAAGTAAGGTATATGTTTGATAGAGTGACAGGTAAGGTAGATGGTTGATGGAGTGACAAGTAAGGTATATGTTTGATAGAGTGACAAGTAAGGTATATGTTTGATGAAGTGACAGGTAAGGTATATGTTTGATGAAGTGACAAGTAAGGTATATGTTTGATAGAGTGACAAGTAAGGTATATGTTTGATAGAGTGACAAGTAAGGTATATGTTTGATAGAGTGACAGGTAAGGTATATGTTTGATGGAGTGACAGGTAAGGTATATGTTTGATAGAGTGACAGGTAAGGTATATGTTTGATGGAGTGACAAGTAAGGTATATGTTTGATAGAGTGACAGGTAAGGTATATGTTTGATGGAGTGACAAGTAAGGTATATGTTTGATAAAGTGACAAGTAAGGTATATGTTTGATAGAGTGACAGGTAAGGTATATGTTTGATGGAGTGACAGGTAAGGTATATGTTTGATAGAGTGACAGGTAAGGTATATGTTTGATGGAGTGACAAGTAAGGTATATGTTTGATAGAGTGACAGGTAAGGTATATGTTTGATGGAGTGACAAGTAAGGTATATGTTTGATGGAGTGACAAGTAAGGTATATGTTTGATAAAGTGACAGGTAAGGTATATGTTTGATAGAGTGACAAGTAAGGTATATGTTTGATAGAGTGACAAGTAAGGTATATGTTTGATGGAGTGACAAGTAAGGTATATGTTTGATAGAGTGACAGGTAAGGTATATGTTTGATAGAGTGACAGGTAAGGTATATGTTTGATGAAGTGACAAGTAAGGTATATGTTTGATGAAGTGACAAGTAAGGTATATGTTTGATAGAGTGACAAGTAAGGTATATGTTTGATAGAGTGACAAGTAAGGTATATGTTTGATAGAGTGACAGGTAAGGTATATGTTTGATGGAGTGACAAGTAAGGTATATGTTTGATAAAGTGACAAGTAAGGTATATGTTTGATGGAGTGACAAGTAAGGTATATGTTTGATAGAGTGACAGGTAAGGTATATGTTTGATGGAGTGACAAGTAAGGTATATGTTTGATAGAGTGACAAGTAAGGTATATGTTTGATAGAGTGACAAGTAAGGTATATGTTTGATAGAGTGATGAGATGGTATATGTTTGATGAAGTGACAGGTAAGGTATATGTTTGATAGAGTGACAGGTAAGGTATATGTTTGATAGAGTGACAAGTAAGGTATATGTTTGATAGAGTGACAAGTAAGGTATATGTTTGATGAAGTGACAAGTAAGGTATATGTTTGATAGAGTGACAAGTAAGGTATATGTTTGATAGAGTGATGAGATGGTATATGTTTGATGAAGTGACAGGTAAGGTATATGTTTGATAGAGTGACAGGTAAGGTATATGTTTGATAGAGTGACAGGTAAGGTATATGTTTGATAGAGTGATGAGATGGTATAATGAGTGATGTAGCAGCCATCGACTCAATTTTGAACAAGCTGTGAGTGAGAGATTTTCCATAAAAGACAACAAATACTTTGTCCTTGACAATTCCATGAATAGCTAGCACTCTGTACAGTACAGGTTTGTTTACTGGCCAGACAAAACATCATTTCACATTGAAACAACATTATAGCCATTTTGGCTGGGGATTATTGTAAGCTTGTCCAAAAAAAGCTACAAGCGCGTAGGAAAGTTGGCAGGCAGCTGAATTTTAAATTAGTGCACGTTGCAAGTCGTGTCGCCAAATGTCATCACCTGAATTCAGACCCAATCACGTAAGCAAAACTACAATAAAAATGTCTACAAACTATTCCATGAATAAAAGACAAAAACGAAAAAATAGACAGCAGGTCAGTCGGGAGTCCTACTATCCTACATTGTCTTATCGATCTTGGTATGACAACTCCAAAGTAAACTAATAATCAAGCAAGGGTGCATGAGGCAGCACAACTACTATAGAACCAATGAGGTTGCAACATCGAGAGTTATCTTTCTTTGAATTTTCTACATCCAATCGGAAACGGCTATCAGTCGTAGTATATAATATAATTAATTTAAACTGACTCATGCAAAGTTTTTTTCCTGATAGCTGCCACAATATCAAACAGATCTTATAATGACATGTCTCTAAAAACACGTTAGAATATTTTGAAAGACAGGGGCATCAAACATACATGTAAAAAGGTGAATTTATATTTTTAATAATTTTTTATAATTTATCGTTCGTCGAACTGTCGTTGTAATGGCCATTATTATATATATTTTTATAGATCTTATTAAAATTATTTTTTTACTCTTTCTGTGTAATTATTTATGTTTGTGGTGTCAGTGAATGTTATTATTATAATCATTCATTCATGGTCATTTTTGTTATTATTATTACTATAATAATTATTCATATTATTAATTATTATTTATTATTATTGTTATACTTAATAAAATCAAATATGATTATAAATATTATGATAATTGTTTTCATTAAAAATCATAATTCTTTTAAATGAATGCAACATTTAATTTTCTTTGTCATTTATGGTAATAGTGGGCCAATATTATAGTTATTTAATTAATTATATTTTTTGTATTCTTCCCCCCCCCCCCCACAGACACCAAATAATACATTTACACATCAGCGGTACATTGATTGTGAGAATCATTGGCATGTGCAGGCTTTATCATGCCATCAGCGGTTTTAATTATCATTGGTGTCACATATACCTCTATTCAATACTGTGTCAAAGATTGTATATAATCGCAGGCCGCATTGTGTTCATTTAATAATTATCCTCTATAGCTACACTGGTGTGATTAAAGACTTCTATAAATGTAATCTGCTATAGCCCTGTAAACTCCGTGGCTTGTCAAGTTATATCAGTCACATCGCAATAGCCTGTTTATTTTAGTTAAAACATCGCGACTCCGCATTTGTGCGTTGAACTCTATATGAAACTTTTAGCATCTTCCGGTTGGATGTACATCAGCGCCCTCTATAAGGGGGGACAACCCCATTGGCAAGTGTATAGAATAAAAGGCAGAGCGCTAGTGTTGGAGAGTATAAACAGATGCGCAGGCACGTACCTTGGCTGGCTGTGACAAGCACCTGTCTACGGTATAGCAGGTACTCCTTCAGTAGCCCATTGAGTCTGCTCGGAGGCATCCAAACAATTACTATAGACGAATGGGCACCGGCAGCAGTAGCCTGAGCAGTTACCACTGGCTTCTCTAGACCTGATGGGGGTGCCTCCAATGTCCGCACTGATGAAGGCGAACTGAGAGTACAGCCCATAGCAGTGCAGACTTGAAGCCTTATTCTGTATTCAGTGAAATACTCTAGTCCTACAGACAGAGTATAGCTGATATACCAGCTATAATTAGTGTATATACAGTAGATACTATGGATATACCAGCTATAATTAGTGTATATACAGTAGATACTATGAATATATCAGCTCTAATTAGTGTATATACAGTAGATACAATGAATATACCAGCTATAATTAGTGTATATACAGTAGATACAATGAATATACCAGCTATAATTAGTGTATATACAGTAGATACTATGAATATATCAGCTCTAATTAGTGTATATACAGTAGATACAATGAATATACCAGCTATAATTAGTGTATATACAGTAGATACTATGAATATACCAGCTATAATTAGTGTATATACAGTAGATACTATGGATATACCAGCTATAATTAGTGTATATACAGTAGATACTATGGATATACCAGCTATAATTAGTGTATATACAGTAGATACTATGGATATACCAGCTATAATTAGTGTATATACAGTAGATACTATGGATACACCAGCTATAATTAGTGTATATACAGTAGATACTATCGATGTACCAGCTATAATTAGTGTATATACAGTAGATACTATGAATATATCAGCTCTAATTAGTGTATATACAGTAGATACAATGAATATACCAGCTATAATTAGTGTATATACAGTAGATACAATGAATATACCAGCTATAATTAGTGTATATACAGTAGATACTATGAATATATCAGCTCTAATTAGTGTATATACAGTAGATACAATGAATATACCAGCTATAATTAGTGTATATACAGTAGATACTATGAATATACCAGCTATAATTAGTGTATATACAGTAGATACTATGGATATACCAGCTATAATTAGTGTATATACAGTAGATACTATGGATATACCAGCTATAATTAGTGTATATACAGTAGATACTATGGATATACCAGCTATAATTAGTGTATATACAGTAGATACTATGGATACACCAGCTATAATTAGTGTATATACAGTAGATACTATCGATGTACCAGCTATAATTAGTGTATATACAGTAGATACTATCGATGTACCAGCTATAATTAGTGTATATACAGTAGATACTATCGATGTACCAGCTATAATTAGTGTATATACAGTAGATACTATGGATACACCAGCTATAATTAGTGTATATACAGTAGATACTATGGATGTACCAGCTATAATTAGTGTATATACAGTAGATACTATGGATGTACCAGCTATAATTAGTGTATATGCAGTAGATACTATGGATATACCAGCTATAATTAGTGTATATACAGTAGATACTATGGATATACCAGCTATAATTAGTGTATATACAGTAGATACTATGGATGTACCAGCTATAATTAGTGTATATGCAGTAGATACTATGGATGTACCAGCTATAATTAGTGTATATACAGTAGATACTTAGATAGCTAGTGCAAACACAGGAGATACGTACCTGCTATGGTGGCACTCAGTTGCAGCCCCGAGAACAAAACCTCCCGAGAGAAATCATCGTATAACGTATAATTAATAATGATTCCATTAGCCGTTATGGGTGGGAACCAGTCGGCCCTGTAATATAGAAAAAATGGGTAAATAGGTTGCCAAGGCGATAATTGCTTCTTTGAAATTTTGATAAGTTATTAAAAATCAAATTTGTCATTGAACGCAGCAGGTAGGCCTCGACAGATACAATAACCAAGCTGGATTAAATGTAACTTTCTCGCCTCCTAAATGTTAGGAAAGACAAGTCTGCAAATAAGTTTGATTTAAATCTGGTTTGCAAAGCATGATAAACAAACAGTTGATGAAAACTGAAGAAAGAATGTGATAGTGTAAACATTTTACTTACAATAATCTACTTACAAAAAAATATTAATGGAATCTATGGATATTGACCACATATAAATAAATGCAAGAGGCTCTCCAATCACATATATACGTATTCCACTCACTTGATGCTTGAAGAGGTCAATGCCACCAGAGTTGGAGGAGAGAGACCCTCTGGAGAGCTCATGTAGGTCTTGACACTAGTGACAGGGGAGATAACTGACCCCACGGAGTTGCTTGCATTGACTATGTAATTATATAATGTATTAGCTAGCAGTCCAATATCTACGTAAGTATAACCTTCACCTACAACAACAATTGTAGACTTAGTCCCTAGCACATTCCAAAGCCTATATGAAGTATGAAATATCAGAAATTATAGAAGAACATACCGGTGTATACAATGGTACCATCTCTGAGCACATTATAGGTATGTATTACACCATTGGGTTGGCTAGGCTCGCTCCATGACACCTCTATGGCTGTAGATGATACCACGCGCAATATAGGCGCAGAAAACCCTTTAGGAGCCTCAGCTAAGGTACGAGAGAGTGCAGGCATGCTGGATGTACAGCCGCCACCTTCAGAATACAAACAATCAGACATCACAAGTACAGTATCTATAGAATACAAACAGTCAAACATCACAAGTACAGTATCTATAGATTACAAACAGTCAGACATCACAAGTACAGTATCTATAGAATACAAACAGTCAAACATCACAAGTACAGTATCTATAGAATACAAACAATCAAACATCACAAGTACAGTATCTATAGAATACAAACAGTCAAACATCACAAGTACAGTATCTATAGAATACAAACAGTCAGACATCACAAGTACAGTATCTATAGAATACAAACAGTCAAACATCACAAGTACAGTATCTATAGAATACAAACAATCAGACATCACAAGTACAGTATCTATAGAATACAAACAGTCAAACATCACAAGTACAGTATCTATAGAATACAAACAGTCAAACATCACAAGTACAGTATCTATAGAATACAAACAATCAGACATCACAAGTACAGTATCTATAGAATACAAATAGTCAAACATCACAAGTACAGTATCTATAGAATACAAACAGTCAGACATCACAAGTAAATTATATGGGAGTGATTAGTAGTATTATTCAGTACTAAAGTGTCCATTCACACTTTACCAAACCTTAACTAAATAAACGCTTCGGTGGGTGTGCAGTTAGTAAATGGTGGGTGTGCGGACAGATGGTGTACAGTTGGTGTGCGGTGGGGGTGTGGTGGGTGTGCAGTGAATGAACTGAGCAAGGAATAAAACAAACACCTAGATATTATCTAGGACCACAACACCAGCTGCTGTCTGAGAGAGACATAACAGACAGACAACAAACAGAGAGCTAACCTGTGCAAGCCTGAAGAACCACTCTGTACAATGTGTATGCAGAGAGGCCGGAGATTGTACAGTTTGTGTCCAGGCCTGAATACACCAGCTCTGTATCCAATAGGATATCATAACGCGTGAGCACTCCATTGAGTTCTACAGGACTCTGCCAACTTACCAGTAGCTCTGCAAGTGTGCAACAAAAATTAATAATAGACATCATTGAATGACCAAAACCCTATCTCTATGATGCTAGAATGTGTACATCTAAGTATTTGTAGCGTAATGCATTTTATTTGACGGAGTTGTGCCTCCGTCGAAATAAAAAGATTTTTCACCCGATAGAGAAGATAATTCCTAAAGGATTAACAAATACTGATGACCAAAAAACCGTTATCAATTGATGAATACATCTACAGAGGTTGGGACAGATAAAAACAATGTAAAGTGTAGCGTTGGTTAGTTAATCATGAAAAGACAACTCCCCCAATAAAGCAAGTGATCCAAGGAAAGCAAATTTATAACTAACACATGCTCTATTCTTTGACATCTTATTTTATAGACAACTAACCTGTCGAAGAAAGAGCTGCGACTGTAGGACTTTCTACGGACATGGGAGATGACTCCCTAGTACGAATTGTCTCCCTTGTACTCTCCGTGCACCCAGCAGATGTACACGCCGTAATAACATAGGAGTAGATGGTAAAGGGAGACAATCCCACATCTACATATTCCTACAAGCAGGCAATTCACACGTATCTCCATCTGGTGACACTAGTAGTGACCGACTAAAACTTACTGTCAACTCAGCTAGTTGATTTAAATATCAAAGAAAATTAGAATCAGATGGAATAGCTATCGTCTACAGCAATCACTGGACGGTGGCTCAGGCTGAGAGAGACAGAATATGTGGGTTAGACAACTCCTGTCACCCTGACCAAATCAAGGATATAGGACTACAAATAATGTGAATACCTTGCTATCCCGAGGAGAGAAGCTCCAAGGAGTGCTAGAGTTACGCCTGAGTTGGTAGGATTGTATGAGCCCATTAGCAGTGACTGGCTCCATCCAGGTGATTAGTAGCTGGTCGTAGGAGGAGCCTGCAAGTAGAGCAACTACTTGTAGTCTAGCGAAACGTCGTACGAGTTAGAGAAAGAGCACTAACTGGAGGGGAGAAAACATAGTGAGGGTAACTGATAGAAATGATATCAGAGAAGCGAGAGGAGAGAAGAGGTTGAGCGGAGGGACAAGAGAATAAAGCTACATACATTCACAACACTATACGATTCTCGGCGACGCGATTATCGGGCAGAATCGGGAGTTGCTCCCCCGATTATTTCCAAGAGTTTACACTTGCGATTTTTTGTGTCCGATATCGTATGGCCTTGGCAGCGATCAAGGCAGCACATTTCATTGATAACTACATGGCATCAAATTAATAATAATAATTATTATAGCTTATTATCTTAAATTATAGCGTATTTTTTTGCTCATCAATAATAGTAGATAAATTGCAAATAATAAATACTTATAAGTATACTTAATCATAATCTTATTTGTAACAAAATTATATTAAATGATAATAATTTTCTTCAATATAATTATTTATTACAATCGCAGAGCTCGTAGTTGTTTTTAATATATTGATAATAATTAGGATACTCACTTGAATATTTTACTTATGAACAACAAGGCCAGCAGTCAGGGAAATATTAAACACAAAGTTCCAAATATATATAAAAAAAACCTTCTAAAATTGGATTCAATAATTGCCAAGTGGCTGCAAGTTTTTTGAAAAGTATTAAATTGAAAAGCTGTGATGTAGATGCTGATTGGCTAGACAGGCTGATAATCGTACAGAGCTCCACCACTACTCGATGAAAAAAAATCTGCCGCCGATTGTGAAATTGTTAACATGTGCACTGTTCCCACTTGCGAGCCAATTTTAGGCCCGCCCATTCGTATGAGAATCGCATAGCGTGAACGCATCTTAAGAAGGTCAAGTAGGAGAAAAGTAAACGACACACACCATGATATGACACTGCAGGAGGCAAGACTCCAGCAGGCGCTGCTTGTGCTGTCTCCACTCTAACCCATTCACTTTCCACAAAGCCCTTGGAGTTGCTGCTCCTGATCTTATATTGGTAGCTGCAACACAAGTAAGTTACAGTCCAGAGAGACAAAGGGTTATTTGCTTGTTTCAAAAAACTGCTGCCATTTTCAGTCCTGGACATTACTTACGTATTTATTGTTGTTACTTTTGTACTTTTGTTATTTTAAAAAGTAATTTATTTGGGTGGGACAGACATTATGACGAGGCTCTACCTGCTGTATGGAAGTAGGTCTGTGTCGGTGTACTCGTACTCCCCATAGCTGGTCTCATTCGTAGAATATACTATGACAGAGGAACTCTGCCTTTTAACCAATCTGCCCATTGATAGCCTCAGTACCTCGTACATTGTGATACGGCCGTAGGGGTTCAGTGGGGCAACCCATCTTCAATGTGAAGACAAAGAACTTTAACACAAAGTGCCTTCCGATGGACGCTAGGCTAAACAAACAAGGAAAAATGCAGGAGTGTAAAGATGAGCTAAATTTCAGACCTGAGAGTCACTTGAGTGCTGTTAACTTGTCCAATCACAGGTGACGGTTGATTATCAGGTAGTATCTCAGAAGTAGTTACCACCTGCCAGGGGGCTTGAGTACAGCCTGCACTGGTGCAAACTTCTAGCCTCAGGGAATAGTTAGTATATGGCTGCAGCCTGAGATATACAAACTCTAGACTCAAACCATTGTAGAGCGGGAAGTCGGAGCCTTCCTCATAGATAACGTATTGTGTGATATCTCCATTGGGTCTCTCTACAACAGTCATCAGCAGGCATCACTAGAACTGGGCAGTGAGCCTACAGCCAACTGTCGACAGCAAACTCTAAATGTGTGGGCAGTACAGTGAGAGATCAGAAAATTTGGTTCAGTTTATAAAACAGATTTAAAAATGTGACTGCTTGTACCTACAGTCTAGCAAAAGTGACGAAAAAACGTACCATAGTCATAAGAGAGGACAACGGGATGCGATCCCTAACGTGTTACCATGTGGAATCTGCGTTAGGTTAGCAGTGAAGTAATCGCCACAAATAAACAGTGCATGAACATATATTAGTAAAAGACAACTCCCAATTTCAAGAGCATAAGTTAGTAAATTGTAAATTCAAGTGATAAATCAGAGAAGACAACTCTTATAATACCAACAAGGACGTCAAGTGAACAAATTGAATGCGTAACGAAAACTTATCTAACAAGAGCTATCCTGAAGCGCCCAAGCAACAGATAGCAGTATAATCTACCACCTGACCTAACTAGCATGCAGTACAAACGTATAAAAAAGACCTAACTTTAGAGCCAACAAACCTGGGGGCATCCACCGTAGAAGGATGCTTCTTCCATTCCCCCTTGCCTCCCAGCTCATTAGTCTCACCCCATCTGGTGCACTTTCTCCAGTTGCAGTCTGAGACCAGTGACTCCAGCTTGTACCTGCAGTGTTCACTGCCGCCAATCTAATTCTGTATGCAGTGTATGCACTCAGGCCACTGATAGTGGTGGAGAAAATGCTTGAAGGTACATTTAAGCTGTTGACAGGGTCGGAGAAGGTGGGCTCTGAGGAAATCTGCTGGTATTCAATGGTGTACCCTGTAATGTATGGTATACAATAGTGTACCCTGTAATGTATGGTATACAATAGTGTACCCTGTAATGTATGGTATACAATGGTGTACCCTGTAATGTATGGTATACAATAGTGTACCCTGTAATGTATGGTATACAATGGTGTACCCTGTAATATATGGTATACAATGGTGTACCCTATAATGTATGGTATACAATGGTGTACCCTATAATGTATAGTATACAATAGTGTACCCTGTAATATATGGTATACAATAGTGTACCCTATAATGTATGGTATACAATAGTGTACCCTGTAATGTATGGTATACAATGGTGTACCCTATAATGTATGGTATACAATAGTGTACCCTATAATATATGGTATACAATGGTGTACCCTGTAATGTATGGTATACAATAGTGTACCCTGTAATATATGGTATACAATGGTGTACCCTGTAATGTATGGTATACAATGGTGTACCCTATAATGTATGGTATACAATAGTGTACCCTGTAATATATGGTATACAATAGTGTACCCTATAATGTATGGTATACAATGGTGTACCCTATAATGTATGGTATACAATACTGTACCCTATAATATATGGTATACAATGGTGTACCCTGTAATGTATGGTATACAAGCACCCTTCACCACCTCCACAGGATCCACTGCTATAACAAAGATCCATAATACTTACTAGTTATCACTCCATTGGACTGGTTGGGGGAAGTCCACACAACCTGCACACTGTAGGCTCCTAAAGCAGTGACCAAAGGCTGACCTTGACCTGCGGGTGGAGCTTCAGATGTAACAACCTGTGCCCATGAGCTGGTAGCTTCTCCCGCACTGTTATTCACCACTATCTGATATTCATACATTGTGTACGGTTGTAGGTCTACAAGTCACAACAACACAAACTAAATTATAGACAGCTTTCCGGCTCATTTTTGCTCAAAAAGCCAAGTTTTGTGATGCCATTATTCTCTAGGTAGTCTGTAGTTGATAAGAAACTCCGGCACATACCTGGATCTTTGTCGTCGTAGCTGAATGTCGCATTACTGCCCACAAACACAGTGAGGATGTCAGCAGAGGGCAGCCTTCTCCTCACTGCGTAACTATCTACCACACCGTTGGGCAGCCGTGGTGGCGTCCACCTGACCAGCACAACATCTGGTGGTATGGCAGCCAGTTCAGGTGCAGACTGGTTGACTGGCGCTGCTTCCAAAGTGGTGACATACACTGCTGGCCCTGGATATAACAATAGACATGTATGCAGCAATAGAGCATTAAGCTCAAGGAACAGGTTAATACTTTTGTTCCTCCGCTACAAAAGACTCACCTCTGGCACAGGAGTTGACAACTCCCTGCAGACAAGCACCAATCCTTACTGAATATAAAGTGAATGGAGATAGACCAGAGACATTGCGTGATAGACTCTGTACCAAAGGTTGAACTGAAACTGATACGGACACCTCAGACTCCGTAGCATCATTCAGTATCACCTACAGACACATTTAAGCTATAAGGTATTCAGTCAATCAAACACTACAGTTTTTTAAATAGAAAAAACAACTAATCTCACCTGATATTGGTCTACCACGTCTCCTGGATTCTGTAACACGTCCCATTCTACGTAGATCGAATACGCACTGAGAGCCAGGGCTAAAGTAGGAGGAGCCAGTCCAGCAGGGGTAACAGCGGGTAGAGTTACTGAGTGAAATGAGCTGTTCACAGAACCTGCACCATTCACCACCTGAGACAGTAAAATTTACAGTATTTTACATTTGAGTAGCAGATTTTTCTGCTATAAATTATACAATTAGAACTACTACTACTACTATCGCTACCGCAGCTATAACTACTACTACTACTACTATTGGTACTGCTACTACTTTACTACTGTTTATGATACTGCAGACGTAGCTAACTTCACAACTACTAATACTACCCCTACGGCTACTACTGCTGGTACCAGCTACTAAGAGAGACTGCCAATCACTACCAACCTCCACCATGTAGTGATAAGTCAGAGAAGGAGTGAGGAAGAGATCGTTGTAAACTAGCGACAACCCAGAATACACCACAATCAGCCGATCATCCACTTGCCTGTGTAGCCTGTATTCTGTAATCTCACCATTGGCTTGAGTTGGGCCAGCCCAGTGTATCTCCAGCTCAGTGCTGGATATAATCACAGACCTAGGGTTAGATAAACCTACAGGGAGAAAGAAACACCAGTCATTTGTTGTAGGCAAGACGAAGCTGGCAATAGATAACATGGTACCATATCAGTAGATTGCATCACCAGTAGCAGCTGAAATGTTGAGTGAGGTTACAGAGTAATGGATGTTGTTTTGTTTGTTTCTCGAATATCGACACTTGCTGGGGCAGATATATAATAACAAAAGTGACTGGGAGAAACCTACCCAACAACTGCACCCACACATGCGTGGAGACCACACCCTACAGTAATCAACAGACAATACAGACTGCTCTAAGCTCCACCGTTGCAGTTAACCACTTTTGGTGAAACACACTTGCAACGCTGCAGTAAAACACTGCTACCAACGACTCACTTTAATCGATAGATAGGACACACTACAGTTTTGGTACAGACATAATACAGTGCAGATACAGACACACTACATTGTTGGTACAGACTAACTACACTGACGATACACACACAACACACCATTAGTACAGACACAATATACTGATGGTACAGACAAAAGACATTGATGGTGCGCACACAATACAGGCGATATAGCCACAATACAGCGCAGGTACAGACGCACTACCTTGAGGAAGTCCCTGTAGAGTGATAAGAGATAGTGCAGAGCTGTTGGTACATGCAGCATCTGTACAAGCACTCAATATGTACATATGCTCTGTATATGGCTCTAATCCTGGCAAACAGAGAGGACACTTGGTTGCACAAAGCGAATACGTATAACCAACAACACCAGTTACTCATCTATCAACAGGTAGACTGTATTGAATGAGTAACACAACAGTAAGTAAAGCCAACAACAACGATTGAATACAAAGTGATGTACAGCCAGTTGGTGCGCACTCACCTGTGAGAAGAAGTTGCAGGGACAGCTCGCTGCTGACAACTTCACTAAAGCCAGTTATAGTATCGTATATAATATATCTCTGTATTATACCATTTGGTACAGCCGGAGGTGACCAGGCCAGCTGTACTGTAGTGGAGTTATAGTATACTGCTACAGGTGGTGACACCTGGCTGGGAGGTGCTTGCTGGGTGGCCACTTCAACCTATACAGTAATAATACAGGTAGGTAAGAGGATGTGCTAGAGGTGACAGCTGAGTGGCAGGTGCTTGCTAGGTGGTCTTGTCACAATGGACACATGGTAAAAGATAAACCAGCTTCAATATAACGTTGTAATAGCAAAGATCCTTCCCATATCCATATTGGAAATAATTAGAGCTGATTAGCTGAAAGCAAAAAATTGAGAGAGATACTTTTGCAACCAATCATTACCATTCCAAGGGTTGATCAACTAACACTTGTCGGTACTGGTAAGATTGAGAGACAAATACAGGGTTTAAATTAAAAAAATGGGGTTGTAAATGTCTGAGCTAGAGGCCCAGGCATTAGACAGAGAAATAAATACCACAGTTTATATGTTGTACTTACAGGTGACGAGTCTGCACAACCAATCACAGTACAAGCTCTCAGTATGTAGACATAGGTAATAAATGGCTGTACGTTATTGGTATCTGTATATGTCAGTTCTGGACCTACAATACCAAGTATATACAGACACTTGCATACGGGTGTTATATACAGGAAGTAGGGGATGGACAGTTCAGATCTACCTGTATCAGTGGGAAAACAAATCTAAACAAACAGAAAACAGTGTAGTCGAGACAAAATAAAATAACCGCTATGACATACCAGGGACTGTGCTGTTTCACATTATTTTACCGATTTTGTATATTTCGATACTAACAAAAATAATCGATGAAACAATAAATTTATTTGAAAAATTATGGATATTGCTTTAAGTTCAGTCTTTGATTGTATAAACCAAGTCATTCCGAGAGCAAATGAGCTATAACAATAAATGTAACACTATTAGAGGGCAATAGTACCAATGGACACGTACAAGAGGTAAGTAATAAGTACATAAGTGATTGACTGAGGTACTTACCACGGTGTATCTCCACTGCAGCCGCTCCTCCTGTCGCCCTCCACAATGAATACTCAACTATATCTCCATTAGGATGAAGCGGTGGAAGCCAGTCTAATCTTATCTCGTACAGTCTACCAGCTGCCACAGTTGGTGTGGGCGGAGCTAACCCTGCCGGTACTGACTGGGCTGTCCTAATTGGCTGGTATTCTGTAGACTGAGTTCCTGCTCTATTTGTCGCGCTTACGGAATACTCATATGTAGACCAAGGTCTCAGCCTAACATCTGGAGGAAAATGCACGTTCAGTAGTAAAATCATATTATAAAGTATAACTATACAAGATGGAGGGAAATTTCTCCTCCAGCTATTCTGTTAGCTACACCCGTGCCATTTCACATTTTTATTATGAAAATCTAAAACGCTTTCAAAATGCGTTTCACATATTACAAATGCTCAGTTGATATCAAAATTTTGACAAAGACCATCTTTACTTTTATTACACTCATTTAATATTCTTGTCCAGTGAGACATGAGAGTAGTAATATGTATATTCTAATAAAACTCTACACACGCATACCTATAGCGGAGAGTTGTAGGCCAGAGTATATTAGCACAGGTTCTGTTCTACATATCTCCTCAGTTGAGGGGGTGGCAGGAGAGCCCCCAACTTGAGCAGCAGCTGATGCAGGGACAGCATGACATGAAAGAGACGAGTTAAAATCGCATCGATCACAACGAGCATTGGAGCCTGTAAAATGATATTATATGGCAACAGGTGATGTTTTACCTGTGATTACATAACAGGCATAAACTTACGAAACAAACCAAAAATTACATTTATTCAGGTCACATTGCACATAGAGATCTCAACCGATGTCACGTAACTGTTTTACACTTAAAATATAATCAGTAATTGTTAGAGGAATGAAATTCAACAAACTAGAACGAGATAGAGATAAGGTAGATGATCAGAGATAAACATCAGGGGGCTGCAATTGACAGAAAATAAGGAAAGAGACACGATGCATATCAGCAAACAGCACGACACATGATGTGCAGGTAGATAGTACACAACACACACGCACATACACACACCTATAGGGCAGACAGTTCCATCTCCACAGCCACCGAGAGCGCTGTCACTCACGTCAGCGCACATGTACAGCAAAGGGTCGTAACCTCTGCCGTTACAACACGACTGTGATTGCTGTATTAGCTCGAGCTGACAGCAGCTCTCTCCCGCTGCCTCCCTCTCCGCGCTGTTGCTGTACTCATGGGCCTACAGCAGAATGATTGAGTCAGCCTTGAGGGAAGATAACTCCATACATTGCATACAGAGACTCACAGCCAAAGTGGCTGTCTGTGTGGGTGAACAGCCACTGAGAGTAGCATTAAACAACTAATTCACTTGTCTTATGCCAGTATTATCAAAGCTTGCAAAGAATGCGAGATAAACAATATAGTGTGCGCTGGACGGTAACCTATACAATATAACATAGAACTATATATCGCTAACAAGACCTTGTAGTGATTGAGAGAGCTCCTACAGCATATAGTCCTGTTGCTCTCTACATATTCACTGCCACAACATGTCTTTTCTTTCTCTTTCTCATAAGATGCACCCGACATTTCATCACCACAGCACACAGTTGATAGAGGTACCACTGCATTGCCACAGCATTGCTGCTCAAAAGCCTCATGCAAAGAGCCTAAAAAGTACAAAAAAAATAAAATGTAACCAGCACAATTTTGTACGAACAATACAAGTAAAGGGTGTAGTGATATGAAACAATACAAGTAAGGGGTGTAGTGATATGAAACAATACAAGTAAGGGGTGTAGTGATATGAAACAATACATGGAAGGGGTGTAGTGATATAAAACAATACATGGAAGGGGTGTAGTGATATGAAACAATACATGGAAGGGGTGTAGTGATATAAAACAATACATGGAAGGGGTGTAGTGATATAAAACAATACATGGAAGGGGTGTAGTGATATGAAACAATACATGGAAGGGGTGTAGTGACGTGAAACCTACCCTGGCAGCACATCTGAGCACCTCCAGTGTAATATGGTATTGAGCCACAGCACACATCGCCATAGCCTATGGTTACCCCATCTCCATCAACACAACAAGAGTGGCCCTCTGGCACCTCCACGTACCTAAATGAGAGTAAAAAGAAACCGCAAGCTAAAAAAAGCAATACAGAATTCATCTCTGACAGCCATATGAGTCACACAGGGCTAGTAATACTGACAGAGCTAGTAGTACTGACAGGGCTAGTAGTACTGACAGAGCCAGTAGTACTGACAGGGCTAGTAGTACTGACAGAGCCAGTAGTACTGACAGGGCTAGTAGTACTGACGGAGCTAGTAGTACTGACACGGCAGTACAGGGTAGTACTCACCGGCCATCACAGCATTGGTAGTTGTCTGCTCTTGTATGGAACTGCCCGCCACAGCAAACATCATCTGCAGCATCGGGAGAAGAGATATACTCAGTTCCACAGCACTTATAGCCTTGAATGGGGGTGTGCGCCACACCCTCGCAGCAAATGGTGGGCCCTGTGTGACAGCTATCGCCACAAAATGTTTGTAGTGGAGTGCATTCTATGTAGCTACATTTGTTTGTGGAGGGGGTGTCCTCAGGGTCCCTACATCAGTACATGCATGTTACAGTGAGAGTTGGGGCTATCACCAACATTCATTAACCAGTCAACAATTTAACCAAGGCAAGAATTCAGCTGAGAAAACCGGTGAGTTCATTTGCCACAACAAGGAAGACAGGAAACCCCAAAATAAATAAAATAGTTTCATGTAATATTATCACTTTTTTACACAACATTTCAAATTAAAGTGAAAATCAACGGTTGATAAGTTGGAACATTGGCAGTTGTCTACTCACAGCTCAGAGCAAGCAGTGACATTCCTTCTGTATAGCCTGTAACGCAGAAGTATTCCATTGGCAGACTCTGGTTCCCTCCATGTTACCTTCACCTCTGTAGCAGAGAGCACCTGCAGTTGAGGGGGAGTAAGTCCCTGTGGCTGGGACTCAGCTGTGGTACCCTGGGTAGGACTGCTCTCCACACAGGCAAACACAGTACATACCTCCAGCTGTGTAACATACACACATGGTTATAGCCTGTGTAACAGTGTAACATACACACTGGTTATAGCCTGTGTAACAGTGTAACATACACACATGGTTATAGCCTGGGATACAGTAACAGTGTAACATACACACATGGCTATAGCCTGTGTAACAGTGTAACATACACACATGGTCATAGCCTGTGTAACAGTGTAACATACACACATGGTTATAGCCTGGGATACAGTAACTGTGTAACATACACACATGGCTATAGCCTGTGTAACAGTGTAACATACACACATGGTCATAGCCTGTGTAACAGTGTAACATACACACATGGTTATAGCCTGGGATACAGTAACAGTTACTCTAAATTAATATCATACATGATGAGAAATGCAAAAAACCTGTCTAATATATCAAATAATCGACAAAATATTGCTTTTGGCAAACACTTTTAGTGTAACAACAAGAAATTTCCCAATGTTTTTTATTGTCATGAAAACCTGTGCACTGTGTTATGAAGTAAAAGAACAGTAAGTTTCACCGTAGTACAACGTAGTGGGATGACATCCAGAACTGCAGAGCGCTGCAGAGTACACGAGACTGGTGCACAAAGTCTCACCTTGAACTCATACACAGTGTATGGCCGGAGACCCTCTATCACGTGACTGCCTGGCTCAGTTGAGTTGACAGCAGAGACTCTCTGCCCATCCAAGAATATACTGTATGATATTATCTCTCCATTGGGTTGTAGTGGCTCCACCCAGGACACTCTTATAGCTGTGTCACTCACCACAAACAGTTGAGGGGCCTCCACTCCCCGCGGTGCTGCAATGTACAAGCGACAATACCAGCAGAGGCTACATAGACCGCAGCACACACAACTACTGTACAACGGTAACACAACTTCTTGTCCATTTAAAAAAATACATATTAAAAATCGATTGATAGTAACATTGTATAACAATCATTGATTCGATTAGAGCTCAAGTACAACAATCAGCAGAAGAATGAGAGTTAATGAAGAGATCAGGGGAGGCAATAGAGGGTTATGATACACAACAGTAGAAGAGCACTCGTACTACACACTGATTGTGTTAATCACAGCCTAGCTATACAAACCATCTTACCATTGTTGCCTACATACAACAATACAAATATTACATTACGTATTATAGCAAACAGTACAGTCAATGAAGTGTGCGCATAAATGGGCTGGAGTTGTATTCTCTTCAGCCGAAGAATACTACTAAATACAATAAACATCATTGCAAGCACAACTCCAAGTTTGACAAATCTAACAACTCATTACAATAAAACTTGGGCATTTTTATCATGGCGGAGAAAATTGTAGAACTTGAATGAGCTGAAGATGGCAATGATGGCTGTCTTTGTTTCTTTTTTCAACGGAAAAATTATTGAAAAAGCTGTAAAAAAGCTCATAAGAAAAAAACATACATAAGCTAGAAAACATACAACGAATTGTTGACTGAAATATACGCTTTGTGACAACAGTTTCTTCGCTATGAATAAATTAGTGGGAAAAAATCATCTGAGAACAAGATGACCATAATGGCCATAACAGAGAAGACCTGAGAGCTGTTGGTACAGGAGCCAATCAGCAATGCAAGATATGCGGTTTAATATTTACCTCCATCAGCTGTCTGCACTGTGATTGGCTGCGTAGATATATAGAGGCCTCCATTGACATAGAGAGTAAGCGTGAGGGTGTAGTTAGTACTAGGCATTAGATTGTCTATGACAGCACTGGTTACACTTCCAGCATAGCTGTACGTTGTGTTTGATACAGCTAGAGTGAAAGAGTCTACAGATCCCTGCAGTACTGTCACATCTGTAGGAGAGAGAGAGAGGGGAGATAACTGCCTGTACATCAAGTGACAGTGAAACAAGTTGGAACTGGAGGCTTTTTAGGATATGAATTTACTATTACTTTAAGATCAATTTTTTGTGAACGTTAATTCTACACGAAGAGTATTTTATAAAGCGATTAATCACATATACGTATTTATTCTAGATCGAGATTAATTTCAAGACTAACAATTTAAACCAGATTCTAAGAAATCATCGCTTGCTGAATTATTTGAAAAAGTAGAAAACTATTTCTCAGTTTGGACAAGACTGCTACAGTTGATGCAGCTGAAACTTTTTAGCACTGCAAGCTTAGTAATGGCTAGAGCTGATGGTGAAGATATGATCAGTTCAAAATGTAATCATACAATTGTCAATAGCAGGTAGATAATTTCGTGAAGCAGCAAACCGTTTGAAAGAAAAGGTTTGAAAGAACAAAGTGAGAGGAAGTGATTATATGGTTTTCCGAGAAAACAACCCTCTGAATACAACCAATTACTACTCAAGTACGCTCATAGTAGGCCAACCTGGAATAGTCCAATCAGCTTTAAGCTTGGTATGACTAATGACAGTGACAGTCAATGCAGGTGCTTCAAAAGGCTGCCCTCCGTGGGTTACCGCAGCTGAAGAGTTAGAGCTGGTGATATAGCCATAATCATTGTATGCAGTAAGTCTGTATATATACGTAGTGTACACAGTCACGTCCCTATCTTCATAATATAGCTCAGGTCCACTGTACACTTCTGTCCACAGACCTATTCCAACAGGTGCCACTGCAAACCATAAAATAATCTAAACACTTCATACAAATAAATACAGGTACACAACAAAACAATATTGGTTACAAATAGGGCTGAGACCAAACAAAACAAAGTCTAAACAAGTTTTTGTTACAGACAAGCGCTAGTAGCAACAAGCGAAACACTTGGATACATAACACTAACCAGTGACAGACTTCTCTACACAACAATAACCAATGAGAGACATATATACATAACAGTAACCAATGAGAGACTTGTATGCATAACACTAACCAATAAGAGACTTGTATACATAACACTAACCAATAAGACTTGTATACATAACACTAACCAATAAGACTTGTATACATAACACTAACCAATAAGAGACTTGTATACATAACACTAACCAATAAGAGACTTGTATACATAACACTAACCAATAAGAGACTTGTATACATAACACTAACCAATAAGACTTGTATACATAACACTAACCAATAAGAGACTTGCATACATAACACTAACCAATAAGACTTGTATACATAACACTAACCAATAAGAGACTTGTATACATAACACTAACCAATAAGAGACTTGTATACATAACACTAACCAATAAGAGACTTGTATACATAACACTAACCAATAAGAGACTTGCATACATAACACTAACCAATAAGAGACTTGTATACATAACACTAACCAATAAGATACTTGTATACATAACACTAACCAATAAGAGACTTGCATACATAACACTAACCAATAAGAGACTTGTATACATAACACTAACCGATAAGATACTTGTATACATACCAGCTAAAGGCTGTAAAACCTTCATCCTAGTGAGAGAGTACCTAATAGAAGGTCCATTAGGATAAGCTGCAGCCTCCCATTGTATGGCTATGTAGGTCTGGGAGAGCACAACGGGTTGTGGGGGTAGCACCCCACCTGGCCTTGCCCCATCTGTGAGTACTGAGGCTATAGCGCTCTCGGTACATCCTCCATCTGCAAGTATAAAAACCAGCAAATGACAAAAGACTACTGCTAAACACTGGTACATGATACTAGACTAGCAGTCATGAAATCTCTCCCTGAAATTAAATCACAGAGCACAGCGAGTCTGAGAAAAATCAGTGAACATTTGAATGATGAAAAATTTAGGTTTATAAAAGAGATCAATCTCATACAAGAGCTCATTGTTAATCATCAAATAGCAAGATTACTAGCTTTCACAATACATAACCAAAATCTATTTGTTGATCGAATTGTTAGGTCTAACCTGTTGTATGCTTCAACTTAATATTTTAGACGAAGGACTAGAAAAATAAAGAGTTTGCAACAATAGAGAAAAACGCCCAGCCTAAAAAACTGTTCAAACCGTGGGGAAACCCCAGTTAATTACGGGGATTTCCAGAATTTGTCCATTGTTTTATATAAGCCCACAATAATTATTTTTGGGGATTCCCCAGTAATAATTTTTTTGCGCAGGTTGCGCGTTTTTCTCTAATGTACAAAACAATATAAAACTGTATAAAACTGCGGGGAGTTTGAAGAAAGCATCCAGCAAGTAGGACTAGACATCAGTGTGACAAGATTAGACCGTGGCATAAGCAATGCAATACGCGCTGTTGATACTGACATAGTACATATTTACAAGGTGGCAATGGAACCACCACTAAGGTTTACGGAGCAAACAGCAGTACCTGTACACGCAATCACTGATATGTTGTAGTTGGTAAAAGCTGTTAAACCTGACAATAGGAGCTCAGTAACATCTGCTTGCACAACCACCTGTTTATCCGTGTCATACTTCACCAGGTACCTGCAGCAATCAATGGTAAGTCATGTGCTGATAAACTAAACAGTCACAAAAATCGCTATGAAAAAAAGCCGGCTCACCTGTCTAACACGCCGTTGAAACGTTGGGGTGGCTCCCAGGCCACCCTCACTGAAGTAGCATTGAGTACTTGAACAGTGGGAGCTCTGAGACCAGAAGGTCTGGCAGACATAGTCCTCACAGATGTCCATTGTGACATTGCAGTGCCTCCAGCTAAATAAGACATAGCAAGCTCAGCAGACGACTAGCAGAAAAGCTAGTAGTTGGCAGTGGGCCAGAAAGCACTGATGAACTTGAATGCAACATACTTCAATAAGACAGCAACTCCAACCTACATATATTAGGTTTGGTAAATATTCTGCTGTGAGTTCAAGCTGCACAAATACGCCCCTTCACCACATTAATGACTATGGCTACACACACAATACTTACCTGTGCTAGCTGAGATCCTATACTGATAGAGAGTGTACGGTTGGAGTTGCTCCCCCTCATGAACATACAACTTAGCTTGATTAGGGCCTACAGTAGTCAGTACAACGCTAGTTTCATTAGATATCCATCTCTCCACTGTGTAGTCTAACAGCACGCCGTTGGGTTTAGCTGGAGCAGTCCATGTGACCTGCACCGACGTAGGGGTCAAGGAGACTGTGGTAGGCGGAGCCAAGCCCTCTGGTGCTGTACAACAGATAGAAATATGAACACAATAAAACATGTCGTGGGGCACCGAGAGAGATTAGCATTGGCAAGCCGAATTTGACAGTTCTAGGAGTTGTCTGCACACAAAAGTTTAGAACTAATATAGGATTGCACTCCAGTAATTCATAGGCTCCTGTGCGATACAAGGGCACTACCTATTAATAGAAATATACAGTCTAGCACTAAAAGGTTTGGTTGCATTGGGCTGCGTCTGCAGACACCAACAATCGTAAAAATATTGCAGGATCTCACCTACAAGGCTAGTGAGTGTTTATTGTCGACTTAAAAAAAGAAACTAAACACAATGAATCCCAAGAAAATGGAAAAAAAAAATTTCGGTCACCAATAACTTTTTTTTAAAAAAAAACAACTTTGAAGACAAAAACAACCATAATATAATATAATCTGTTTGTTCCACTCGACCAAACAAGTTTACATGAGAGTAAAATGCCATCCATGTCTCGTTTGGTTGTTTGAACAAAATGCCCACTTGGAGTGTTTCACACCACTAGCAACATATTGTGACAAACAACACACACACATACCATCTTGTAGCGTCTGTACTGGACTACTGGGTCCACTGGACACACAACCAGCTGCTGTACATGACTCCACAGTGAATACATATACAGTGTATGGGTCGAGTTCATTCACTTCAGCTGTGGACACATTGGAGTGTAGAGACAAGGCTAGGCTGCCATTATAGTATATATTATACATGAGAAGTACACCATTAGCTTGACTCGGTTCACTCCAGGACACTCCAACTGCTCTAGATGAGTAGTCTAATATGATTGGTGGGTCTATAGAATCAGGAGCTGTAAGAAAAACAAAGGAAGATGTCAGGAGTTATTTGCTCTATACTGGAGAAAAGACAACACCGGAGACAACTTATAAATTAACAAAACAGCATATCGAGAACGTAGTATTTCAGAGTGTAGAAAACTTTTCCATGAAGTCATCGATCTGAAATAATTCAATCAAAGCGTAAGGATAGGTCTGACAGACTTCCCAAACGTACCGGATTGTTGGGTGACCAGCGAGACCCAATCAGAAAGCGTAGCACCAGCTTCATTTGATGTCTGCAACCTGAACGAGTATTGGGTGTACGGCTGTAGGCCCTGCAGTGTGTAGCTGGTCGCAGCTGTAACAAGTAGATACATGCAGTGGATAGCCACTAGAATGAGGCTGAATACTCACTTGTAGCCAACTAAGAAAGGCTTTTAACTCTATGAAGCCCTCACAGTAAATATACTGAAATGACTGACATAAACTTGAAATCTTGTTTAGGTATACATTACAGTTATCAGAAACAGAACTACTTCCTTTATTGAATTAAAAACTAACAAATTCACACACGGATGTTCGTTAGCAACAGTATCCAAGCTTGTCATAAATATAAGTTTTTGTTTTCGTCTTTTCACTCACTGATAGTTACTGTTAGCGTTTTCTTAATAAAGCTCTACGCTGTTGATATAGAACTAATCTGATACATGATTGGCTCTCATAATTTCATAGAAAATTTAATTATTGTTAAATCCTTGAACCAGCCAGAAGTACCTGTGGGCTGGGAGAACAAGGTCTGCTCAGCCAGGTTGTCACTCATGTAGTATAACTGATAGAGCACACCAGGCACTGCTGGTCCGTTTATTCTAGCAGGTGGTCCCCAAACAGCTGTTATAGCAGTAGAGTTGTCAGATGTCAACTGGGGTGGGCTCACACCATCAGGAGCACCTGCTGGCATACTCAATGACACCTGCAAGCATCAACAATCACCTGCATGCACATGTTATAAGATCAACGCATTGAATTGCACTTTTAATAAAAATCATTGAGTGCGATGAACACCACCTGTCAGCACCAGTCAAAAAAACCCAAGAAGTAAATAACAGACACACACCTGATTGCTAAGTATGTATCCCTCAGAGTTACTCGCATTCACTTGTAGTTCATACTGTGAGTATGGAATCAGGCCACCTATAGTGACCCAGATATCAGCAGATGTGTTACTGTACAACTCTCTTCTTTGTCTCACAGTAGAATAATCTCGAGTGTCTGCAACAGGAAGTCATGCAGTTTGTGATTTGAAACAAAATTGCAGAATCGAATTGTATAACTTCTAATCTACTTGCTGAATATCACTTTTCAGTACCCAGCACTACCCGTTACAAATATACAACAAAGCTGCGACATTAAAAATACAATTGGAAAGTTAATTTGTTTTGAATAAAATAATTTATTCATTCAAAATTCCAGCAGAAAGTTTAGAATTAAAATAGAATGACGCTACGGAGGTGCTCACATTGACAAAACACCACAAGTACGATACTGTATGGGTACAACTACAGACATCACATGTACGGCATTGCATGGGTACAACTACAGACATCAGAAGTACGATACTGTATGGGTACAACTACAGACATCACAAGTACGATACCGTATGGGTACAACTACAGACACCATAAGTACGGCACTGTATGGGTACAACTATAGACATCACACGTACGGCACTGCATGGGTACAACTACAGACATCACAAGGATGACACTGCATGGGTACAACTACAGACATCACAGGTGTGGTACTGCATGGGTACAACTACAGACATCACAAGTGTGGTATTGCATGGGTACAACTACCAACCTGTATCCACATAGTAAAGGCCATCAAAGAACACATTGTAAGCGACTAGACCATTGGCTGTGACCAGCCTACTCCATTTAGCAGTTATCTCTCTTGGTTTAGTGACAGGTTGTACCTGCACAGTAACAGAACCTTGCGGGGCGGCCTCTAGAGTCCTACCAGACACCTCATTGCTAAGAGTACACCCTTCAGCAGTGCAAACCTACAATTTTAAACAAGTGAGCTTAGAAGTTCTGTGTGCTGACGCACTTCCATCATTTAGTGATTTTCTTGCATTTACAAAGTTGTTCACACCAGTTGGCTACCACACCAATCACTTCCTGAATCAAACTACATAAAGCACTTATTGCAAGCACTCGTATGGCAAGTTAGGTTACTTTACAGGTACTAGTATGACAAGTTAGGTACTTTACAGGCACTCGTATGACAAGTTAGGTACTTTACAGGCACTCGTATGGCAAGTTAGGTACTTTACAGGTACTCGTATGGCAAGTTAGGTACTTTACAGGTACTAGTATGACAAGTTAGGTTACTTTACAGGCACCCGTATGACAAGTTAGGTTACTTTACAGGCACTCGTATGACAAGTTAGGTACTTTACAGGCACTCGTATGGCAAGTCAGGTACTTGACAGGTACAAATGTAGTATAACCACTAAAGCCTAACTCGTTAGATAACTGGGCACCAATTAGTGTTAGTAAGCCAGAGTTGTCAACCCAATGCAAAAGCAGACAACTCTAAAAGAAGCCTTAAAATACTTCAGGCTGAGCACAATACATACAGGGTAATCAATTACAAAGCAATCACAGTTGATGTATTTGACACCAACAACGCAATACCACATGGGCAAATGGCAGCATTGCCTACCAAGTGCTGACACCAACCTTGAGTTGAAAGATGTGTACAGAGTAAGGTAGTAGACCGGTGGCATTGTATGCTAGTACATCTACTGTCTCGTATACCAGCACTGAGTTGTGTAGGAGAGTGTAATTTGTGATTATACCTGCAGTGCATAGACACGGCAGTGTACATTGTCAAGTATACTATACACAGGGTTATAAGTCTATGATTGTGAGGTTACTGTATATTCCAGAGAGTAAGAGACAAGTCTCTATAGAGAAGGCAGTGAATCAAAGCCAGGTAGGTGATGATTACAACTCAAGCCAGCTTGTTTGTAGTTACAGTAAGGACCTTTTAATCAAAACTTATAAAAAATTAAACAAATGGATAAAGTGGAGCAGTTGTCGCTCTGTAACCAAAGACAAAATGAGCCACATAATACACATTGAGCTGCAGGTTTGGTTTATCAAATAGTCGATAAAGAACCACAAGTGAAGAAACTGAATAACAAAAACATGAATGAATGTCTTAGATGGAGAGATTACAGACCATTTGGAAGCAGAGGAGGGGACCATGTGACGTAGAGGGCGCTGGCAGAGAGCGCAGTCACCACAGGGTCCTGTACCAGATCTGGTGATCTCTCTCTGGTGGTAGCATTAGCTATCTCACTCAGTGTACAACCACCCTCAGTACACGCCTGTAGGTTGCAGCATATGCTAGTTATACAAGCAGCAAAAGTCGTTTCACAAGCAATAGCTTCCATTCTAACAACTTTTCATATCTCCAATAACCAACCAATTAGGCCACAAAGGTGATAGCCTGAGTGAATGCGATGACTAAAGGAAAGGGTGTACAGACAACCCACCCCAAGTATCACAAAGTAAGTGGTGCCAGCTAAGAGGGACTCATTTCTGTAGGAGAGGAAACCGATGTCAGAGCTGTTGTAGACCAGGTGGTCAGGCAGCGACAGCTCTGAGGTGGACATGTATAGCAGGTAGTTGGTTAGCACTCCATTGATGTCTTCTGGTGTGGACCATAGCACATCTATCCGCCTGGTATCTGTGTGCAGAGCTCATTGTGATACACATATATATACATGCAGAGTACATAGACAGATACAGTACATAGACATAGAAGTTAACCAACCATAGACAACAAGCTGAGGAGGTTGCACATATGAAGGAGCGAGCTGAGCTGTACTGAGGAAAACTTCATCACTTCTTGTACAACCAACGACAGTACACGCAGATAGCCTCAGTGCGTAGGAGGTGAAGGGCTACAAACACGTATCAGAGTTAGGAACTGAATCTAACAACAAGGTATGTTAGAGGTAAAATTGAAAGACTCTGCTATGATGAAGTGCACGTAGTCAGCCTGCTGACTCGCTGACTTGAGGCTGGCCAGCCACTAAATACAATATAATTCAACAGATCACTGAGAGAGAAATGCCTGTAGCATACCTGTAAATTGGTGTAGTTGTATGTAGCCTGAGAACCTGTATACAGCAAAGTGTCTCCCTTGTATAGTTCATAGCCTGTGATCAATCCGTTAGGGTAGAGGGGAGCAGTCCACCCGATGTACATGTACGTAGGCCCAGTATCCAGCACATATGGAGGCTGCACACCCTCAGGCTTCTCCTCCAGTGTCTGTTTATGCATGCAAATACATGCGCTTGTCTATATAACATCTTTAAGGTAATAAAAGCAGGGGGCACAACTCAAGCATTAGATAGTTTGGTAGTTGAGAAAGAGGGTAACTCCTAGCACACAGGGCGGATTATTCCTATGCACATATAAGGGGACATGTACCTTGACATATATACCAGCTGCACTCTCGGTACATCCAGCAGTAGTGCAGGCCTCTAAATGCACAGAGTAGTTAGTATTTGGCCTGGTATCATTCAACACCCCTGCAGTACAAGTATACACAGTGTATATGCAACAGAGAGCTAACACCCCTGCAGTACAAGTATACACAGTGTATATACATACAACAGAGAGCTAACACCCCTGCAGTACAAGCATACACAGTGTATATACATACAACAGAGAGCTAACACCCCTGCGGTACAAGTATACACAGTGTATATACATACAACAGAGAGCTAACACCCCTGCAGTACAAGTATACACAGTGTATATACATACAACAGAGAGCTAACACCCCTGCAGTACAAGTATACACAGTGTATATATATACAACAGAGAGCTAACACCCCTGCAGTACAAGTATACACAGTGTATATACATACAACAGAGAGCTAACACCCCTGCAGCACAAGTATACACAGTGTATATACATACAACAGAGAGCTAACACCCCTGCAGTACAAGTATACACAGTGTATATACATACAACAGAGAGCTAACACCCCTGCAGTACAAGTATACACAGTGTATATATATACAACAGAGAGCTAACACCCCTGCAGTACAAGTATACACAGTGTATATACATACAACAGAGAGCTAACACCCCTGCAGTACAAGTATACACAGTGTATATATATACAACAGAGAGCTAACACCCCTGCAGTACAAGTATACACAGTGTATATACATACAACAGAGAGCTAACACCCCTGCAGCACAAGTATACACAGAGCTAACAGCTGATACAACAAGTAAATAGAGAACTGCAGATAAAAATATAGCACAGAACTTACCGTTGAGGGTGGTAGACCCATAATAGACCGTCTCTACCACCTGGTGCTGCTCCTGCTGGTCATAAGCTCTAAGGCTATACTTATATACAAGTCCAGTGCTTGTAGTGGGATGCAACCAAGCCACAGCTACAATATATTACATACTCATTCAACCTCACCTTCTCACGCCCCCATTTAACCAGTACTTGACTAATACAAATACACACGTATGGCTAAGTATCAACTAACCAACTGTATATCCACTTGTAGCCTCAGCATAATAAGGAGCTTGAACGCCACCAGGAGGGGCTTCTCCAGACGTGCCCACCACCCAACTAGTATCGGAGAAGCCAGCCGAGTTGGCAGCAGTCACCTTGTACAGGTAGTCTGCAAACAGAGGATCAACTCACATTTCATTTGTGTATTGCATCTTCTAACAATTGATTATTTGACCAAATACTACTTTCACCGATTTTTTTATTTTTGCAAAGTTATAGGGAAGTTAGAAAAAATTAAAGCTGGTACCAGAAAGGTTAAAACCTAAAACTATACAGTTATTAGAAACAATTAAAATATACTTACAACTACAATCAAAGTGATCAAAAGCCTGTAAAACCCACCTGTGAATGGGGTTAGACCTGTGGCATATGTATAATTCATAGCCTGTGCAGCATCTAACACTCTAGCCTCAGCTCCTGGCGTACAACTGTCTGCCAGAGAGTGGACAGCAGGGCACCCATCAAAGTTTATAGCTGAGTAGTTTATCATTGACGTGTGCATCTCCACCAATCTGCAATATAAGGTCACAACACTCAATTCTCTAGTCTATGGACGACTTGAGTTGTCTCCACATGCTACATTGAATTTAGAACTTGTTGAGTTTTTTATTTTTCATGTATAATAAATTGCAGACGTGAACTTGTGAACTTGTTTGAAAATATAGCGAATGACAAAAATCACCAGCTGAGCAGATCTAAAGAATTTTGATGGCAGTAAGACGCACATACTGACACTTCTATGTCAGGTGTCAAATATCACACACCTGTTATTGACTGACACATGCCGCATACATCCACCAAACTGTGGAGGAAGCATCAGACTGTCCTGCATAGCAACCTGTGAGGCCTCTGAGTTGTGGGGTAGACCACCCACATAAAGGTTAGATGACAGGCTTATATTATCTGGGGTGGATGTCCTATTAGTTACTACCACTCCCTCACCAGCATCTATTGACATTAGGTCCCCAGTCTATAACAAAAGTGACACTTTTGGAATCAACACTCAGATATGCTGTAAACAGTAGATATGGAGCTATAAATACTGACCCACCAAACACTCTAGTCCTATAATAACTTATTCAACAAAGTAACCAACTGTGTCTTTCACCAAATACATAGCTATGCATCAATGAAAAATTCAATGAGTTATCAATCGTTGGTATATGAAAACCAACGATTGACGGTTTTCATATACTAACGAATCATCGGTGAGTGTAGCCAGGTCTTAAGCCTATAATACTGTTACGACTACAATTATGCTTTCAGGTAGTGACACTTTAGTCATGCAAACCAAGCGTCAGTGCAGTTGACTCACTGACTGTCCCTAGTTGTTACAATGCAGAAACTACTACAGGATTAGGTGTGCACACAGTTTCACAGAATATAAAGAGCTGAGAATACAAAAATTTTGGAGCAGACACTAAACTCTGAAATAAACAAATGGACTGAAGGTGTACATACCTTAATAAAGGAAAGAGAACTCCACTGTCCTTGACATACATTGAACAGATCAGCCGACAACGTCACAGTATGTCTGGCAGAGCCACTGTTGTAGATAAACTGTACAGAGCCTCGGGATATGCCAGCATACAAGTACACATCTGTACCTCCATACGCAAAGAACAGCAGACCGTCTGTGTACAGAGTCTTAACAGCTAGATCTATCTGTATATCGGATATGTTTTTGTGCTGCACTGGGTTGTGCACCTCCAGCCATCCTGCCATACATACAAGAACAATGTATTATAGTGTGTTGTCTCTGAATAGAGAACTCACTCAGTGAGCTCTCGCTAAAACTTAAGCATGGAACCAACCCTTCAAAGAATGATATGCAAAAGAGGTCTGTATAATCGATGCCCTACAGATTTGCAATATCCAAACGCTGACATATGAAGACAGAATATTCAGCAGATATCTGTCCTTTATATCTTTAAAACTCATTACATGCACTGTTAGCATTGGTTAGTACTACTCTTCACCTGTAATACAATCCAAACAACTCTCACCTTGACCTAGGAAGTGTGTAGCGGGCATTTCTAGACCCACAGGACAGCCGTACAACGCTGGGTAGTTGTTCTTGTATGTAATAGCTGTGGTCCAGTCTAGCTCTTTCCATACATTACGGGGGGTGGACTGCGTAAGCACTCTAACAAACCTTAGACATCCTATGAAACTCTCTCTAACAACCTACATACATAACACCCCACATAGATATGACCAACTTAGCCTATGGTCTTATGTAGTTAATAAGGTGATAACCAGGATGGGGTGACTAATACTCACCTGTAGAGTGAGATCCTGGTTACTTAGATGGAGGTCCTCAGGCAGGCCCCCGACATACACTCCAGTGTTGCTGCCTATTATAATACCTGTGGCACAGCCACTCTGCTTACTCGCTGAAATCACAGAACGATAGTTCTTTAATCTGCATTTGCTGCGGGAATTCGGAGAGGTCAAGGTTGGGTAGGCAGGGCTAGAGAGAGAGCAAAGGGCATGGTGCCTGCACGGTGACGTTTATTTCTAAGCAGTTCATTTGTCATAGATAAAAAAGAGGAGATAACTCCATACAAATCTATGAATAACGGTTTATTTATGATAATATCATGTATCTATAATATCAGGCAGTTATAAGAGCAGTTGCAACAGTATTATAGCACAATTTTTATTTGGCTACACATAATATAATGATATGTATTGTTATAAAAAACGTGTCATCTGTGTGACGTGACAATTTGACAATATTACATAAAGATAAAAAATAATGATTTATTATAATCATTGATTATTATAATATCCAATATCATGATCATCTGCAATAATAATATTAAATATAAACTGATCATTACGAAAACATGAAAGCACATTCCTTTTGTCTAAAAATAAAACAAAACATGATATTATTGTAACAAAATTGATAATAATTACTATAAATGGAGTTATTTCCTCTATCTCATTCGCAGCCTAAATGAACTGCTTAGCTCACCAACGAGCCCACGAAAGGAGTCGGCAGAGAGAATTACAAAGAGAGATAAGTTGCAGGTGAAAGACAAACTTCAGTTGATGGGCCGGACCTGATTCAAACTGAAGCGGCGAACGTTTCTTTTTTTCAAACAAAACAAAATTATGTTATCAAACATGCACATACAGCCAAGGACCAAGATACAAATAGACTGAAGGCTCACCTGTAATGTTTCCATCAATAGTTAGAGTACCCTGAGTACCCACCCGACTTATCTCTATCTGATGCCATAAACCATCAGAGTAGGTGGCATTACCATCCATTGCAGGGTCTATCTCCACAACAGTTGTACAGCCTGCAACACAATATGGTCATATGACAGCCAGTCCAACACAATATGGTCACATGACAGCAAGCTCTTGTGTACAGCAGTCAGGGTGCTGAGAGTGAGACCAGTTCAGTCATACAATACCTTGGGGGTCAAACATATATTGGGGCCGCCCATTCTTCAGTTGTATAACTACAAACTCTTCCTGGCTGAGAGCTGAGGCTAAGAATAGCAGCAGCCCTTCAGACTGTGTTGTTTTAAACCGGAGGCTAATTCCTGTAATGAGAGAGAAGCTACAGTCAGTGCTTGGTAATAGATGTGAGCGTGTAATCAGTTACTGCACAGAAGTATCACATTACTGTGGAATGAGGACTACATTATCATATATGAGAATATGATGGCTTTGTTTCTATCACTGTTCCCTCCCCCAATGCCCTCCATGTACATCCCTACACTCTTTACCCTTTACTCTGCCCTTCTCCCCCCCCCCCCCCCACATCATTGAACTGCAGATATTACAACATACACTAAGAGTTGCCTCCTACCTGTGAATGCCTGGCTCTCCGGTACAGTGGACGAGGGAAAGAGATAGTATCCACCTCCAGATAACCTGACACCTTCCTCTACCCTGGGTGGTGGGTCACTAAATGGCACAGTAGACTGTACAACTGAGTAGACAGGTGTGGGACCATTGGGGTCAACAGATTCTTCCCATGAGAGTAACAGCGTGGAGGAGTTGATGGCGGTAGCAGTGGGATACCGGGCTGGACTTGGGGCTACAATATATACACAGGTGTAGCATGGCAGTAGCAGTGGGATACCGGGCTGGACTCGGGGCTACAATATATACACAGGTGTAGCAAGGCAGTAGCAGTGGGATACCGGGCTGGACTCGGGGCTACAATATATACACAGGTGTAGCATGGCAGTAGCAGTGGGATACCGGGCTGGACTCGGGGCTACAATATATACACAGGTGTAGCAAGGCAGTAGCAGTGGGATACCGGGCTGGACTCGGGGCTACAATATATACACAGGTGTAGCATGGCAGTAGCAGTGGGATACCGGGCTGGACTCGGGGCTACAATATATACACAGGTGTAGCAAGGCAGTAGCAGTGGGATACCGGGCTGGACTCGGGGCTACAATATATACACAGGTTTAGCATGTCCCCACAGAGTAATAGGCAGTAAAATGAATCGAAAATTTGAAGAGCCAGTGGAGTTGGTTTGTCACTAACACGGTGGAGTCGCAACAGAAACAGTTCTAACTCTACAAATACCACTGCAGCCTTCCATGGGCGACGCAAGTGCATCTCATTTAACAGCATGCTACCTAGTGAAATCAAACCCAATCTATATGCACTAGGTGTACCTGCAGGTAGTGTTGTAGCTGACACTGTAGGGCTATCTACACAGCCCACAGAGTTGCACACTTGGACTATGAAGCTGCTAGCACTGTATGGAGATAACCCAGTTACTGTATATTCTCTGATGGTGTCATTACTGTATATCTCCTACAATACAATACACATGCCATATACTAGTGTGTATCTCCTACAATACACACATCATATACTACTGTATATCTCCTACAATACAATACAATACACATGCCATATACTACTGTATATCTCCTACAATACAATACACACATCATATACTACTGTATATCTCCTACAATACAATACACACATCATATACTACTGTATATCTCCTACAATACAATACACATGCCATATACTACTGTATATCTCCTACAATACAATACACATGTCATATACTACTGTATATCTCCTACAATACAATACACACGTCATATACTACTGTATATCTCCTACAATACAATACACATGTCATATATAACACTGTATATCTCCTACAATACAATACACATGCCATATACTACTGTACATCTCCTACAATACAATACACATGCCATATACTACTGTATATCTCCTACAATACAATACACATGTCATATACTACTGTATATCTCCTACAATACAATACACATGTCATATATAACACTGTATATCTCCTACAATACAATACACACATCATATACTACTGTATATCTCCTACAATACAATACACACATCATATACTACTGTATATCTCCTACAATACAATACACATGCCATATACTACTGTATATCTCCTACAATACAATACACATGTCATATACTACTGTATATCTCCTACAATACAATACACACGTCATATACTACTGTATATCTCCTACAATACAATACACATGTCATATATAACACTGTATATCTCCTACAATACAATACAATACACATGCCATATACTACTGTATATCTCCTACAATACAATACACATGCCATATACTACTGTATATCTCCTACAATACAATACACATGTCATATACTACTGTATATCTCCTACAATACAATACACATGTCATATTACTACTGTATATCTCCTACAATAAAATACATATGTCATATACTACTGTATATCTCCTACAATACAATACACATGTCATATATAATATACTACTGTATAACTCCTATAATATAACCAACAGCACATATATTACTGCAGATTCTGGTCAACCCAAATAGTTTAGATCCTTTACATGACAACTTCAAGGTGACATACAATCCTAGTATTACTGGTTTAGCCACTTAGTTCCAGTGGTTTTACTGCAACGACTGATGATTTCTTTTCTTATAAAAATGATCCTTGCAACCATCAGCTAAATAACAGTCAATACTTTGATTTATCTTGTGAGGAAAGTTTTTCCAAAGAGGAATTTATTGAGAAAAGACCCAACAAAATACAACGTAACAACACCTAAGATAATACCAAGCGCATAGCTTGAGAACTGTGTTTATTTACCTGAGTATAAGTAGGGGGGTCAAATGGATGCTTCTCCAAGTCAGTGTTAAACACCTGCAGTAGCTTGTAGATGGTAACTAGCCCATTGATTTCATCAATGGACGGCTCCGCCCACTGGACATGAAGGGCGGAGCTAGATAGAGGTGATACAGTAGGTGCAGGCATAGATTCAGGGACTACAATATGTGCAATGTTGTATACAAAACAGTATACAAAACAGTATACAATACAGTATACAAGACAAGGCTGTGAGACACTTGTATACGTACATATTGTATTACATGGTGAGCACTGCTAGTACACCAGTTGAAGCAGTGTACATATTGCGATTATGTTTTAGAATTATTTACAAGATTCCACAAGCAATCATCGTACATCAGAATACAGAACTGAAGAAATCCAACGCATGTGAGGAATTGAAGAATAACAAATTTGATACAAAAAACAACAAATATTTTCTGTATATAAGCAGGAATGACAGCGACATGTAGAGTGCCGTAAGATAAAATATTTTTTGTGCGTAAAGTAGAAAAAAGTGATGTTACAAACCTGCTTCTAAAGTGCGGGCGGTGACCCAATTGCTTGCTGCTTTGCTGACATCGTTCTGAGAGAGCACCTGGAACTCATATTGTGTGAAGGGCTGTAGGAAGGTGACTGTGTAGTTGGTGGCAGGTGGTGGAAGGGCATTGTCTGTGTTTGTACTGGGGTGGTACTGGCCTGTCAGGTATACCGTGTATATAGATATATATACAGTGTATATAAGAATAGAGTGTGCATACATAGACATATGGTGTACATAGACTATAGTATACATAGATATATAGTGTACATAGATGTATAGTGTACATAGATGTATAGTGTACATAGACATATAGTGTACATAGACTATAGTATACATAGATATATAGTGTACATAGATATATAGTGTACATAGATATATAGTGTACATAGATATATAGTGTACATAGATATATAGTGTACATAGATATATAGTGTACATAGATGTATAGTGTACATAGATATATAGTATACATAGACATATAGTGTACATAGACTATAGTATACATAGATATATAGTGTACATAGATATATAGTGTACATAGATATATAGTGTACATAGATATATAGTGTACATAGATATATAGTGTACATAGATGTATAGTGTACATAGATGTATAGTGTACATAGACATATAGTGTACATAGACTATAGTATACATAGATATATAGTGTACATAGATATATAGTGTACATAGATATATAGTGTACATAGATATATAGTGTACATAGATATATAGTGTACATAGATATATAGTGTACATAGATGTATAGTGTACATAGATATATAGTATACATAGACATATAGTGTACATAGACTATAGTATACATAGATATATAGTGTACATAGATATATAGTGTACATAGATATATAGTGTACATAGATATATAGCATACATAGACATATGGTGTATAGATGTATAGTACACATAGACATATAGTATACATAGATATATAGTGCACATAGATATATAGTATACATAGATATATAGTGTACATAGACGTATAGTATACATAGACATATAGTGTACATGAGGAGTAAGCTACAAATGATCACCTGAAGGATTAAATATGAGTCTAGGGGGAGGATTGGCTATTCCATCAGCTTGTGTTATTCCCTTCATCCACAACTCATAGTATATTATCACTCCTGTAAAACAAATCATATACCATGTGCACAGCTGCAGCGGGATTGAGAGAGTAATAAAATACAGAGTTATCTACACTTTCGGCCAGGGAGGACAACCCTGCAATACTTCTACCAAATTGCAGGAATTTGAAATGCAAAGAAAGTAAGACACAAGTAATAGGCATTGCACTCAAGTGACATACCATTGGGTCGTGTGGGAGGCTGCCACTCTATATAAAAGCTATCAGCGCTGACAGCAGTCACCACAGGGTCGCCCTGGCCAGAAGGTGAAGCCTGAGGCGTGAGCAACCACACCTGTGGGCTGGCTAGACACCCACCCGACGTGCAAGCGCTAACAGTGAATGAGTAGTTAGTGAAGGGAGATAACATATCAACAGACACAGAGAGAGCCTTTCCTTCATACAACACTACGGTTGACTCCATGTCTATGTCTGTTATGTAAGTCAGTATGTACTTTTCTGCAAAAATAATGGAAAGGTACCTATATATTTAAATAATGATGTAAACTTCACCAAACTTAAGCAAGGTAACCTATAAGCAATGACAACTAAACTCGAATTCACCTCAGCTAGATGCCAATAAACTGATCACGTTGAACAGAAACACAAATTAAATCAAGGAAAATTTCTTGGGGCAATAATGATTGTCTAAAATAATTGAAAACATTTAAATCATTAAAAAATGAATTTCTCCATATTTCTGTTACAAACATTAAACAGTTTTGCATACACTATGGAAGGATGTAATAACTGAACAAAACTTTATGAAAACTGAATACAGAATAAACGTATAAAAAAAGGAGTCAATTTAAAAGTTAAATAAAAGAATTCAATGATTCAGTTGACAGCACTAGTAGACTGTACAACACTAGTAGACAATACAACACTAGTAGACTATACAACACTAGTAGACTATACAACACTAGTAGACAATACAACATTAGTAGACTATACAACACTAGTAGACTATACAACACTAGTAGACAATACAACACTAGTAGACTATACAACACTAGTAGACTATACAACACTAGTAGACAATACAACATTAGTAGACTATACAACATTAGTAGACTATACAACACTAGTAGACTATACAACACTAGTAGACTATACAACACTAGTAGACAATACAACATTAGTAGACTATACAACATTAGTAGACTATACAACACTAGTAGACTATACAACACTAGTAGACTATACAACACTAGTACACTATACAACACTAGTGGACTATACAACACTAGTAGACAATACAACGCTAGTAGACTATACAACACTAGTAGACTATACAACACTAGTAGACTACACAATACTCACCAATCACACCAGCCGCATCGCTGACAGAAGTCCAGTTGAAGGAGGCTGAGTAAGGCAGCACATCAGTTACAGAAAGCAGTAGCTCACCAGAGGGCGCCCCAGCTGGAGTCCTAAAGGATACTTCGGCACTCTCAGTAAACCCAAACTGATTGTGAGAGCTGACTTTGTACTTGTACAAAGTGTAGGGTACCAGGCCTGAGTCATTGTAACTCAGCTCTGTAACATGCATACAAGGGAGTTGTCTTATGTTATGGAACTGAGGCTACCTGTCTCTACACATGTCACAGGGCTCCTGAATGTGGTACAATATTTTACGATATAAGAAAACGGTTGATCAAAGATATCAGGAATATTGAACTGATCATAACGTGTCACAGAAAAGTTGAATCACAACTCTGAGGTTTTGGAAAAACGTAATAAAAAAATAACTGGATTTGTTTCATATTCTGACCAAGGTAAACTTCTTTTTACATATATATAACCTCTTCTAATCAATTGGCACCTTTAACTAGACCAGTTCACACATTGCCAATGTACTCACGATTTCAAGCAGTTTATCATTGCATACGTATACCTAGCAATTGAACTAGCTACGCCAGCCACGATCTCACTTGCTTGAGACATCGTACGAGCCTGACGACATGAGTGGAGACAAAACTTAATGAGGGTATTTCCAAGTGTTTCTCATGAATCCAAAACAAGAATCAAAACTATGACAACAAATGCGGCAGAGAACACACAATTGATATGCTTATGTTATAGCCTAAGGTCACACACGATTACAGACCTGAGGATGAGAGGTTAGCAATAGGCACCCTATCTCTGTATAATATGTACAATTCTATAACTCCATTGGGGTAATCAGGAGGCGACCAGCTAATCTCAAGCACTGTCGATGATATAGGCCTATGTGTGGGTGCCGGCTGCTGTTCTGGGACTAAACATAGACACATTCATAGAGTCATTTTAACGATGAAAGAACTCAAAATACTGTAAAAGAAGAAAGTGCCGCGAGGACATAACTCCCGGAAATGCAAGCGTTATTACTAGCCAGGGTGGCTCTCTATGAGGGGGGAGGGGGTGAGAGAGAATTCCCCCAACCTCCCCAACCCCTTTGCGACAATAGCCGCGCCCACATTGAGAGCCAGCCCTGGCTAGTGCATTTCCTTGATTGACCCTTGCAATCGCTTTATAAAAGTACAGCGTGCTGAGTCTTATAGCAGAATATATGTTCGGGTGGGAATGCAGATGCCCGACTTCTGTTCGCGTGAATTGAGGCTACACATTTAGTCTTGCTTTAGCAGTTGCACACCAATTAGGCCAAATGAAGAAACACTGCCAGCAACCCTGTGCATTTTTATAATAATAATAATTAAATAAATTAATTATTATCAATTAGGCCAAATGAAGAAACACTGCCAGCAACCCTGTGAATTTTTATAATAATAATAATTAAATAAATTAATTATTATAATATTTATTATTATAAAAATTCTCTGTTGCTACTCATCATCATAGTCTAAGTATTGATATCAATTTTTAATACACATTATTAATTCTAGTATAGTATTCCCACCATTTCAGTTTCTACTGAATTAGTACTACTACTAGAAGATGCAGAGATTGGCAATGGTGGTAATACATAATTTATTATAATGATAATGATAATAATAATAGTAGTAGGACAAAGAAATAAATAGGAATAATATTTTTTAATAATAATAAATAAATATTATTACTGATTATAATAAATAATTATTATGATATAAATATTAATCAAGCAAATCGATGCTTCACGCATTTTTTGTTACCAATTATCAAACATATTAAATACTACATAATAATAATGATTTTATAATGTTAATGGAGAATCGCACTGTTTTAATCCGCCTAGATTTAAAGGTCGCTTGATTAATTTCCGCCCACTTTGGGTGTCGCTTAACTATTGTTGATGAGTCTACTGAGAAGCTTGAATTTATTCCGCTTTGCAGACTTTTCAACAAAATCGCCTGATTTTATGCCCGCTAGTATTTCTTCTTTTACAGTATAAGATACTTCTAGTTTATTATGAAGTACAAACAAAAAATGCTGAATAAAGAGTCACTAACATTTGCTGCAGCCGAAGGGATTGTCAACGTCCAAGTCTTGTGCTCCATCCACACACACGTCACATGACCGACCCTGCACAAACTGCTTACAGGTGCACTGCCCACTGATGACATCACAGGAAGCGTTGAGTGAACCCGCCGGGTTACAGTCACAGGGGGAGCAGCTGATCAGTCAAAATAACAAGCAGTTGTATCGACTACTGGAAGAAACTTTGATGCCTGTTTCGACATGTATCAATCAAAGTTCACAAAATCTGTATATTTCAGTAATCTACATGAAAGAAACTAGTAGTAAGTCACTGACCTGCCCAGGGAGTCATCATAGCCAAAGTATCCATCTTTACAGCTGTCACACCTTTGACCTTTAATCCCAGTGTTCGCTTGTTTGCAGCTACACTGTCCAGTGACGACATCGCACGCCTGACTGAGCGATGCCCTCTCATGGCAGTTACAGGGGAGACAACCTCTCCCTGCAGACAATCAAAAACAGTTATTAACAGACTATTCGAACACACAAATAACTAATAATTGGAGAGAGTGGCGTGTCATACCTGCTTGGTTGAGATAGAATGTAGCCTCACAAGTTTCACATTGTCTGCCAACTCTATTGGTGAGACAAAGACACGTCCCATTGTTTTGGTCACACGGTAGTTGGTCCACGGGCAAAGTATCGCCATTGACTGTACCAGTGGGATCACAGGCACATGGACTACATCCCAGTACACTGTCTGACCGGAGACCAAACGTAAAGGCTACAAGCAGACATCACATCACATTACATCACAGCAACCTGTTCCTTATTCTATTGAATTTGTGTTGAAACTGTTTAAAAAACTTAATTTGTAAATAAATCCTCAGTAGTTTAATTCGATCAATGAAAACACCCAACAACTCACAAAATTATTTTTTCAAGTGGCTCTTGCCACACCTGAAAGCCAAAAACCAATAAAGGAAAATTTCAAAGCACAAAATTTAAACAAAGAAAATCTCAAAACTTGTAAAAGTTGTCTGAAACAAAATCAGAGTATTATCTTTAAAAGCAAAAAAACAATTCTTCTCAGAACTGTTCAACGAGATAAACCGTGCACATGCTTGCTAGTTAGCGAGAATTAGCCCTAGAATGACATGCAGCAGGAGTCGTTTGACCTTGAATAGAGGCAGAGACAAGGTAACTTTATTTAGACATAGGCAAGAGAAGACAATCCTTAACCAAAAGCTTGAGCTAGCATTGCTCTTACCTTAGGTTTACTTGGGTGTACTGACTGTAACAAGGTATACATTATTGTGTAGTAGAAGAGCTGGTGGTGATGCCATGCGGTGTGCAATGAGACAATGCAAATTACATATCAAATCATGCTTACAAGTTACTGAAAAAATAATATTCAATCGACAAAACCTTCTTATAAAAGAAATGTTCATAATAATAATTATTTTATTAAAATAGTCCAATATATTGAAACAATACTTTAGAAAAGTTAATTGCAATATTTTTCAACATGAGGTTGCCCTGACACAAACGACCAAAAATAATTACTGCAAGCTATTCACAGACATGCATATCACAGACGTGTATATCACAGACGTGTATATCACAGACGTGTATATCACAGACGTGTATATCACAGACATGTATATCACAGACGTGTATATCACAGACGTGTATATCACAGACGTGCATATCACAGACGTGTATATCACAGACATGTATATCACAGACGTGTATATCACAGACGTGTATATCACAGACATGTATATCATACAGGAGTGTATATCATACAGGAGTGTATATCACAGACATGTATATCATACAGGAGTGTATATCACAGACACGTATATCACAGACATATATATCACAGACACGTATATCACAGACATATATATCACAGACATGTATATCACAGACATATATATCACAGACATGTATATCACAACTGTAATGAACTCACCTTTACAATTGTTGCATGTGGCTCCCTCCACATTGCCCTTGCAGTAACATTGTCCAGTGGATTGGTCACATGATGCTGAGGTATTTACTGTACCAACAGTATTACAGTCACAACCCGTACAACCCAGTGTTGGTGAGGAACCAAAGCTATGATAGAGTGGTTTACATTCATCACAACCCAGGCCTAAAACGAGGTAAAACAGCTCAAAATTACATAGAGGTGGTAGACACGTAAAGACTTTAACGCGCACTATTTATTGTCTCTCTCTGCTCTCACCTTGCACGTTAGGTTTGCACTGACATTGTCCCGTAATCTTGTTGCAGATGGAGTTGGGAATTACTCCCCTCTGCTCACAATGTGCATTGCAAGGTAGACAATTGGAGTGTATATCCCAGAATCCATCAGCGCATTCATCACATCTACCAAGCACATATCATAAGTTTGTATGACACGCCTGTTCAGTGTAACGGTGTATCAGCAACAGGCCAGCTAGGTAGACAGAGATAAACTATGTAGATATTGTGAGTGTGAGATAGCATCTAATGTGGGAGAAGCACTTTAATTTTGGTTTGCATAGACGTTGAGAACTAAAATCTTCATAGAATTCTGTTTCGTTGACCCACAAACGCTAGAATTACATAGAAGATTCATCCTTCCTCTGACACTTCTATCCATGGAATATCAATAGCCACAAAATTGACATGCCAATAGAATACGAGCTGTAAGGTTTTATTCTTGTAATCAGTAAATGAAAATAATACTTTCACAGAGAAATCTAATCATCACCAAAAACAATTTATTGTTGCTGAACTTTAGCTAATTAGCTCAACAAGCTGAAGTTCTGAGGATTATGCATCAAAGTACAAATCAATAAATGACAGAGCCGTGTACCCATACAGTAGTATATTATACAATATGCATAAAACTATAACGTATGACGTGTACAAAAAGCTATAGAGCTACGCACATAAATCTATGGAGCTACGAGGCTAGGTACCCAAAGCTACGCACCTGAATCCCTGCACGTTGGTTTTACACTGACACTTGCCACTCTGTGGGTCACAGAACAAACTGCTGGATCCGCTAGAGTCGCAGTTACACCGTGTGCAGCCCTCACTGTTGCTTATACTCAGGTTATAGAAACCGAAGTCACACAGGCTACACTTGTCCCCTACAGTACAGCAACACCAGGTGTAGCATACCTAGCATTAGCTCCAACAATGGGTGGCCGTACATAAAACATTTTGAAAGGGTTCCAAAAACTAAAGTTTAGCCACTTGAAACTATGAGTAGTTTTCTACAGATGAAGTAGAACTGTTGGCATGTTACCTAGGAAACCATAATACTTCTGTATAATTAAAGCTCACTGTACAATGTAAAATCTTCTATCAGTAAAGTTTGGTGAATGCACCAGTCTGAGGTTATAATGAAAAAATTTGGAGTAACCATCTTTTGCTACTTAGCAACACAAAAAAAGGCTAACAACTCCTTAAATTAATAAAAAGAATAGGTTACAAATATTTAAACTACAAACAAGTTTCTCACACAAACATCAGTGCTCAAGTACTAAACAGTAAATCGCAGTTGACTAAATAAGATAGCCTCAGGTCTTACCTCTGACATAAACCTTACAGTTGCATACACCATTGCTGTCACATGTCATATCTCCACCTGAGACACCGTCAGCGCTACACATACAAGGACTGCAGCCTAGAGGGTTGGCGGCTAGCAGACTGTATGTACCAGCCTTACATCTGTCACACCTCCTGCCCTCTACGTTGTCCTTACATGGACACTGCCCGCCATCCTGCATAACAACACAGAGCTAATAGCTGATGGGCTAAAAACTACGCAAACATTTAAAACTTTCTGATAAAACGAAAGCCAAATGAAGCACTGACACTGAAAAGTTCTAACAATTCATAAAACTGGAAATCAAACAAACAAAAATCAGACCTTGAACATATTTTTTCCAACCATTTTTTTTCACAGGCTGATAGAATAAAACAATCTAAACGAGCAGAAACGTAACAATAGCCTACTCATTTACACTCACCGAATTGCACTCTGCTGTACCACCCACAGTACCTGACGTATCACAATCGCAGGCTAGGCATATATTGGGAGAAGACAACTCCAAATTAGTATCTCTATAGTGTAGATCTATGCACGTCTCGCAGTGGGTACCTCTGGTGTTGTCCCTGCAGTTCACACACTGTCCCCCTCCACCACTGTAGTATGGCACATAAAACATAGCATACAGTCAGCAGTGCTGCCACTACGTATACCAAACTGTGTCGGAAACATCAGATACAGGAAGAGGAGCAAAAATTTCAGGGCTCCACATTGTACAGCGCAGTTTTTTATTAATATAATTTTAACTATTTTTTAACATTCAATTTTAACATTGATAATTGAATTTGTTAATCTAAAAATTTAAAAAGACACAAAATATATAGAAAAGCATGTCAGCGCACAGTATCACTGACCTGTGATGACTAGTAGGGGAGAGGTCAAGTGAGCTGTTATACACGCAAGAGTCAGCGTGCCCATTACAGTCACAGGGTCGGCAATTGTACGCATTCATCTGATCTCCAACCCTGAATGGCTTGTCATTATACAGGGGGAGACAACTGGAGCACTGGCTGCCTTGTGTGTAGCTGTCGGGGTCACATTGACATTGATATGGCCTGTGTGTGGTGTCACATGTCTGCGCATGTCCGTTACAATCGCATCTATGCGAAAACATTTGTAATTATATATAGCACATAGATAAATACAGTACACCAACATATACGGTACATAGACATCTACAGTGCATAGACATGTACAATGCATAGACATACACGGTACATAGACATATACAGTACATAGACATATACATACATTAACATGCACAGTGCATAGACATATACAGTACATAGACACATACATACATACATACATACATACATACATACATACATACATACATACATACATACATACATACATACATACATACATACATACATACATACATACATACATACATACATACATACATACATACATACATACATACATACATACATACATACATACATACATACATACATACATACATACATACATACATACATACATACATGAACATGTACAGTGCATAGACATGCACAGTACATAGAAATATACATACATAAACAGTTACAATACATAGACATACACAAGGCATAATATATCAGATACATAGACACATACAATACATAGACATGTATACTACACAGATATATTCATTTAATAGACGCATAGAACAGACGTACCTCCCAGTGACCAAGAACTCATAGATTCCAAAGTACATATGCTTAGGATTCTGCACGTAGTAATGATCTTTCAGCATTACTTTAACACTGCTAGCCTTGACAAAACTGTAGAGCTCAGGGGTGTTGTAGAAGTCATTGTGACCTGGACGAGCTACTGGAGCCTGAGAGAGGATGTTGAAGGTGATGTTACCCCTAGAGTATGGCACTATGTTACTGTCACTCCTACAAGTACGAGTAGGTCCACTAAATATGTAGACCGTGGTGTGACAACTGTATTAGATAGCTTTAGGGCTTACACAACGAGTCCCTTACTACACAAACACATAAGAGGTATTCCACTAGCCAATACATATACAATGGGTGACACTAACACATAACCAATAACAAGTGCAGTGTATGGTATAACGGCTAAACAAAATGTGTCTGCTTATATAATTGTAATTAACAACATTTGGAGTTGTCAGTTTATGGATGAGACAACTCCAAATGTCATACAGCAAGCAAACATAGGGCAAGCAATGACTATGAGGAAACAAGAGTTAGGTTTATGTATTGTTTTACCCATCATCAGCTGTGTATATGAGCCTTCAACACACACCATAACATTGTATTGCATCAGCACAAGTAGATAAACTGTATACATAAGTCAACAGCTCGTAACGAGTAAAGGAAGAGAGATCATTGTTGAGGAGAAGTCATGGAATAAGACATACAAATATATGAAACCCATTATGAAGCAGCCATACCTATCACGCAGGCCTGAAAATCACAACTAGTCTGTACATTTAGAAAGTAAACGTCCATAAAATCGAATCAAAAACTATTACTTTGATAAACTTACGAAGGAAGTTGCAAACAGTTTACGCTACTTGACGTCTCGAGGGCGCCATTGTTCTCTAGACCAAAATATGTTGGGCAATCATCTGCGTAGTATTGCCAGTCAAACCAGACAGAATTGGTAGAAGTTTGTTTCTGTATGTGCAAAGCTTTTGGTAGGGGACTGTAGAACTGTATCACTACGTAGAACACCTGTAATGTAAGATCACTGGCTAGCTATTACTAAACACGTGGTACGTCTATTGTTGTATTTGATCTATCGATATAATCAATAAGGCAATCAGCTTTATCTGACAACCCTAAGTTACGCTGATTGACACAACTTTATTTCAACACTGATCCAGATATAATGGGAAATAAAACAAATACTTGTATCTAGAAGTCAAATATTCTTTTTATTGTCAGATAAATTGTTTGTGAATAATTTCGAACAGTTTTGAAATAACTAAGAAGCTTCAATAAATTGTATTGGTATATTTTTGTTGGCAACTTCAGATTGAGCGAATTTACAAAATGCCACAATATAGGCTTGTGAATTGATTCCGAGTTAACATCTCACTTCAGCAATGTTACCATGTAGCATCTCACTTCAGCTATGTTACCATGTAGCATCTCACTTCAGCTATGTTACCATGTAACATCTCACTTCAGCTATGTTACCATGTAACATCTCACTTCAGCTATGTTACCATCTAACATCTCACTTCAGCGATGTTACCATGTAACATCTCACTTCAGCGATGTTACCATGTAACATCTCACTTCAGCGATGTTACCATGTAACATCTCACTTCAGCGATGTTACCATGTAACATCTCACTTCAGCGATGTTACCATGTAACATCTCACTTCAGCGATGCTACCAGTTAACATCTCACTTCGGCAATGTTACCATGTAACATCTCACTTCAGCAATGTTACCATGTAACATCTCAATTCAGCAATGTTACCATGTAGCATCTCAATTCAGCAATGTTACCATGTAACATCTCACTTCGGCAATGTTACCATGTAAAATCTCACGTCAGCAATGTTACCATGTAACATCTCACTTCAGCGATGTTACCATGCAGCATCTCACTTTGGCAATGTTACCATGCAACATCTCACCTCAGCAATATTACCATGTATCATTCAATTTACAAGAACAAGTTTTTATTCAAAATGGAGTGTTTATTGAGCAAAAACTATCATGTTTTAAAAATTATGCACTCCAGAGTAATTTTGGAACAGCAGTATAAACCTAACCGATATGGCTCTTAGTGAAAATAAACGGCACAAATGGTAAAGCAGTGGTAGATCAATTGGCAGGAGACAACTCCTCACAGACGCTAACAATGTAATTATGTCTTGCTACAAGATCCACCAAAGAAACCCAAACCAAAGCCAGAGGACAAAACAATAAGAATTGATAAGACAGCCATGTACAATGATCTCTCTCACCTGGAATGTGTCTCCTAGATCAACTGTAATGTAGACCTCACTGGTTTGACTAGATATCCATACAGAGTTGGTGTCGCCATCATTTATAAACTCTAACGGGTGGGAGTAGGGGTCCAGCCTATAATTGTGACAGTTACAAAATAGGCTACATTCTATCAGAGATGACATCAACCATTTGCTAGTAAGCCTTAGAGGGGTTTTAATACTAATGTCCAATTCAAGGCAGAAACTAATATGTGACAAAAAGCCGATAATTCTAATTTTGCCAGTTCTACAGGCCAACATTGTTACTACAGAATGATAACGGTTATAATAATCACAATTCCCATGAAGTTCAACTCTATTTACATTTGCAAAAAATGGACAAGAACATAATCCATAAAAGAAGAAATAAATGTATTATATATGTATATTTAATTGTAAGAAGAAACAAAATGATAATTAGCATTCCTAGGTAAAGCTCTCCGCCAATGAAAACCAAGGCCAAATGTGAAAAAAATGAACTCCATCATAACCCGTTTGTTGCATTACAGATCATCGAAATTAAAAATGTTATTAGCAATCGTTAATTCTTATGCTACAATCGTTAATAACAATAACAATTATAAATGAGAGAATTGAATATCGCAAACACAACAGCTGGTGTTATACACTATGATATTGAGTAATGATAAAATTGATTTAAAATAATTACGCTTGATATAATAAACAATTTAATATTATTATTCACGCAAATATAACTTGTTCTAATTTCCTCCACCTGTAATGATATCAATTTGGTAGAAAAGCGTCGCGTAATAACTCTCTTTCGAAATACTCATCTAATAAAAAAAACAATTAAAAAATTAAAAACTCTAAAGATTAATTTATAACCATTTAAAAACTGCAAAGCCATCAAAAAGTTGCAATAATCTAAAAGCACAACAAGAAACACACGAGAGCATGCCGAGAGCATGCCGAGAGAATGCAGTAAAACTACAGACCACTGGCTACAACATACCTGAGTACAGAGTCTATTGAGGAGTCATCTCCCATGCCATTCTTTATGCAATACCGAGTGAGCAGAGGCCTTACCCTGGGGTGACTGCCAGGGCACCTGCAAGCACTTTGTGTGTGTAGCTCAGGTAAGATACCTGTGACCATCTCATCTATCTCCCTGCAAGTGCAAATGGAGTAGTTACTGCACATCCACCCATTGCAATAGATATACGGTTTATGTATCAAATCAAGGCTCCTGAGTTAGTAGAATGAACCCACAAAATTATCTCCCCCTTTAGAATGCTAACCCATGCTAACCTTTATACCAGGTAAGAATCGCTCACCAGAATAGGTTGTCCTTAATATTAATAAATTTTTCAACAATTTTTCTCTTTTGACACCCGGTTGCAATGCAACATATTTGGATGGAACTAAAAACCCAGTTGTGATAAAGGTTACTCTGGTTTACGCTCTACCGCTGGCTGCCACTATTTGACATACAGTAAGAGTTGCAGAGGGGGAGATAACTCTATAAGCAAATATCCTTTTTAGACGGAAACTGAGCTCTCATACAAGAATATACACAGATATTGCACTAAATAACTGTAGATGGGACAGTGCAGTCTCCCCCCTACCTATTACTAAGCGTGGTAGAATATACTCTAAAGTCCTGCAGTCTACCCACAAACTGTCCAGTACCATTCACTCTCTCTCCGACCCTCACAGAACCCTCTCTATCTGTAATAGCTGCCACCAGGAGCCCAGCCACTAGTGGTCTAGACCCTGTCTCTGTACCATCAATAAATACGTTGATAAACCTTCCATATATCTGCAAAGAGACAAGGCAACTATCACAAGCTGTCTGATAGACTCATAAGTTAGAACCCTAAAATATTCAGACAGTTCAATGCTACCGAAAGTAAGTGCAAAAGCTCACTAGTGAGGTTGGTTAGGCTATATACCTGAATAGCTATGTGAGTCCAGGTAAGGGGTGGTACAAATAAGTCCACAAACTCTTCGCTCTCGACTCCATCTGCTGTAAGGTATTGTAGGCTAATCTTATCAGTGGAGACTTCAAGGCTAAACACTGGCACTCCATCGACAGTAGATTTCTCTATGATTGTACTACAAGTGGTATATATCTATGATTGTACTACAAGTGGTATATATCAGTTGTTGTACTACAAGTAGTATATATCAGTTGTTGTACTACAAGTAGTATATATCAGTTGTTGTACTACAAGTAGTATATATCAGTTGTTGTACTACAAGTAGTATATAACAGTTGTTGTACTACAAGTAGTATATATCAGTTGTTGTACTACAAGTAGTATATAACAGTTGTTGTACTACAAGTAGTATATATCAGTTGTTGTACTACAAGTAGTATATAACAGTTGTTGTACTACAAGTGGTATATATCAGTTGTTGTACTACAAGTAGTATATATCAGTTGTTGTACTACAAGTGGTATATAACAGTTGTTGTACTACAAGTAGTATATATCAGTTGTTGTACTACAAGTGGTATATAACAGTTGTTGTACTACAAGTAGTATATATCAGTTGTTGTACTACAAGTAGTATATATCAGTTGTTGTACTACAAGTGGTATATATCAGTTGTTGTACTACAAGTAGTATATATCAGTTGTTGTACTACAAGTGGTATATAACAGTTGTTGTACTACAAGTAGTATATAACAGTTGTTGTACTACAAGTGGTATATATCAGTTGTTGTACTACAAGTAGTATATATCAGTTGTTGTACTACAAGTAGTATATATCAGTTGTTGTACTACAAGTAGTATATATCAATTGTTGTACTACAAGTAGTATATATCAGTTGTTGTACTACAAGTAGTATATATCAGTTGTTGTACTACAAGTGGTATATAACAGTTGTTGTACTACAAGTGGTATATATCAGTTGTTGTACTACAAGTAGTATATATCAGTTGTTGTACTACAAGCAGTATATAACAGTTGTTGTACTACAAGTAGTATATATCAGTTGTTGTACTACAAATAGTATATAACAGTTGTTGTACTACAAGTAGTATATAACAGTTTTTGTACTACAAGTGGTATATAACAGTTGTTGTACTACAAGTAGTATATAACAGTTGTTGTACTACAAGTAGTATATAACAGTTGTTGTACTACAAGTGGTATATAACAGTTGTTGTACTACAAGTAGTATATAACAGTTGTTGTACTACAAGTAGTATATATCAGTTGTTGTACTACAAGTAGTATATAACAGTTGTTATACTACAAGTAGTATATATCAGTTGTTGTACTACAAGTAGTATATAACAGTTGTTGTACTACAAGTAGTATATATCAGTTGTTGTACTACAAGTAGTATATAACAGTTGTTGTACTACAAGTAGTATATATCAGTTGTTGTACTACAAGTAGTATATAACAGTTGTTGTACTACAAGTAGTATATATCAGTTGTTGTACTACAAGTGGTATATATCAGTTGTTGTACTACAAGTGGTATATAACAGTTGTTGTACAGTATAAATAGTTGATGCATAAATAGAACTCAAGTGAATGCATTACCATATTAGAACTAACAATCAAAAGTGATAACTAAAAGTAGAGAATTGAAATATTATCTCAATTTACTGAATAATTAGGCCAAGATTACGTAATGGTTTAGCTGTATGGGATCAATATCTAGTGGCAGACAACTATATTCTGCACAGTCAATTATACGGTAACTCTGCGATGCTTTCGTTGCCCTTTCTTTATGTTATTACTGAGAAATTCCGTAGTTAGTGAGACACCAGTGCTCTTGCAACTGCAGAAAACCACCTAAACTTGATTAGGGTTTCAACCCGAGACACTATGGCAACAGCTCTTAGCCAGCGGCCCAACTCCTCAGCCACTTCACCATCCAGACATGAGCTTTGCCAGAGAATGGTACTTGTGTGCTGGACTAGCAGAACCCAGGGTTTTCACCTAGCAACTGTATGTATGTGATATTATTGTTTGCCACACTTTTTATTGTTGAATTTTTCGGTGCCAGAGAAATTTCATGATCAACATAAATTCAACATACCACTACCTATTATTTACATTTCATATGCATAAGTAGACCCCCAGTATGTCAAACTACATGTGATAGATGAGCTTGCTTTGTTATGGACGCAGACCAAATTATTATACATCCTAGAGACAATAAATAGATTCTACTCCCTGCATGGCCAGGCATAAAAAAGCACCAATAAATAAATTTCTCAAGGACCTACTAATATCAGAAGGTTCAACAGTCTGCCATTTCTTTGTTCGTTTACCAGTGAAAAACTTTGAGAATCTCAAAGATTTATAAATAATTTTCTTTTATGTAACAATGGTTTGAAACATTGGCACTCTTTGTGTAGCTTTACTATGGATGGATGTTGAAAGCCAGTATTCAAATCTGGTATCTGACACCACATACACCAAGTAAACCACTTTTAAACCGGATAACTCATTTGCGCACACACGCACACACGCATATTATGTGTGCAGAGCAGCTAAAAGGGGTGGGTACATACAACTCCCAATAACCGTCATATAAGCAATGTGTTTGCACCGGCCACGCATATGTTTGCATTAGTAATAGCTTCCATTGTATCCATAGTACATGAAACAATATGATATACTCAGTCATACATTCATCAATAGCTACCTATTCACACCGATACTATATAGTATTGATGGACATAGGTGGGCTCTGCGTGACAGTAATTATTACATCACCAGCCAAACAGATGAAATACTCACCCCGTGTTGGTAGACGACTGTCTGATCCAGAAACCTACAGTGATGTCTCCTTCGGATCCAACCTGGAGTCTGTCTACTGGCACTAGATTACATTGCTCTCCATCTACATAGACCAATATAATTTACAAAACACAAATAACCAAACCCAATGGTGAGCAAAAGATTTCGATCATAGTTAATATTATGCACGTAAAAATTGTAGAAATAATACTGAACTGAGGAAATTATGTAACTGTATCATAAAAAATATAATAAAACAACTCTACACAGTTAACAGCATAACAACCTTTATATGAATAATGTGACAACAGCTTTAGAAAGAATAGTATTTGATATAACTAATAATAAACAATATCTAAATAAATAATAATGTAACAATTCCTATATCAATGTTACGCTAAAAAACATGAAAGTGTTTACAAAGTCAACTGTATATTTGAAAAATAAGCTTTTACTTTAGAAAAAAAAATGAGAGACAAAAGCAATGCCACTTTGAAGCAAGAAAACCAAAAAAAAAACGTGATACCTTACCCGTAAATAAAGCCGAGAAGTCAGTTTGATCCGTACCAACGTTTACAGTGTCCTTGGTAACGCACACATCATAATTAGATGCATCCAACATATCTGAATGCAATGGAAGCTCATATCTGAGTGGACACACATGGTCACAATACTCTGGTATACAAGTCACCACAGAATCGGCCGATGTAGAACTTCTACAGTATGTGGACCTTGCCGGAGTTCCACAGCTGCTTGCTGAGAGGGAAGTGCTGACATTTTGTTCTCTAACCAGGTTAGAAAGTGGTGGAAATGTTCTGTATGATTGGCATTGTATGGGTAAAATTAGAGATAGCAGTGTCAAAAAACATATCAAAAGCTCCATAGCTGAATTATTTATAGTGGAGTGGTAAACGGGCAGCTATATCCATTGCATTGCACTGCTCATTTGTCACGCTGAAACACAAACGTGAGATAAGGTTAAAAATAATGACAATCATGTTATACGCATGTTTATATTTATGTATCTTGTTGTACAGGTATATGGATATTATCCGTTTTCCTTGTAATATGACTAATATCCGGCTGTCTGTTAGTCTCTGACTGGCAAAGCAAGGGATAAAAATATTGGAGCATTAAACTCTGTTATTGTATTATTTGCATAAGAAAATATTGGAAACATGTAGATGTGAGGTCGCCTTTTTGGACTAGATTTCACACAATATTCATATGGGAACTGGTTTGATGAGAGTAGACTTCAAAAGTAGAAAAAAATCAAGCTATTAGGACCAAAACAAACCAATTGTCTTCCCAAAGGAAACGAAGAGCAAATTGGCAACTCTGACAGAGACAATTGGATATCAAACACTCTTTATTAACGTAACCACAATAATTAGTATTACTGCCACAAGAAATAAAAATAAAACGCTACAGGTGTGCACTTCATTATTACAAACAACGCATAAAATAAAATCTCATACAACAATGTTTGGTCTGGGAGTCAGCAAGTGAGTTCATATGAGAATTATACTTGGACTTGAAGGTAAATTATCTCCTAAATTGGTACAAAATAAACATTGTGTGTCAATATTAGCATTGAAAGCTGAGGTATGCAGAAAAATGTGAAAAGTTTTACCCAATTAGTGCACACCGAAGGTTACTATATGTAGAGAAAAATCTCAACAGCTGATTGAAGCTTTGGTGTAGCGGATTACAGTGTTAGACTTAATAGTCAAAGGTGTGCGGACTTAACACCATAACTTTTCTGCTATTTTTTCTCCCCTGGTTATAATACCAGAAAAAAACATGGAAGTGTTCCATTTCCAGTCTTTTACTTTTCAAATAATAAAAAGTGGCAGCAGTCATTGAAAATTAAGAATTCTTAGAGGGCAAATATAAAAAAAAATGGGGAAACGAGGGAAATGGGATAACATAACTGAGGAGGTCATGTGACGCTTTGAAAGTATTTTATTTAAACCAATGCTATTGATAATTAATTGTTATTCAAAATTCACTGACCACCACTACTAATACCGCTACTGCTGTTCGTACTATTAGCATTACGAAAATGGGAAGACTAATGCTAATACTGAGATCATTGAATTCAAAAGCTTTCAATGAAGATGAGTAAAAGAAATGACAATTCTGATTTTAAGAACAGAATCCCAAGAACTCGAGGTTGAGTAGGACTGGGATTGTCAGACTGTGAATTGAAATGAAAATATATATAGAGATAAAAAAAAGTCAGCAAAATTCACTAATCAGACAGCCGCTTGTCTTGAGCCATTTTTAACGTAAAACTGTAATAAAAACCATTAACCCCTTAATTGAGTGGAAGTGGGAGGAAATGAACATATCTAATGACATCTGCATTTGTTGAGCGGCCATTTTTCTTTAAAACAAATAGAGCACGCCTCTGTGCTATTTGTCATTATGCAACATTATTAATGAAAAGCTCCACACTATTTTCTTTTTCTAGCCTCAAGAGGTTCGAGGCCCAGCCAAATTTTGCATCCGTAATGCTACCATACAATTGGGCATTTTCAACAGTCCTTGGAGCATTCTAAAATTGTTTTTATCTCACTTACGATAGGGAACCGACATTTTTGCTGCATATTTCGACATGACTATGCATAAATAAGGTCTTAAATTCCATTATTTTAGTAGGAAACTCATGTAATTGAGCTCAGGGTACTATAGGCCTCAGACACTACTTAATCTATAACAACGTTCAATTTGAAAAACGAATGGAGCGTGACCGCAAAAAAAATGGTGAGTGTCACAATATGACGGTCTTGTTTATAAAGCAACTATTCTGTTGGCAAACATAATGCTACATTTTGGAACACTTACCATCATTTCTCGCTCTACGGTTATTTGCTAAAAATAGATCGAGTTTAACCAAGAGAATTTTATGTTCTGATAGTTTTTAAGATAAGGAAACAACATAATGTCATCAACATTTGATATTATATTCTCTTATATCAATTCAAATACTACACACACTTAACAGACACCAATACTAATTAGCATAAACATAATACTATCAATTATTATAATAGTTTATTTGTTAAAAAAGTTCAATCTTCTTATCTCTTCTTCTATAGAGCACACTGTCATTGAACAAGAGACAAATGAGCATTTGCATCGTTAAACACCAATTTATTCACCGGAATATGTGGTTTGGTAGCCGAAAATGCAAATGTATATGCCAGTTGTGAAACTATATTATGACGATCTAATCTTAGGCTTGAATTCTCGAGCTGTTCTTGAAAAAAAAGCTGTTACGATAGACCGATTTACAAGCTGATATGGTCAGAAGTCACCACGAGATGCTGCTCCAGTCACTGGAAAACCGTCTGTTCGAGACTGCATCAACTCATCTTAAGTATTTACCAATCGTTTATGATTTTCCTCATGTACGATGAGCCAAAGAGCATGTCTGACTTTTACCCCTATATAAACCTTAGATCATTTCGTGTCTGTATAATGTTTTAATTAAGTTTAGAAATAAAATTGATTGCACTCTGCTGTATCATCTCAATGTCATTTAAATTTAAAAGGTATTCCGAAGGCATGTCACAACATAACTATGCAGCAGGTCTAAAAACACTGATGTGCGCTAACAGATGAATCTTTTTGGGGTACCTCGGAGAGCATGCTTTACCAATCTCTCTCGGCTTTACTCACCTACATCTGTATATGTTCATTAAGCTCTAAATCTGATTGTAGTAAGTATGAATGAGACCCAGTTAGTTATCAAATTACCGTTTTTGTAACATCAAAAGTGGTAGTAGTATAGTATTTTTTGTTAAGCAAATGATTAGGTTGCGGTGAAGAGGCTGGAGTGCAGCTAAATGACAGAATAGAGCACTTCTCAACATTGAAAGACGACAGCATCACTATGTTTGTGACTAGTTTTGCAGTGCACGCAGCTTCTATTGTTTTTTTCCCTTAAATTACCATGGCGATCAGACAGACTACATCCCAAAAGCAACTATTCTTCGAATTTTTTTCAATCGATTCATCATTGTGGTCAAAGTGATAGCATTTTCCTATTACTTAAGGTTACTAGGATTATTGATTGGAGAACTGTGATCCTCATCCTGATCATTATCAATTATGAATAATAATAATATAATAATAATCATAACTAAATTAGTAACATCATCATTATCAGCAGTATTCATTATTATTATAATTATTATTGGTTATGATGATAGATAGATATGTACAGGAATTTAAGGTGGAGTGGTAGCTGTCACCTGTACAGCGGCCCACTTCCAGTGAGTGTGTAGTAAGCAGTAATGCAGTTTACTAGAGCTAGCTCCAAGGTCGACAGTTTAGACTGTTTGAGCAAGATTTGCAGTGTCGCAAGCCCGTAAGCTATACACAGTGAGGAGTTGTCACAACTACCTCACTTTCCACTGAGTTCTTGTTCGGTCAGAATAGCTGTACTGGGTCGAACCAACAGGTTGAACAATCGTTCCAGTATCACACGCCCGTAGGTCGTATGCAGTGTAAGTCTCTTGGACTGACCACTTTCTACTGACTACTGTTCTTGCTGCTGGCCAACTTGTCCAAGTTGCTGCTATTTAATTAATTGCTATGTGCATGTGCTTGTCTTGTTTGCTTGCTTGTTATTCTTTCGGTTGCATCTAGTTGCTTGTGCTTTATCAAGTGTTGCTTGTAGTTATTTCTTTGCTGTGCAGAGAGAATCATCAAGAGGTGAGAGTGCCAGGTTAACTCTGCTTTATTATTTGATTACAAACACATTTATACAAAAGGGGCAGGCAAAAGATTTGGCAGCAGTATGTGTAAACAAAAGAATAGGCCCCGCCTTCTGGCCTGATTGGCCCATCGAACATAAGAGGCAGGCAAAACGTTACAAAGGGGTTGTCTTTTGTTCTAGTTGATTGCGCGGCAGCACATGTTATGTTTATAAAAATACAAGAGTAAATAAGAGTGAATATAAATGTAAGAGTAAATAAGAGTGAATATAAATAAATGTGAATAAGGTTCGGCAGTAATAGATAGTAAATAGAGAATAAGTGTCTATGCTATTGTTTGTGTCAGGGTCGACTGTGTGTATGTCGATCCATTTCCCCAACAGATAGATGATGATAATAATTTAATTAATAACAACAATAATAAAATAATATATATTATTAATTATTAATAGTAGCTAGTTAGTAATAATAATAATAGTAGTAATAATGATGATGATGAAGAAATGATCATGATGATGATAATTATTAATTATTATTATTATTAACTTTATTCAATAATGTAATGTGGTTGTTGTTAGATTATTATTATTATTATTATTATCATCGTCGTCGTCGTCGTCATCATCATCATCATGTTGTTTTGTTGTTATATTATTTAATATTATTAATAATAATGTATAATAATAATAATATATATTAAATATTTACCGTTAATTATTATTATTAACAATAATAATTATTTATTATTATTATTATTTATTATAGCCTATTAATTAAAAATATTAATATATATATATATATTATTAATTATTATTATTATATTATTATTATTATAATTATAATAATAATAATAATCAAATTATTATATTATTATTAGTAACAAATAAAAATATAATTTATAATACTACTACTATTGACTGAGCAGTAGTAGTAGTAGTAGCAGCAGTAGCACTGGCAGTAGCAGTAGTAGTATCAAAATAGTTTTCAAAAAGTCCCAATGCCCTCTTCGTTATCATTATTATATAATAATAGTACAAGTTGAGACAAAAAACTTTTCAAGTAGCTTCATTAGAAACACTGATCTGCGCATTCTCGCAGTAATAACATCCGCATAGACATAGCTACACAAGCCATCAGATATAGGTGTGTAACTCTGATAAAGCACCTAACCTGAAAGTACGCCTTTTTACAGCTCGGATTTTATCACTTTTTTTATCCACGAGACGGTAATTTAATGTCCTACTTGGCAGTCTTTTCTTTTAAAAAGCTCCACTGCTTGGTAACAATCACAATCGTACGGCATTTTCACGTAACACATTTCCTGCTGCAAACCGCATAACTAATTATTATTAATTAACTAATTAGAGTTTTTTAATCTATTGTCCATTATGATTATACTTATAACAATTTTAGTTTTAATTGCCCAGACCGCTATATGGTGAAATTTTTCAAGTTTTTGTTCATGTTTGTATTAATCTTTCTTGGTATTTATCATTAACTACCGCTGCTCATAGCTAACTAACAACAGCAGCAACAACATTGAACAACTACTATTAAATTATTATTATTATTATTATTATTATTATTATTATTATAATAATAATAATAGTAATAAATAATAGATATAAATAATTATAATAATCATAATAATAATTTAATAAATTAGATAATTAATAATAATAAATTATTATAATAATAATTAATAATAATTATTATAATAATAATTATTATAATAATAATTATTATTATTATCTATCTATCATCATAACTGTTAAATCACTCACTACCTATTAGTTAGATAGTCTAAAAAGTTTTGTCAAACTTTTCTGAAAATTTTTTAAATAGTTTCAGTGGGTAGAAAAATATGTTGTGGATACAATGAGACCAAATATGCTATTGTCACATCAATAGTTAACTGTAAAAACAAGTTTTACCAAATGTACTTTTAAGTAAAAAAATGCATGGTAAATGTCTTTGTTTTTTGCCAGGCAATTAGTGTTGACGCACGCATGAAGCGACGCATGTTATATATATATATCATGCGTACGCCTCAATAATTATACAATGTATATGTACCAATTATAAATGCTTTGCATTGGCTGTATAACATTATTTTGTAGAAGTAGCTGGACTGCACAAAAAAACAACAAGTTCTGTATCTCAGTTGATATAGACAGGTGCCATCATCAGAAATCTTGTAATTAATTTAATAATCATAAATAATAATAAATGAATTTAATATAAAATTTCAATAATTAATTAATAAATAATAATTAAAACTAATGGTTATTATTGATGACCTTACATTTTTGCTATATCATATTTATTACCACTAGCTGTTATCATTCAATGATGTTTTTTTTCTGGATTAACAGATATAATATTAGATTAATTAGGAACCAGAATAAATTAAAACGCTAATGATAACAAATAAATAGCCGCGACTACTAACCATCATTAACCGTAGCGTTTGCTGTAAACCCATTATTACTTAAAACACGCGGCGCACATGATAAGCCCGCGATGTGTTTGCAATGGTTGTGGTTAGGCTGATTTATATTTGGCTAGGATGAAAAATAATTTTAGTTGGGGCGTCTTTTTGAAAAACCTTCATATTGTCAAAATGCATTGAACACACTCCAATAATAATACACCATTCAAATCCTAGCTCCTCAGTCTATTTTATAGTCCTATAACAATATGTCGATGCCCTTCAGGGACGTGGTAGATTTTGGATAAAAAGTCGAAAATTTAAAGGCATTTTCCCAAGTCTATGACTGGAATGAGGAAAATGTTCATAGTCACATCTGTGCGCGGTAGACTACTCTAGCTATAGCAATTGGATTTGTGTCTCTGTGAGCTTTAGTTTGAAAGATATAAAAAAAAACATGATTTTTTGGACTTGAAAAAAATCACAAATTTTCCGGGACAAATTTTTATAACAATGCTTTTGTTCATATTACACGGCAACCGCAACGGTTTTAGACTATCTATATCTATGTATAAAATAATATATATGGAAGCTCCAGCACAACAAAACCACCACGCACTGTGGCCACTCCAAAAGTGTGTTCCTAGCTTTCTAATCCTCTCCAGCTATCCACAATCCTTTAGCTACCCTTAACCTTCACTAATCCAATAACTACATAATGCACGATTATAACATGCCCTTTTTTTCAAACTAGCACAAGACACAAGATCAACAGTTACAGCTAGTTTCAGAGATGAAACATCCTCATAAGCATACTGTGCAGGAATTTCCTATAACTGTTTACTAGTTATACTGGTAGCCACCTACACTACCTCTAGGCAAGAGAGCTATCTGTCTGTCCCGACAGTCTGTTGGTCAGAGGGGCTTACTGGCACCTACCCGTCAGCATGTCAGCTGGGGGGAGAGCACTGTAGGCTATCGTCTGCCGAACAGGTCTGTCGTCTGGCTACTGTCGTTAGATAACACTAATTGCTACTTAGACCTGAAGGTCGTCAGAGCGGTTATCCTTTAGAACAGTATAGTCGTCTGTCAAAAGGTTTCAAGTATAAAGCTTGAAAGAGTGTATGCTGCTTTGTATTCTTAACAGAATAAAACCAGTGAGTCTCCTCAGGGACACTGCCTTGTGAGGAGCTCAAAACGTACTTATATACAAGAGAGGCGGTGCCAAAATACAGCCTCGAGATAAAAATAATAACATGTGATAATAATAAATGACATCGAGGTTATAAACATCGATCGTTGTATACACGTGGTGTAATAGAATAAATGTAATAAGTAGTATCGTTAATGTACTGTTCTTTGTTGTAGATCGTTCGCAGTTTTTCCCGTACAATATTTCAAACTACGCACATTGGTTAGGGGCAGAGACAGTATCCACACCGGCAAGGTGTAAAGTTAGGTAGAACAAATACATACCTCACCTGTGTCATACCTCCCACTGGCCATTCACCACAAAGACTCAATCTCACCAGGATCGCTATCGTCCGTATCGCCACAGCGGTCAAACCAACCTCGCACCACACCCGAGGGTGTTCCACCATCATCATTTGGGTTTGGTTCCGGACCACACAATTGGCCTTCACCTCCACCTGACTTTGGATCTGAGTCACACAATTGACTCTCACCTCCATTTGGCTTTGGTTCCGGACCACACAATTGGCCTTCACCTCCAACTGGCTTTGGATCTGAGTCACACAATTGACTCTCACCTCTACCTCCATTTGGCTTTGGTTCCGCACCACACAATTGGCCTTCACCTCCACCTGGCTTTGGATCTGAGTCACACAATTGATTCTCACCTCTACCTATCACAGTCTCACCTAGGTGAGTAGCACTATCTCCCTAACCGGAGTGAGTATCGCAATCCATGTTCTCACCGGAGTGAGGCCTCTGAACAGCCTCGGAGGCAAGCTGTTGCCGGGTCACAAGTGACTGCTCAGCAACTACCTCCTGGCTTTCCTCTGCAGGAGCCGAAGTTTCCGCAGGCCTAACAGACGAGTCCCTCTGGGCTGAGACCAGCTCCTCAGGATAGATCTGTTGGGGGCTTCAAGGGTGCCGTGAGCTCCCCTAGCTCTGACACCACTTGCAGGTTGGGCCACAGGAGCAAACTTTACATGACCTATGTGAACCTCACTCATTTCACTAGCACAAATCCCTTCACTACTGCAGCTACTACCTTGATGATTATACCTATCAGTATGTTTATACCTTTTATAACGGCAGTCCTGGGAAGTATGACCCATACCATCACAAATCCAGCAGTGTACAGCTGGGCAAAACCTAATTTGGTGATCATCTCTGCCACAGCAAAAACACGCTTTAGCATCATGGAAAGCCAACTAACCTCTGCACTTAGTCCCATCATTTCTTCTATCACTTTCAACCCTGCTCTTACTAGAGTCTTTTCTACGCCATTCAGGCATGAACCTTTCATTGTTAGAATGCCTAGTAGACCTATATTTTCCACCATGAGCAGACCTATGATCATCACAGCTGTGGCAAGCCTCACCTTTCATCTTTCCTGCATATTTCTCAGCATATCTACCATATTTCGCAGCAGATTGACCATTGCAAATGCTACGTACATTCATAGTACTGTAACACTCACCACCATGCGTATTCTCTTTCATATCAGTTACCTGTGTGGAGTTTAACTGATTTGCCTTACCCAGCTCCATGATATTCTCTGAATCTCGAGCCAACTTTCTTGCCCTCAGAGTGTCAGTCAGTCCTTTCCAGTTCAAATTACCTTGTTGCATCAGCTGAATACGCAGTGAAGATTCTCTCAAACCATTCACAGCTATAGCTAATGCAAACTCCAGCCTAACATTATCATCATTCCCAAAACTTGATGACCTACTAAGTTTTTCAACACGTAGCAGATAATCAATTTCATTCTCCCCCACAGCCTGATTAGCAGTGACAAACTTGAACGTTTTCACATAAACTGTTTCCTCGAAACCATAAACATTTTTTAAATGAGCCATCGCTTGTTCATAACTACTTGCCTCACTTCTCATATCAAATCCAAAAGACTCTAGGACATCTCTACCTCCTTGACCAATGGCATGCAATAAAGCCAACAATTTCATTCTCCCCTTGAAAACATCTTGTTTTTTCCGATTTACTGTTTCCTTCCCTAGTTTAAAGGTAACCATTTCCACACTAAGCTCAAATTCATCTAACAATGCCTTCCATGAACCATAAGTGTCATCAGGATTGATAACTAACTTAGGAAAATCATTAAAATCAAATCCCAAGGCCATATTTCATCAACCTGAAGTGTTCGGCAACACTGACCTTAAAAACTGGTAAAGTAGATGCCAACTTCTTCCCAAATCTTATTGACTGTATCTTTCAACAACAACAGTTGTAATGCACCACCACAAACAAATAACAAACACTCACCTTCACCACCACCAACTGGCACCAGTCCTATAACAACGGCGTTAATAAATCCACACCGACCTTCACTATCACCACAAACCCTTCAATACTCCTTTCACAAGATGACAAACACAATAGTATACGACAACAATCCTCCTTTCCTTTCGCCTACAACCCCATGTTAAATCACTCACTGTGTATAATATGGAAGCTCCAGCACAACACAACCACCACGCACTGTGGCCACCCCAAAAGTGTCTTCCTAGCTTTCTAATCCCCTCCAGCTATCCACAATCCTTTAACTACCCTTAACCTTCACTAATCCAATAACTACATAATGCACGATTATAACAATAACCAACAATAATAATAATAATGAATATTATTATTATATTATTATTATTATAATAATAATATATTATTTTATTATTGGTTATTATTGTATTTAATATCATTAATTAATTATTATTATTATTATTAAAAATAATAAGTAAACTATAATAAAATAATTGATTAATGAATAGTGATAAATTATTAATAATTATTATTTTTTGTTGTTATTATTATTGTAGTTATTAAAAATAATAATAATTAATTAATAATAAATCATAAGTTGTTTACTTAATTAAATGACAATAATAATAATGCTCATATTATATATATATGATACTGATACACTCATATACTACTACTGTAAACAAACGATAGTAATTGATTGACAATTATCATCATTATTTTGCTAATTATTATTAGTAGTAGTGTTATTATTACTATCTATTCAGTAATAATAATAAGAAAGTGGTAGTAGTAGTGGTGAATGAATGAATGGTGATGATGATGATGGGCATATATATTTTTATTATAATTATTGCGTTTATTATTATTAACGATTGATAATAATAATAATGATTGTTGTTGTTAGTTATAATAATAATTAATTATTAAACAACAAAGATAATTATTATGATGATGACAATAATTATTATTAATAATATTAATCAATTAATTATCAAGCGTTTATTTATTATTAACTATCAATTACTAATTAATTAATTATTAATAATGTTTATTCAATAATATTATATTTTTAGCTACCAAAAAAATTCTGTTTGTGTGGTTATTAGAATAGTATATTATTATTGCAATGGGTGTTTTTTCTCGGCATATTATTTTCTGAATTTACTAAGTAATTAATAATAATAATAGTATTATTGTCTATAGAAAATTATCGATAATAAATGTCAACATTACTTATTAATTATATAATCATTATCAATTACCATTATTGACTAATGTGCGTACATATTATTTTATATGTAATATTATTTATTATGATGTTGGTAATTTATTTATTATTATAGTGCTATAATACTGGTAGTATTACTCGTCATATTCTAATATCGTTGTGCCAATCTGCTCTAATCTTGTCCTGCTCTCCCTCGTTCCACTCCACCTCCCCTTACCTATTTCTCACCCTCTATTCTACCATGCTTTACTCCTACGTTCCACGTTGCTCCGCTCTACTCTCTCCATCTTTTCCTTTCTCACTCACTCTCCCCTCTCAATGTGAAAGATGACACAAGTTTGTTGTTATACTGCATTCACTACTGAGACACTTGACTTGCAAAAACCATGTAATGAAAAATTGCTGTAACCTATGCCTGCTGGAAGGAAGTAATGTAAGTCATAGGCCAACAAACTGGTTTGATTGACACTCCAACTACTGCATATTGACAAAGTGTAACTGTTGGGGATTGGTCTCTGTCTACATTATTGAAAATATTTAATCTACAAATATCTCCAGACTTGGGAGCAAGACTCAAATTTAAACTCTCTCCATACATCAATTTGGTTTTATAGCATGTTTTTTTTCCAGCGGTTTCCATTTCTCACAGCGGTATTTTAGCTGCATATACCTAATGGCGCTTGAACTATCAAACTGTGATCATCCATACTTACATTATTATTATTAAAAAAGTAATAAATCTACTAATGTCTCCAGTTTAAAAACCAATGACAAATTGAAAGCCCTGCCATACATGAGATTAATCCAATGGTTTAAGTGCCTATTCATCTGGAATGACAGACGAATGTACAGATCTTTTTCTTGTTTAAAGATATAAATTATTATATGTAAAATGATGATGATGATGATGATGATGATGATTATTCTTATTGATTATTCTTTTTGTTCTTTGAATAAGTAATTGGAATGCTATTTATTTAGGGTTTACAGAAAGGATAATTGTAACATTAATACTAGTTGCAAGAGTAGTAACAATCATTATTCTTAGACTCGTTCTCTCTTGATTTGATTTTTTTATTATAATCAATAGTTTCCATTAACTATTTTTGTATTGGCAATTATTAATTTTGTTGCCGTTACTTCTTATCATTGTTGTTAATTATTACGATGATTGGTGGTAGTTTTTTTTTGTAGTAATAACTATTTTGGTCTTAATCATTTGTTCAATGTGTACAATGTTGTATATTTTTTATTTTGGTTCCTAAATACAAAACTATAGACAAGTAAACAGGCAGTAGGCATAGTAGTACGACAACGAAAAGCTTGTTTACATTATTTTTATCATGAAACATTGCTTTTATTTATTTAAAACTATTGAGATTGTACGTAAAAGATCATTATTATATACATAACTAGATGAGCTTCAGCAGCTGCACTACCTAACACCTCCGATTGCAGTAAATCAGAGATCACAAACTGCTACTGCTTTGGCGAATGAGTTTATCCTTCTTCACTAATGTTATTGTGTGGTCTGATGAGCAATTCTTTTTTAGCTCTAACTGCTGAGTGAAACCTCTTGCGACCAATTAATCATCATTATAACATCGATGAATCCCAAATGTTAATTTTTGCATCATGTTGGGTCTTTGAAATTTCAGCAATGTAAAGAAACTTCAATCGCCATTACTTTCAATGACATGCAAGGTTATTATTGTCGAACTCGAAAACTGAATACTGTTTAGTGAGCGTATTTTTCTAATCAAGCGTGTACATTGAATCCGTGAATTATGTCACTATATTAGTCGGCATGCTACACCTTCTGTTTTCTGATAAAATTGAAATTAAACTAGTAAATAAATCATTTATCTCAATAATTTGTGCCTTTCATTGCCCCATTTAGAGGCAAAATCAAATGACGGTGATTTTTATTGAATAACAAGATGATTATTGTTTTATGGTCAACCGTTTCACTTTTTATTTGTTTTCGTGTGCAATGCAGACATCTTAACCATATGCACCTCACAAACAATGCATAGATACGTAGATAAGTTTGATCACAGTTTGTTTGTTTATTCTGTTATGTCTTTAAGGTAGTCATGTCTAGTGAGTGTCGTAGCCTGTGTAAGCAGCTCCTTATACCCACGCCTGCTAAGCATGCGGGTCCCCCAGAGAAAAAGGCAGCCTAAGTCCTTTACTAGCAGGGAGAATGTAATCGTGCTGTTTTACTTTATTTTTAAGCCAAATACGACCAGTTATCAGAATTACTAGCAATCATATATCGTACCCATAAACGAACCCTCGTCTAAAGTCAAAAAATATTTTAAACATTCATCAGTGTGAAAAGTTGTTTATTCTTTTTATTATTTATTGTTTGTACTGCGAAGCTGCCATGTTTATTGTTTGCTGTGATCTAAACACACAGCACACATCCCGCTTCTATTCGATAATTTTATTTGGAAATCAACTGATTCGACAGATCTCGTTTCTCCTTCTGCTGGCTTAGTTGTTCTGGAACTACCTAGCACTCGCTCCATGATTAAAAGAGTTAGAGTTGTGTGCCCAACAGCTATTACAAAAGAGAAGGCAAATCCACTTTTTTTAAAGCAAACCACTTGAAAAGACAGAAAAACATGAGTCATATATTTTTACATGCACTTCATATGTAGAGTTATCTCTATGTGTGCGATTAGATGCCATGGTGTTTCCCAGACCACTGTAAAAGCGATTATGATGTGCATTTCCAGTTACAGCTATATTGGCATAGATATTATAGACATACCCATTAATTGATCTTATGGTTAAGTAAACGTTGCCATCCCAGGTATCTATTACATATACTAAATTACAATATCATTACACTAGCGGTATCTATCCAAAAAGTAATTGTGGATAGCGTGAGATCATTTTTGTCTGTTGTTTGATGAGTGACATGAAGAAGAACGCGGTGTCATTTCTTTTCATCAAACTCGAGTATACTTTAGCCCCAGTAGAGAGTGTGAAGTGAGTCAACTTCAGGATGTGTGTCTTTCACCTTCTTTTGCTGATCTATCAACGAAAAGTCTATTTATGTTTAGTAAACCCTTCCATCAATCACACTGCGAAAATGCAAAACACAATCGCATTGTTGATATATTTTTATCACTGCAGATACCAACTGTGAAGCGCAGATGTGGTGTGTCATATGCATTCACTCAATTTTGAAAGAAATTGTAATATGGAGGCCAGAAATTGTCATGTACACATTGATTGTACTAATTGGGAAACTTCACTGCCATACAAAACGTACCAGGAAGCTTACTAACTGTACATTAATACTCTTGTCATCAGTCGAATAGAATACTTCATGAAACTAGCATTAGTACATTGTATGTTTGCATTCTATTCATCTTACACAACTAGATTACATGACTCACGGTTATAATCACAATGGGCGTTAGAACAATACTCATAGCTATGTTATATGCGTACTCCTGATATTCAAATGGTAGCTCAATCGATATTTGCATTTGTGGATTTGTCCAACTTGGTAGATGCTTTCCTAATCATACATGAATGCTCGTATTGCTGGCACAGTGCTTATATCCCATCCTGCCCTCCACTTCCTCCACCTCTGATTATCTCGCTATAGTACCTATAGCCGTAGATTAGCTATAGGATGGACGGACTATAAAATTTTGAAACGGAAAATATTTGACTATGCCTAGCTACTGTCAACACATTTTTCTCATGTGTGAAAATTATAGGGCCTTGCCATTGGTAGAAATTTCGCAACAATGTTGCTGGTTCATTCACTGCACATAGCGATGTTTATGACCTTGTAGTTACCCTCAAGACTATTTTCCATCACCGGTTTACCATGTTGTAGGTGATTTGTTGATGATAACATGACAGGAAAGCGGATGTTTGACGAAAGCCTCCTTCGTGCACTGGATTTTGAGGACCTGGAAGGTATCAGTTTTAACCCATCCATAACACCAAATGACCCGGGGGAGAACTTGAGGATGAGGCCATTGAGTAGAGGCGATTTTAGCCGAGGTGAGTTTTACATGAAATTACTTTTCACCCATTTGTAGTGAGTTCGTTATATCGCAAATGCACTCTTCTGCTTTTGACGAGAAGCTTCTGATACTTCTATTAAATTTGTGGCTGACTGAGTGACAACTTCATGGCACTTAACTAATTTATCAACTCAACGTGGAGACAACAATCATGTTTGTGATTGCTAAAATTTTCACTATTCTATGGTAGATCAGTGAGTTTTCTTTTATAATTTCTAAATGAGTATCAAGTCTGTTTCTGTACCTGTCATTGCAATTTTTGTAGTACAATTAGGAGTTGTGTACTCTTTCTGCAAAATCAATTGTACCTGTACAGCGTTGTTTACTTGAAGGGTACTATAAACTATTGGCCCAGCTGACCTCACCGGGAAATGTTACTTTAGAGGAGTATGAAGGTAAGTACGGATGTAAGTAACTGATGTACACCAGTCACGCTATCTAAGTGCACATGTACCAGCTTTGTGCATGCTAGCTTATCTATCTACACAGGTAGTCTTGCATTTTGATGCATTACCTGTGTTTGCTAGTGTTCTCTTGATGTATTTACAGTTTTGCAAACTAAATAAACACACCCATCTGTATATACAGTACTGGCAGGCTGTTTGGCTAAGGTACACATGGCTGTAGCTGCTTGTTGTTGATCAGTTAGAAATGTTGTCTGTTCTGTTTGGTGGACACAGTGTGTACAACATCAGTGGTTGTTAGCTAGTGTGTACAACATCAGTGGTTGTTAGCTAGTGTGTACAACATCAGCGTCTTCAGCTGTAATATGCTATAGAGTTAGCTACAGCTAAGCTACTAGTTCCAGGGATTGCTTTCGCTATCTATTTATTAGTTCAAGTTTCCTTGGTGTGATATCACCAACTGATAGCCATACAGCTGTATGTTATGTAATGTATAGTTAGTAGCGCCCAGGCCCAGCTAGTGTCATCTAACAGCTGCGATAAATGTTTTAGTACAAATCATTGATAGAGGAGTAAACAGTAGATTGTGTGTTTGCTCACTCGTCACAGACAGCCAATGTATGCTATCGATTTGATATCTATAATTATTATCTCTAAATCATATCACTCAACCCAACATCTATTTTATTTGAGCCGTTGATACATGGCTACTGTCTCTTTGATAGTAAGTCTGGTGGTGTACTTTAAATGCCAACCATCGAGTCCTGAGATGTTGTTATGTAAGGGTTTGTGAATTATGTGAGATCATAGGCTAAACAGTCAAGTCTAGCAATGCTCTTTTGTTTTCTCGAGATTGTAGTAATGTTTTGTTTGTTCACTTTCTGGTCACACGACACTCCCTGCGTCACATGACACTCCCTCAGTCACATGACCCATCCTCTCTTACAGCCAGATTTGATGAGATGTGCTCGTGTAAGGAGACGTACTACCCATTCGTAGTGCAAGACACTAACACAGAGCAACTGGTTGCCTCTTGTACAGTGACTGTAGAGAAGAAGTTCATCAGGGGCTGCTGTAAGAGAGCCAGAATAGAGGATGTGGTGGTCGATGAGCAATACAGGGGCAGACAACTTGGTAAACTGTAAGTACTGCATATAGAGAATACAACTACATAACTATGCTTGGATTCCTTTTGTAGGCTGGGGCACAAGACCTCATTTACGTTATATTATGTGACATGATATTTTATTAATGACATATTATGTAACACAATACTACAAATATTATATAACATAATACTACATAAGTGATACATATTGTAACAAAATGCTAGAGGTATTGAATTATAACATTATGCTACATTTATTATAGTACTATATAACACAATGCTATGTATGTTATATAATTTAATACAACATATGTGATGTAACACATTCATCTTTATCAGTGAAGTTTGATGAAGGCTAAACTTGTAGAAGCAGACCAGACAGAGGCGTATATCAGCTAGCTAATGTATAACTTCCACTGTTAACTAATGTACTCAAGGTTTTAAGTGTTTGAAAATAACGCTATGTAGGGGTTCAAGCCTTAGATCCATGAGACGTCCACTCCCACCCTACATTGCTGATGCAATATGCAGAGTTAATTTATTTGCCAACAGCTGACACATTTAATCTACAACTGCGAGGCTTCTAACTTCCTTCTCACGCTCATTTTTCTCCTTATCGGAGTCATTGATTACTTCCGCTCTCCCCGTATCCATAGCCGTATCACCAGCCTGTGGGTTTAACCAGTACACATTAATGATGCTTTCTTTACTCTTGGAATATCCCTGCGTAATCCGTTGATGCAATTTGAAGAATTTTTGTTTGCAAATGTTCTTTCGTGTGTACAGACAAACAAAGTAAAGTAAACAGTGTTACACGTGCACATGGTAATGTACACGTAGCTGGACAAATTTGTTCTTCCCACCCTTAGCACGTTTCAGAGTGTGTAGTTGGGATAGATATGTAGTTAGTAGCACATGTAGTTAGTAGCACATGTAGTTAGTACATCACATGTAGTTAGTACAACACATGTAGTTAGTGCATCACATGTAGTTAGTACATCTCATGTAGTTAGTACAACACATGTAGTTAGTACAACACTTGTAGTTAGTACATCACATGTAGTTAGTACAACACATGTAGTTAGTACAACACTTGTAGTTAGTACATCACATGTAGTTAGTACATCACATGTAGTTAGTACATCACATGTAGTTAGTACATCATATGTAGTAAGTACAACACATGTAGTTAGTGCATCACATGTAGTAAGTACAACACATGTAGTTAGTACAACTCATGTAGTTAATACAACACATGTAGTTAGTACAACACTTGTAGTAAGTACAACTCATGTAGTTAGTGCATCACATGTAGTAAGTACAACACATGTAGTTAGTACAACGCATGCAGTTAGTGCATCACATGTAGTAAGTACAACACATGTAGTTAGTACAACACATGTAGTTAGTGCATCACATGTAGTTAGTACATCAAATGTAGTTAGTACATCACATGCAGTTAGTACATCACATGTAGTTAGTACAACACATGTAGTTAGTGCATCACATGTAGTTAGTACAACGCATGTAGTTAGTACAACACATGTAGTTAGTACATCACATGTAGTAAGTACAACACATGTAGTTAGTGCATCACATGTAGTAAGTACAACACATGTAGTTAGTACAACGCATGCAGTTAGTGCATCACATGTAGTAAGTACAACACATGTAGTTAGTACAACACATGTAGTTAGTGCATCACATGTAGTTAGTACATCAAATGTAGTTAGTACATCACATGCAGTTAGTACATCACATGTAGTTAGTACAACACATGTAGTTAGTGCATCACATGTAGTTAGTACAACGCATGTAGTTAGTACAACACATGTAGTTAGTACATCACATGTAGTAAGTACAACACATGTAGTTAGTACAACTCATGTAGTTAATACAACACATGTAGTTAGTACAACACTTGTAGTAAGTACAACTCATGTAGTGCTAACTACATCTCATGTAGCTAACACAGCCCGCGGTTATTAATTATTGGGTCGGCGCTAATTAATGTCTCCTTGCAAGCAAAAGTCAAATGAATGCATTGATTGTAGTGGACGTCAGTGCAAACTGTACAGCCGATCCCCTCAGTCTCCGCTCTATCTGCGATATCGTGTTATAATGTGGGGAGGTGGTTAATTATTTCCACGCAGTATTGGGCATGTCGGTGGTGGAGTTCACACCTAGTCTTATATTTCTTGTGATCACATTTGAGGTTTATTTTTAACCTCCGTTGGATTGTTAATCAATAGTTAATGTCTGTTGTTAACCAACGTCTGTTGTTAACCAATAGTTAATGCATTTTTATTATTTTGGTGTAAAGTTACACTTTGTTGTTTAATTGGTTATCTGTCCCCCAGCTGTTGTTGTCACTTGACTTCCTTCATGTATTCCCTGGGCGCATATTCTCTCTACCCTCTCTCTATCCTCTCTCTACCCTCTCTCTACCCTCTCTCTACCCTCTCTCTACCCTCTCTCTACACAACATATTACTTCTAGCTACTCATCTACTATATTACTTTACTTTTTCTTTCTAAAGAAATTCTAGAGGTTTTTCAGTGGCGATATTTCAGCTAGTTCCTTCATATTCCTCTTATTTGTACTATATATTGGTTCGTTGAAGTAGACATCAAGTATAGTGCTGACTAAATTCCCTCAATATTTACCCGATAGACATTATCTTTGGCCCCTTATCATATGATGTTTTGAAACTAGAAAACTGCTTCACCTGCCCGGCTGCTCTGAACATGTCTACTTGTAGGAGATCAAGGAATTATTTTATTGGGCTGTATAAGTGTGTTGTGCAGATGTGTATTACACAGCACTGGATGTAAATAGTAGGCACACCCCACCGTACACACGCATATATAGCACACATGTGTATTTATTTACTAGCATGTCTGCTGTTTATCTCATTTAGATCAGCTATATACAACGGTGGAATCACTAAATATAATAGCATACATATATAATTTGCTGACTCATATCTGCACTCCTGGCAGCAGTGGCAGCAGCGCTTGTACTCAGTTAAGAGCCTTTACCCTCCTCCCTAATAATAATATATAAATCTGGTATTCAGTATAAACAATTATATATGCCAGCTACTATAGAAAATGACAGCTGCTTCGTGTCTGAGAATGGGAGTTGTCTTTCCATTACATGTAACTGGCTTATTATTGTTGTATGGTAGCTTTGCTAGTGGATGTCCATTTCAGTCCATCTAAGTGAGTTTTTAGCTGTTATGTGGCGACATATCGTGCGGATGCTCCCTTCCTCGTATGAATATATCAATTTTTTACACGTCAGATATGCTGTTTGTGATTGGTTGCTAGCTTCCACGCCAACATGTCAAGATGAAGGAAGTTTTTCAATATGAGACAAGCATGCCTCAACACTATATATGAAGATAATATACTACTATTTAATTTTTTTGCCACTGCTGTATAGAGTGTCAATTGAATGCATAGCGCTTGTCTGTAGGTTAAAACACTTTTATTGTAAGCAGACGCTTAGTCGTGCTGAATAGATTATTCAAATGCTACAGATATGCATCAGTGTCGTGTCTACATGTTGCCATAGTGTCTGGTAAAGTGTACAGCATGTGCTAATGGTGTAATCTCACCAACCTACCTCTGCTTCCTTGACTAGCTTTGGTTCTTTAATACTGTAGGCATAATAGTCAATCTACATTGGGTTCCCTGCTAGTTACCTTCTCTAATGCTGTAGTGTGACAAGTACTCTACCAGTAGGGCCCTATAGAGCTCTTGAGATGGCTTTGTCACACTCTTGTAGTGTTATTACTACCAGCTTGTTGAGGGTGACATAACCTAGTCACTTTGGTTGTTTGTATGTGAGGTTTGTGACCGTTGGAGCTGCCAGCTAACGGATATTATATAGTAGTTAGTTGACATCGCTGTGTATTCACTGCAGCAGCCTGCCAGCCCACACATACAACACGTGTGCCGTTGTTTGTTGTTGTGCCTCAACCGCTAGAATGGAATGAGTGCTGACAGTTTTGTTATGGCAGCGATGACTGTTGTATACATTAGCCCCTTCCAGTCTATCCAGGGATGGCCAGTTGCCTGTGTACATGTTGTGTGACTGTTGAGTACAAAGTACAGCGCATTGCTGTGAGTTGTTCTCTATTGTTAGAAGAGCTTGCCATGTTTCATACTCACTCATATTTCAAACAATTTTTGTTGACTCAACTAAAAGGGACTTTGAATGCCTGCGATTGATGAACATTCGCTAGCCTGCAAGTATTGTTTATGTAAGGCCCATACAGATAACCTATGTGCATGGCTCATAGAGATAGACCATAGATGTATGTTTTATGATGAGATTACTTACAGCATTATACCTGCTGACAGGAATCTGTAGAGATTTGTGCTAGAGGCTGTTTTGTTTCAGGCTCCTTAAGAGATATGTTTGGGGTTTATAGTTCTGAGTCTGCTTTTGAATTCTTAGGTCATTTTACCTCCCCTTTATCATGCCTCTTCCCCTCCCTTTCAACCTCTTGGGTTATACGCATATATAAGTTGAATTGGTTTCTGACATCCGGTGCAGGTGTTGTCTGTATGGTTTCCATAACAACTCACTACGGTATAGTTTCTTATGTAAGGAGTGTAAAACCCTGTAAAGATTGACATTCTCTACCCACCAGTTAACATATGCAGATGATAGATTGTGGTCGTCGTAGAATTTGACATCTTATCAGCTCTTTGTCAGTAAATGTCTCAATTATAATCTATCAATCAATATCACCAACGGAGCCATCGATGGATCAATGATCTGTGTTGATGTCTACAGGCTATAATTGCATGCTGTCACCCCTCAGCTGCCTATGACATTCTATACCCTCGGCATCGAACACTTTGTGCAAGTACTATGTGCTTTTGTATCAGCTCAACAATTTTTTACTGACATTGTTCTGAAGGCAAATAAAGTTATTCTGGCTAATTGATTAAGGCGCAGGCTATCAGGGCTATGATAATAGCGAGTGGTTCTATACTGTAGTGAGCGAGCTAGACAGCGTGCCCTAATCCATAGCTTATGTGTCCAGAGCTGGCTGACTTGTGTAATTGCTTGCAGGAGATTGAATGTTATGTCATTGGTCATACATACAGTGCCTGTGCTATATATAGTTAGAGACAAGGCCTATTAGACACATTCTTTCTCAATTGAATATACAGGCAACCACGAGTGCATCCATCATTCTGTAGGAAATGTGTGCCTATTTTGAATAATACGCTGGTTTTCATAGTCAATAACTAGTGGATGGCCAGTTTATATTAACTACACAGATTACTAAGTGATGAGCAGGACTTGTGTATTATTTTTGTCTATTGTGTACAAGCAATTTATTGCTTTGTCTGCCTGGTACAAATTCTCTCAATATCTGCATTGTTTATATAAAGAAAGAGGACAACTCCACCCGATTGTCTGTAGCACTAATTGTTCACACAAAGCTGACTAGACTAGTCTAATTTAATCCACGCATTCACACACATACATCAGTACGCTATTCTCACTCCTATCTCTCACCTCTTGTACTTGTGTCAATGCCCTACAATATTGTGACTTCTGCTTGTAGACTCGTACTAACAGGCAAAAAGTTAGCCCGGAAACTTGGTTGCTATAAGCTCACTTTGGATTGCTCCACCGATAAGATTCCGTTTTATGAGAAGTTTGGGCTAAAGAACGATGAGTGCAACTTTATGGTGCATCGATACTGATCTCTGTGTCTATAGATCATTTCATTCCAGCATTGATGTCTATGGCGTTTTTACTGACTTGTGTTCTGTAATTTAGGTTAAGCGCTACTGGGAATTTTAAATGTCCCTCGCATGCTGGTATGGTGTTATTGTTTACATGCGTTTATCTGCTGCTATGGTCTGATCATGGAGTGATATGTTGTATTAATCCTGATTCATTAAGTCTGCCATACAGCGACACTAATTGTTGTTGTTCTCTTCACCAATCAGCTGAATCTGACCTATTTGCTATTCCAAACCAAATACTGTTATCCACTCAGCTCCATCTCAATGTTAGTCAGAATCCAAGTCTATCTAGCAGAGCAAGTGAGGGATCCAAGTCTATCTAGCAGAGCAAGTGAGGGCCAACCCTACTATGACTCTACATCAACAATATTACTCATATCGGCCTAATAACAAGTATTTTAGTGGTAACTGTAATGTTTTTGTCCAGCTTTTGTACACATTCCGACCTACACTACTTGTATACCAACTATCGATGGCTCTATTGGGTGATTTCACATCCTTTTTCTCTTGGCTCACCACATTTAATCATTCCAGGGTGCTGTCAGCGCAGTGACACTTGAAAGCAGTTCTCTTCTGTGACTAATCTTTTGTGCTGATAAGTTATAACAAAGGAGCTTTAATTTTATACTCTTTGTCCTGCTTTGTATTAGTCATTAATTATATTGTCCTTCACAATGTATATGCAGACCATATTAGTGATTTTAATACTTTCCTAGTTTAGAGGCCCATTTTTGTCTCTACTTACGCGTAACCAAGCTCAAATCGTTTTATAAGTTTCAACTGAAGAAGTTTCTGAAGTTCCTAATTTATAAAAATATGGATCTGATTTCAATGCATTTGACCATAAGACATCATTTATAGATTAGTGACATGCAGTTCATAACAAGCACTGACCAATTCTTTCACTTGTCTCAGTTTTATAGATTAGTGACAGTAGAGTACTCTAGTCCAACTCTCTAAGTCAGGCTTCACACTGGCTCATACAGCAATGGCTTTTTGTTTTGTTATTGCTTGTCTAATGTAATCTTTCAATACAAGTATTGAACTTTTTACCATTATGTGCATGTTTGTCAATTGCTCAGTTACATAATACACTTCATGCCCCTAATACACCTACATATTTTCTTTCACTTATGGATTATTTTTATCGATTGTCTGAGGTTATATTTCCATCGCAGGACATGTATCTCTACATAAAATGAACACAGAACAATGTAGTTTGTGTTTTGTTAACATGGGCACCGTTTGTAACAGCAAGCGAACAGATTGCAGGCAGCATGTGGAAGAACGTGAGGCAGCATCTTTTTCGCTACTGGCAATGGAACTTTACCGCTCTCCAAAGCTAGCTCAAACATAAGTCTGTGGATGACCACACATTCTGTCACTGGGCATATTGGAATAGTTGATGTTTCATCTCTTCATTGATTCCCATTGAAATTAGTAATGTTAGTGGCAGCAATAACGTAATTGTATGCATGCCAGCATGGTTTTGAAATCACCCTACTGGTAGAAAGTGTGCCTAAAATAGAACACTTCAAGCGTCGATACAGCATATGGTGTGTTAAATGCATTAGTGGGGGGCAGGCAGAGATTTTATAGAGCGTGTGATGCAAGTGTTGTGGAGATGCTGCGATATTACAGAGAAATATTGGTGTAGCCAACTGGTAATCGAGGGTCGACATTGGACTGTGTCACGAGAGAGAAGACATCAGCTGATACTCATTAATCAAATTTGGAAGACTTCCAACTGGCGAACCCTCTATCTACAGCCAGTTACATTAGCCTAACCATACTGGTAATTTCCGCTGTGTATGATAAAGTGAACCAATTTGTACAGAGGCTAGATACTGTGTGTCAAGGACATAGTGACCAAGAGTACAGCAGCACAGTTCAGTTTTCACGGCTAGTAGAAATAGAGTGGCATTTAATTTGACCTGCAGTGGCAAGCGGAGTTCAGGCGTAGCTGCAATCTATAATTTTGTAATCAAGGTATAGATTATTAATTAACTAACATGGAAGTCCACGCTGCCTGAGATGGTGATAGCTAATGACAGGCAGCATGCAAACATAATATAATAAACCAACTTATTTGTGGTGTATCCAACCTTCAGTAGAACTATATTGCATTCGAAAAATTAATTAAAAATTATCATTCCTAGAAGATCATCACTTCATCAAGAAAAAAAGTTAAACTAAGGATTCAACTCAAAATATATGCACAGGATTGTAATATGCACAATTAAACAGATCAACTGACCTAAATTTACAATAAATTTGCCGTGGACAAAGTCTTTCATGAAAGCACAAAAGAAGAATGTAGTTAAATCATTGTAAGACCAAATAAATAGTAGCTAGTGATATGTCAGCGTGCACCATACTGAGACTTACTACAACGCAAGCTCCGCTCTAGTCTACATACAAGTTGAAACTAAAAGCCTTCAGCTAAGGAACAGTCGACGAATGTTGGACAGACACTGAAGGTGTCTGATCTAAGTTACCCGTCATTGAATCCCATCTACTAGTAATTATATATGTGGCAAATAGTAATACAACGACGGCGACAATTTTCCATTTGGCGTTGAGCAGAGGTCCAATGATGTTAGAAAAAGTGGAGACGACGACTAGAAGGACAGCTAGGCAAGCAAGGGCGACGTTTACTAATTTGGTGAGAAGCACTCTGGCATTAGCATTGTCAACACCCTCCATGCTTATAAGCTGCTGCTGTTGATTTTGCAGTTCCATCTTGGCAATTCTTGTGTTTGCGTTTTCGAGAGCATCATGCAAGTCCCTTGTTCGTTCCTCCAACTGATAATCCATTTTTTCCTCCATATTCGACACTTCCTGTTTAAGATTGCTAAGTTCATTTTGGGTCAATTCTACAAAATCATTCAAATGTTCTTCCAGCCTGTCGTACCTATCGGCCATGCGTTCCTCTTCCACGCAGGTTCGCAGTTGAGTAAGCTCTTCATTAAAATCATCCATCTGAGACCGGACAATCTCAACTTCTCGCGCTACACGCTCTAAACTGTCAGCATTGCTATTCAACTTTAGAAGCAGAGGTTCAAGAGCATGCTGATTAAACTGAGGCACAAGATTTGGTGAAGCAGACGAACCATTGGGACTATCTCGGACCCCTTGGTAGCTTGCCTCTGACATTGAGTTAGTAGCATCAGCTATCTCATGCTCTGATTCCGCTTTTGTATTTGTTACGGTCAACTTGAAGTTAGCTGGCAGCGTGGTGCTGCCACTGTGACTTATAGGACTGTCAGCCTTTGCCCTGGCTGGTAGACTATTACTCTCATTGCTAGTCAGCGGTGAGGAGTTAGCAATAGCGCTCAAATTGTCAGCGCTTCCATTTTTACTTTTTCCAGACACACTTCCGCTGTGTTCCTTTGGTTTAGAGACGAGGGCGTCTGTAGCTGTGCGAATATTGCCAACTACCGAACCACCAAAGTCTTTCAAGCCTTGCCCGACGTCTTTGAGCACCTCTTTAGCAGCACGGTGTGACGATGCCCCATGCTGCTCTATTTTCTTCAGTTCACCGTTGTAACGTTCAAGCTTTTTTTGTAAAGTGGCTATTTTCTGAGCTGATATAGAATTATTTTTCTCAAATACCAGTTTAATACTCCTAGATTTGGCTTCATCACTGCCAGCCTTACCAGATAAGTCTAAATATTCAGTGACATGCTCCTCTTTTATTCTCTGCTCTCGCTGAATTTCTACCTTGATTTTATCTACTTTGTGCTTTAATGTCTCCTGAGCTTCCTTCTTTTTAATAGGATCGAAAGTGGCACTCCTGAAGGCATCTGGCACGTCGGTATCCACTGAGCCAGCATGCTCCGAGTCAGCGCAATCAGAGATGGCATCATCTATTTCTATGTACTGCTGCTTACTGTCAGCTACTTTCTTCCCTGGCAGAGGACTTCGTTTGCTTCTACTGAAGTCAAACTTTTTCATATCTACAGCATAAAACATTATTGTGAGGGGTTCAATAGCTGATTGTCAAAAACTGTTTTAATCCGGTTCATATATTGCAATGACAGATAGTTGGCAAGATTTAGCAAATGTTAACCACACAACAGTCATGAAGAAATATTTCTAAAGGTGCTTAATGATGGCTACAAGGAAAACGCTTATAGAACCAAGTTGACTAGAGTTAAAAGGTTGCACGGCTCCATAAAGGTTACATGATGAAATGTATCGAGCTAGATATGCGCATATCTAATGTACCACAACCAATCTCATGCACACCCCTTCATCCCGTCTTCTAACGACTAACAAAAATGCGAAATCAATAAACTATTGATAGGAGATTAAATATAGACACGGGCATCAGATTTCGTTGGCTCTTTCTAGTTAGCTAGACTAGCTAACTAGAAAGTTCTGTTTGAACTAAAAACTTGTACTGTATCCTATTGCTAACTCCCTAAAAATATTAATTACCCCTCATTTAATTAGTTTATTGATCATTATCGAGTATATTAAATTAACTTATTAATTTGCGACTGATTAATTAGTGCTGTAACACAGCCTAATCAACAGCTTTTACAGTAAGCGAGTGCTACATGGATGGAGTTATGGAGAAGAGAGATTAAAAAGTCTAATGCTCAACAAATATCCAGTCATAATACTGCTAATGAGCCTACACTGCTATCAACACAATACACCTCAATCACCTCAGCTGACCCAGAAATACCTAACTAATTAAAAACTCATGAGATGATTTTTTTCAATAACTTATCACGATCTCAAGTGGGGAATGAACAGGTCAACGAATTCATACAATGAATCAGACCAAACGACAAGCTTGTAATGACAAACAAAAGAACTTCACAACAGTGATATCAAAAATGGCCAATTTCAAAAGCGATTGCAAACACCCACCATAGAAAAAACTTGCTCATTATTTGTAGATTTATTCAAAGCCCAACTAGCTGAAGGGTGCAACTGTCAGGCTTGAGAAACAAAGGGCTATATGCTAATTGATAAAAAATATAACATTCTCCTGGTCTGAAACTTGGTGGGATAGATGGCACTGACTGCAGCGATACGTCCTCATGTAACATTTGCCAAATGATTCAAGCTTATTGTGAAATGTCATGACAACACGGGACGCGGTAGGATTAGAAGCTGAGATATGCTTTTTTCTAACCACCAGACATCTGCTTCAGTGAGGAACATTACTTATAAGCACAAATTGCAGATGAAACAAAAGAGCCACTGATGTTTCTATCTATCACTGACTACCAGCCACATTTACACGACTGCTAAATCAGTCTCACTTTCTATTTTTAGCAATTTAACAGTGAAGTGAACAATTATTAAACTTTCTACTTCATGACTAATATCCAGACTGCTATAGTCCAGTACTTACTCCACTTTTGACTCCTTGATCATAATTGAATAATTCCTATTCCAGGTTTACAAGGCAAAACTTACTGCCATCACAAGACAAAACTATGCATTGCATAAGAATATAACAACTCATCAATGAAATTGAAGAGGACAAACTTGAAATAAAAAAAATGACCCAACATGAATCAAATTTGGAGCAGCCATATACGAGATCAATATTTCTTTTCCTTGATAAATCCATTGATGCTGTTTTAAGCAAGGCAAAAAATATAGTTCAGGATTGAATGAGCCAATGATTGATCAATAGAAGATAATGCAGAATGCATGTACCAATCAATGTATGTAAGACAACTATAGTAATGCACAGGCATATATCATATCACTTCATACGACCTAATAATAACGGCTATAAGAAACTTATCGATGTTGGTTACAATTTATGATAGATTTGAAATGGTGAAAACAAATGGAAGGGGAACTGGAAAAACAGTGACATCGACCTTCAAAGTCAGAGCCAGCCAACTACGTACGCATAGCATGTATAACCTAAACTCCATGAAAAAAACGTCAATAAACTTTTTCTACCCATGCAATAATTTGATCTGATACAACTCCAATATGAGCAATTTTTTTATCAACTTGCTATCATTCAATTGTATTTGTTATCATGTTATAAAAAACTAAGATGCATAATAATAACTGTTATTTTATTTTTTCTGATTAGTATTTCAACTGTTATAGCGTATGTGACGAAAATGGAAACAGACCCAATTATCTTGATAATGATAAAAATGAAACAGAACTTTTAAGATACAACTCATTGTTAAACAGTAATCACTAGACTGGGATTGGGACTGGGTAGGATTAGAGCAGCTACAACTACAACCACATTATTTACTACTACTTTGACTACTACTGTTCCAATTTTTAATACTAATTACTACTTCTTTTTACAACTACCATCCTACCGACTACTATTAAAAACTACCTTCTCTAAAAATTGCACTATTTAATAATAATTTAGCAATATTCATTACTATTAACTACGACTGCTACTACTATTATTACTGTAACTACTACCGTAACTTTACTTACTTCCTACTCATTGTAAGCTTTAACAACAACATCATCATTATTATTATTTATTAAATTTAAATTATTATCAACTATTAGTTTTCTTTATTATTCTGATTACTATATTATTATTATTATTGTTATAATTATTATCATTAATTATTATTACTACTGGCTCAGGCTATATATATTTTCAATCATTGTTTTACTTTAAATAATTATTATGCATCATCATCATTATTATATAATTTATTAAAACGTCCATTTATAATTATCATTATTATTAAATTATTAATTATTATTTTTACTATTATTTATTATTAATTATAATAAAGAATAATATTAATAATAATTATTATATTATCATTTTTATTACATGATGTTATAAGAGTATTATTATTGTTATTATAGGTATCAATTATTTAATTATATCAAAGTTGGTATTATTATTATTATATATTATTTAAAATAATATTTATTGTTATCATCATCATAATAATTATAATTATAATAATATTATATAGTATTTATTAATATAATATTTATTGTTATCATCATCATAATAATTAATAATCATAATACAATAATTAAATTATTATATATGATATATATTATTATGATTTATGATAATAAATTAATATTATAATAATAATAATTAATTATTAATACATACAATAATAATAATAATAAATACAAAAAAATAATTATAATAATTAATAACAAACAATAATAATAATTATAATAATAATAAATATAAAGAAATAATAATAATTATATAGTTAATAATAATAAGAATCATTAATTAATAATAATAAAAAAATAATAATAATCATAAATAAATAATAATAATAAAAAACTATTAATAAAAATAAATAAATAATAATAATAATAATAATTTTTTTTACTAACCTGTTCTTTTTACCATAATAAGATTATTCAAGTGAATCTATCCAGTCGTAATGATATCCATTCGATTGTGAAAATGATAACCAACTAATACACAAATGCTTATGAACAATTATTGTACTTATATCCTACCCTTCACATCTGTAGCACTGAATAATAATAACAATAATGCTGAGGATTTACAGAAAATTGTTTTTTCAAGCGGAAATGACCTTGAGCTTTGTTGTCAAATCACAGTCGACTTTGCTTGTACAAAACCCAGTATATAACTGGACAATGCTGAGCTATCAGAAAAGACTTCTTCTTAGGCTTGGTGTTGCAAAGCCACGTCAAGTTTATTGAACACTATGGCTACAAACAAAGACTAGTATAAGTGTGTATGTAAGAAGAGTGTTTTGCCTGTCATTTATGAAACTGATAAGGAATTAAAGCAGTCCAAATCACTCCTCAGCTTTGACTCATTTGATCATTTTATGATATTTGAGTATTAAAGTACGATGGCTAACTACAGCGATGAAAGTTTTGAAGAAGAGATTGAGGAATTCATTGAAGAAGAGGAAGAAGGCAATGACCACCATGACCCTATAGCAGTCAATGTTACCTCTAAAAACTTTAATAACATATCTCGTCGTACACCAAGGATAACAAAATTCGAGCGTGAAATCAGTGCAGATGGTGCCAGTCATCTTGATGATGTATTGGATGATTCGGATAATGAATTGGAGTTGCATGGCAAAGGCGAACGTATGAAGCTTTCAAAAAAGCCACCTGATGTTTTACTTAGGCAATATCAACAACAAGTAGCAACTTGTCTCCAACAAGAAAGAGTTAGTGAGCTACGTGATTGTATTTGAATCCATGAAAATTTTGCATAATGGTTGGTGCTGTGGTGTAATATCTGCAATGATAAACAAAGTGAAAAGAATTAAAAGTTAATAGTGATAAGTAAATAAGTTGTCATCAGGAAATGGTTTCATCACATAATCCTTTTATCAAAAAATTAGCGCTTTGTCCATTGAGTTAAACTATCAGTTTTTTACATCTGTGCTACTTTTTTTAGTATGAACTAGCCATAGAAGATCTCATCCGATGTACAGCTTTATCAAGGATTGTCTATGGCGACACACATTGGAGATTTGCTAAATCCGAAGCGGAGTTGGCTCACGCATACTGGAGACATCGTTGTGAGTTGTTTAGAGAAAGAGCAGTATGCATAACCAATGTCTAGGGTGCTAGGTCGTGTTACAATGTACTTTTCTGTGCCTGTAATCTAATCACACATATAGATTGTACCTGTATTATCTATTTTCACTCTCTCGTAAAGTCACTGTCTTCTCTGGCAGTATCATGTTTGATTATTCACAATTTTCTTTGTAGCTATGGCTCCTCAAGCTCAACAGCATGCAGAGGAAGCCAGGAATATAATGCTTAGAGTTGTGCAGACAGGGGATGCTCAGGAAGATAGAAAACATATTTACAGGTATATGTTTACACTCTGCGTCTATTTACATTCTATGTCTAGTTACAATCAGAGTGATATATATGTAAAGAGTGTGGACAATGGCGTAATTTTCGATCATAGTGGTGACGGAAATGCCAAACCCCACTTTATGATTTTATTGTTGGAGGCAGAATTTGTCACCATAGAATGGCTAGATTGTACAAAGTTTTCTTTTATTGTTCATTTTGATTCTTTGAAAGTTTATCTTTTTAAAACACTAACTGGCTTGACAATTCCTTGTTTGATCAAGCATGTATAGAATGTCAAACAGGGCTCTAAATTACGTGGTTGTCAATGGCATTTCAATGGCTTTTATATTCTAAATGAAATTTCTTTGTTTTAAGATATTTTAACTTCTAATACAGTCTAATTATAAAATATCAAAAATGAAAAAATATACATTAGTTGTTTATCATAAATTTAATCACAAAAATGAAGCAATTATAAATAATAAATGATATTGATTATTAATAATTATTATTGGTGATGGTTAAGGAGTAATATAATAAATGTTCAAAGTTCTTGGTGGAGTAAACAGCTCAAGTCAAGTGAAATAATTGTGTACATCATAAATAATAATTATTAGGGTGAGCATGTTGCTGAGTGAGCAGTAAGCATTGTTTTTGATAATGATATGTATAAATACTACCATTCCTAAATTGAGACCATGAATAATAATAAATGATAATTAATAATAAATAATTATTATTCGTGGGTGATCATTAAATAATTAAAATGACAAATGTTGTTGTTCATATAACATAATTGTTGTATGAAGCTGTTCGTTATCCAGTTGTAATAACTGATTTTTACTTCCAGTTCAAAAAATTATAGGCTCAATTGAAAGCTTAAGTGACAAGCCATGTGAAACCAGGATTACTGTTTTGTTTTACTGGTGATTAACATACAAAATAATCTCAAATCTTTTCAGCGAAATGTTAACATATAGCAGCTAGCAAAATTTTTGCTGCCACCAGAAGTGAGCCTTTAATGAAATGCTCTGGACATGAGTGGCCAGACTCGTTATATTAGACTCAGGTTACATGATATGTCTATTTACTCTCTATGTTTATTTACTTTCTAATATACCTACAGGACACTCTTATCAGTCTATGTCACCTTGGGCGAGGCATATAATGCACAGAAAAAGTTCACAGATGCTGAGCTTTGTTACCAAAAAGCTGAGAAGATATTGTCTGAGCAGAATAAGTTGCAGAAGAAGTCATTGTCTGGAGATGAACTGGAGCAGGATCTTGAGCTTAAAACTGACCTAAGGATAGCTCAGGGAAAGTGAGTATGAGGACGCTCAGTCTGTACGTTACTTGTTGTTTAGGGCTTTTTCTTCATTTGAGTATAAACTCTACCTTTTTTGTGTGTTTTACAATTCAAAAGTTGCACAGTTTTGTTTTTTGTTCATGAGATTGTAACACTTGTCGCAAGCTTATCATATTTTTTGCTGGTTTTGAACAATTGCAATGAAAACTATACCAATTTATAAAAAACATATTTCCCAACTCACAAAATTTTTTTAATGTTTGAAAATATTACACTGTTTTATTTTTCTTGATGGAATCTAATTTACAAATCGCCTGCTAAAATAATGATAATAGCAATAATAATAGGACAATAAATGATAATGAATTATCGTTAAACAGCATTCATGAATGACATAATGGTTCATCACGTAGACCATTTGCTTTTAGAAACATCTAAATGCGTTTGAAATGACCTTGACACTTTGCGATGCACTCTTTTACCTTGAATATAAGTAATTGAGGATGCAGTAACAAGTCTAATAAACCGTATCTCAAAATGAAACGTTTTGTGTGCTCTCAATACTGCATTATTGGCTTGACTAGTTATGAAGCTTCATGCAATAAGACTACAATTCATTTCTCACCACTTCTGTAATTTTGAAACGGCCCACTTTGTTTGCAACGTTATCAGACGCTTTTGATTCAGGTCATTTTGAAATGTAAAAAGCATTTGAAACAACTCTGGAGATACAGCACTACATCACAACTCTGTGCTGTTGTATCATGTAGTGTTTGGGAAGACAACTCCCATTTGAAAATACACCAACAGGTAGCCTACTGCATTTGCACCATAGTACAACAGTACGGCTTTCTCATGTAATAATCATCAGGAAATGGCTAGAGCAAGACTATTTTGCTAAATACTGCACTACTTATACAACCATGGTCCACTCACCATAATCTGAACTGCTTTAAAATAAGTTGAACTATTTTGAAAATGTTTAAACGATTTGAATAAAATATGTTTGCCAACCGAAAACTGTGATTTTCTTTGTTTATTACTTTAATGTGAACTACCTATCATAAACGTAACGATCAATAGACATAATTTACATCATAGACGCAAAGATCAATAGACATAATATATATCATTCAATGAAAGGAGCAACTGTTGGAGATTATCTAAACAAATAAATGATAAGTTCTGCATTGATTAAAGTTTTTTCTATTTATTTGTGATGATTATAAATGCAGGAAAATCAGTTTTTTTCTTTTATTTTGTTAGAACATCTGTGACTTGTGTTTAGCAATAAACCGACTAGTCGTAATGAATAAACCAAAGATATTTATTTATTATTTTTATATATATTTGAGGCAGACCAACCAGCGCACTTACAATATCAGAGTATATCAACTATTATATAAAACATTCAGATAGTTTGTAATGATGTAAATAGTATTTGATGAACGTATTGCTATGCTGTGTGTCTAGTCTCACATGTGAATTGTGGGGGAGCAACTCCTAATTATAAGAAACTCCATTTACAGTTTCATCACCTCATTTTTGAACTGAATAACAACAGGAAGTTTCATCTGAGCAAAGCAAGGCGTTGATTATGTAATACATTCATTATGTAATACATTGGTTATATAATACATTGGTTATGTAATACATTGGTTATGTAATACATTGGTTATATAATACATTGGTTATGTAATACATGTTTCTCCTTCTCCACACCATTCTGCTCATTATGTTGGCTTCCTTCCTGACACAGTCTCACCCCATCACTCAATAGTTCTGAGTTGCAACTTCTCTAAGCATTCAAGCATTGTGCAATATATCGTGTCACCCAAATAATATAAGTCTTACGCTAGTGACTCCATCACTATAGTAATTGCTGGAAGCCATTGTATGCTAGGATCTCACGTCATCACTTGGCTTGATGCGCGCTTAGTTGTGGCCTCATAGATGTGATCATTTTTGTTTGCGCATACCAAGTTATGAATTTTGGTTGATGCGTTTTTGTGAGACTTTTTGCATTGCTTTTAGCTATGCCACATTGTGTAATATTTTAACATTCCGTTATGATTTTTTAAGGCCTTGAAATTATATTCTGTAGATTGGCAGCGAATCAGAGCAAGGCAGCGTCAGCAATAGCACACTTTGAAGACGCTATCAGTATGATACAATCGGAGTACGGGGATGACTCAATTAAACTAATACCGCTGTACCAGATGGTGGGTCGGGTAGAACAGAGCCGGGAAGGGGCTAACCACCTCAAGAGTATTGATGCCTACCTACAGGCCCATTCTATAGCTAATGCCAAGTATGTAGTGTGTACAGCTACATGTAGCGCGGTCTCAGTGGTCACAGTAGAAGTTGCCTCCACAATAAATGTGATAATGGTTTAATGTTTAAGTTAAGTTAAGTTTAAGTTTAAGTTTAGTGACATGGCCCTGGACTTTCCACGCTAGCACCACAGAAATAGCCTTTTCTAGGCTTTGGTCCCGTTTACGAGTCGAGTATACTTTAATCCACTAGTCATATCAGCTCATAAATCATATCAGCTCATAGAGCTTTTCAGCTCAAAACACATTTTAGCTGTTTTTCTAAAATAACAACATAATATATTTACTCACCTTGGCTCTTACAGCACAAAAATCTCCTCACATGGTATGCTGTCTCCTGCTCTATCTAACCTAACAGATCGATTAGTTTTCATTTGCATAAATCAACCAACTCTCTTTCGTCACTGATTCTATTATTTCTTATCATAATATATGGGCACATGCTCATTAAAAGGTGCTATATATTTATGAATTTTTTTTAAAAGTAAATTGCAATTTTAAACATACTGAACAGAAAATAGTTGAACATTTTTTTTATTTTCTCAGAGATCAACCTCAATTCAAGGCTTGTTTTATCGCCATCATGTGGTTGGTAGGTAGGACTATGTAATAGAAGAAAGCTTGGTGTTATTATGTTTTGTTTTGCCTTTGTGCCACTTTTTTTAGTTTTATTACAGTCCTGTTTATTCTGGTTGTAAAAGCTATTGAAGCAAGAGTAATAGGAGACTTGAGTACTAATTACTAACACATCTATTGATGGGTTCACTGGTTTAGTGACACAATCGACTAGGCTAGGTAGTCAATCTTTTAGCCAAGAGTTGTCTTCTCGTCGTTTTTTGCCAGAATGTTCTTTTGTGTTTGGAGGTAATATTGAGCGACTTTTGTTTTGTTTTGCATTTGAAATTTATTGCTGACCACTTTCTCTTGCGACTCATCTCATTTTGTTTTCTTTCTGGCTGTGCACGCTGGCTCTCAGTTGTCGCCACATTCATTTAATTAATACAGTGGATAAGTTTCAACCTACTACTTTTGTTCCAGCAGTATACAGATGAAATAAACCATAATCATTCATTATTAATATTTATGCTCGTTGCTATAATAATAAATAAATAATATAAAAAAATAATAATTTATAATAATATATATTATTATAATATTATAAATATTATAATATTATATATTATTATTATTATATTTTAACGACGCTGTGCCACTTTTTTGTGTTGTTGTTTGTTGTCGTATGTGTAGTAATTTTGTGTAGCTGCTGTTGAACTTGTTGTTGTCGTTTGCTGCAAGTAGTAATATAATAATAATGATGATGGTGAGAAGTATTATCATCATTCTTCATGCAGCATTCATGCCACAACAACAACATTGCTTATCATCATCATTTTATTATTATTACCAGTAATAATAATACTACTCCTCAAGTCACTACTGGTACTACAAAAAAAAAATAGTTACTACTACTTCTTAGTACTACTACTATTACTAATCACTGCTGCTATTTATTTTTATTATATTATTATTTATTATTCATAACCGTGATAATAATAAATTACAATAATAAATTTTGTTATTGTAATTTATTATTATCTCCCACTCTTGTATGTACACCAGCTCTTTAATAGCTGTAAAAGCAGGCAAGGTTGTGGAATATCTTTATGAATTACATGCTAGCAGATTCAATGATACTATAACTAAACATATAGAACTGAGTGTTTTGAGAAAGATGTTTATTTAATAGTTATCCGTAGACTGACTGTAAAAAAATCTACTACTATTCTTTGAACTAGAAAAGATGGTCGGAGTTATATTCTCAAGATAATTTAGTTCAGCATGAGACAGACAACTCCAATATGATAATTTGATATTCCATTCTTTTAAGTGAATCTGTTTGCATCAACCATAAGGGCCCACGGTACATTGGCATGTTAATGGTTAACTATATAGTTTCAAAATAATTTTTTTGTAGTCGCAGCTATGTAAGCAGTGCAATGATTGGTTAAATTTATCCAGCAAATTTATCCAACAGTCATATTCATCCCTTTTTAAATGTTGTTACTAACAGCCTGTGGTCCTAAGTTATTGAATATTCATTAACTCAACAACATTTGAAAATTAAACCAACACTGTGGACTAGTTTATATATTGACGCTTAGTCTTAATAAAACTACACTCGCATGAGTTTTTTGGATGTTAGGTTATGATTTTTTAATGATGATGTATAACGAAATTATAATTAATATGTTATTTATTACTGGAATAAACTAATAGGATAATAGTTCTTATTGTTGCCCTATGTCATCTAGTATTAAACAATCAAAAACTTGATTATTATTATTATAAGGACACTGATAATTAATTTTGGAGTAAAAAATAATATACACACAGCTGCTGCTTCCCTCATATATATCGGACATCATAATAATTTAGCTAAATCAATAGTACTTATAATATTGTCTTAGGTAATTGTTGTTTAACACATACTACTACCTACTACTATTGCATGGCTTGCTTCATTCTCTCCACAATCCACAGAACTTTGGTTACGTTTTCCCCTACGTCTATTGTATCATGTATATATGCATCCCTAGAAAACTTTTATTGTCATTGACTGCTGCGTGAATTATAATTGTTGTTAACCAAGTTTGCGTTTAATCGTAGCTAATGATAAAATAATGATAAATGATAATAATGATAAAATTAGCAAATGATAGAATAAGTTACCACAACACAAAGATGTACAAATTTATTACCATATGATTGTTCCTTAATTTTCAACTTTTCAATTTGTACTAGAAACCTGTTCAGTGTCATGTACAAGCTTATACACGCTTTCGCCAAGAAAGTATTCACATTACAATGTCCTGCGCAACATGGTATAGCTGTGGGTCATGCTCCCCTAGTCCTCATTAATTTGCATGTGGAAATTCAGCCCGGTCAAGTTAACTAGTTCTGACTGCCTGCTGCAAAAACTTTGTGATTAAACGTCTCCTGCCCAATATTCCACCCTAAAAGCCTGTTTTGTTGCACTTACGGTGTAGTAAGCTGGTTACTGCGAAAAGTATAGTAAACTACCGTATGTAAATGTATAACCGATTGCTCTGTAATAACTTTCTGTAATGAATTACACTAGTCTTCTGAAACAATGAGGTACTCAAACTGACCAAGCAAAATTGTGTCCTCTGCGTTGGACATCAGCATTGAGCAATTAGTTATGTACAATACACTTATTCATACGAGTGGAAGTAAATCAGAAAAATTTAATCGTCAAATAAAAAGAAATGATTTTGACATGTTAGTATGGTGGCTCATAACGTTAGACGGTTTTGTTTTCAAAGCGTATGAACGGATTTGAAATAGTCCAGGCGGTTTGCAAAGCGTCTTTTACATTGAAAATAATTGGGTAATTGTAGTAAAATAGCCCAAGAAACTACGTTTAAAAACGGGATTGTTGGTTGTAATAAATTAATCGTCGGCCTCAGCAGTTGCGGGACTCATGCTATAAAACTGTATTTCCTGTTTAACAATCGTAAATTCAGCAAACCGTATAGTTGTCTTACAAATAATTTATATGACTTAGAAATAATTCAGATGATTTAAAAAATTACAAACCGTATGGACGCTTTAGAAAGTGTATGAACTATTTACAAACCGTATGAACTATTTCAAAATAATCTGAACTGTTTTAAAATAGTCTAAACTATTTTGAAATAGTTGGAAAAGTTTGCAAAGCACATGGCTTTTGAACCAAAAGCTATCATCATCATTTTATTTATAGCCTCTATACATATTTATCAACATAGACCCAAATCAAAAGACAGACCAAATTAATTAACTGTATAAAACTGTTGCTGAATATAATCTCTAAAATTAATTTTTAAATTTATAGTTTGGTTGTATATATTATTTAAAATAATTCAAAACAAATAATATTTAATAAATAAAAACAATTATTAAATAAATAAAAATATTTATTTAATTAAAAAAAATTCCACCGTTCGGTGTTTAGGAAAAACATCAATCATAAATGGACTGTAGATCTATAATCAATAGAGCGAACCAGCAAATCTGCTCGGATTTTCAAAGCTCACGACACGAACGATTTCACAAAACGTTCAGAAGTTTTGCGAAAGTTCAGACTATTTCTAATTCGTTCAAACGGTTTGGAAAGCGTTCAGACGTTTTAAAACACAAAACCTTCTGAGCCACCATATGTTAGTCTATTTTCTCCAAAATAAAAACAGTTGGAATGGATTGCTGGATAACAAGTGGGTGAGGCCTAAAAAGGTTGAAACAAAACATACCTGTACTAGCCTGTCCTCGTGTCAGAAATGCAAGCTTCAACAGGCTCCAGGTTCTTGGTGGTGCCTGCTTGATCCACAAGGATTTAAACTGCCCCAGTTCAGATTTAAAGTCCCCAGTCTAGTGGAAAAGATTCAACTTTCAAAACTAGCCACAGGCAAGAATAGTTTGGTGGAGTTTTTAAATATTACAAGAGTGGGCTCATCCCCATATGTAATCATGTAGTCAACGCTGCTAACATGTTAATACAACTAGTTTACTTGGTTTGTGTACAAATGTGCTGCAGTTACCCTTTGTTTATTGCTCCTGATCAGTAAGGTCTCCTTGGATTGTCGCTCTGCGTACCAGCAGCAATGGTTTGCCGTTATTTGTAGCTACAGTGAAGGTACAGAAGAGCTTGCAGAGACAGGCTACCAGCTGGCGTTAGCTTACGCCAGAGCTGCCTCTACTGACAGCGACGCTGAGAGTGAGTGCAACAGCTTATCATGTTTAAGGCGCTGACAAAACTTCATAGCTTTTGTGCATAATTTCATTATTTTTTTTACTTTTATTGATTGCATTATTTAAATTTATAAAACATTTTACATGAAGTACCTAGTGAGCAGAAATAGGCATTTGATAAATCTCAAATCTTTCAAATCATTTAATACGGCTTTGGAGTCGTCTTCTATCTTTTTAAATAGACAACTCCATGTTTCCAATTCATTATAGTTAATCTCATCACCTGCTTGTCACATTGACTTGACTACATAAGCAATATTTTGGTCCCTGAAGGTTGAAAGCGAAAGAAGGGCTTAAAAAAGCTTTATTTTACTAAATTGTTTTTTTTTTAATTTAATCTAATTTTTTATGGTTTTTAAGTTTATTAAAGAAGCACCATGGAATTATTCATATATATGGCATCTTTTTCATGTTGCTGGACATGGCAGTCTCAAATCGGTTGATAGAGTACTTATCTAACTATACAGAAAGGGCATGCTATATATTATGATACTACTTGTACCACCACAATACCAAATAATTTCATTTTTGTACCTAAATTGATGCAAAAACTAAGAAGTAACAGGATTTCAAAGAAGGTATTTAAATAGATCATGTCTTTTTCTCAGTTGACAATATAATCGTTTGATTGATGGCTCAACGCTTTACGTCAGAACCTCATTAATCAAATGTTCAGTTTTTATACAAAATTCAAGGAAACTAAAGAAATTTTATTGTGAGCTAGTAATTAATTAGTTTGGTTGATCGCAACGCCTCCAATTCATCTTGTTTTATTTTGGCTAACAAATTTACAGCCCATGATGATGGGTACCGCTTTACCTGTAATTTTTGTAAGTTACTCCTGGGCTTTTAGGTCTTAGTATTGCAAAACAATAATTTAATGCCCTTTTGGCAACTGTTCATGAGCGGACAACTCTTTGAACTAATTTTTATGGGAATAAAGATATTTCAAGCTTATTTATTTTTCATTGAAAAATGGAAAATAAAGTCTGATTAACTCCATTTATATTGGTAAAGAATGTCTTGAATTTTATTTAATTTCCCATTATAATAATCTTTGTACATTAAGTATATTTAGTTTAGTGCATGTATATGTACATTCCTTTATATGGCCAATGGGTATCAGTTCTAATCTCGCTGTGGTCCGTAAGCGACCTATTTTTATGGCTGCAGCACCAAATGACGGACTAGTTTCTACCTAGACTGACCTAATAATGCTCATAAATTCTGTCATAAATGAAGTTTTTAGAAAAAATATGAAAGTTTTACATCAAAATTTTATTTTTCAACAATTTTTAAAATTTGTTTTCTATTTTGTTATTTTGATATACTCGAGTAAAGGTGTAGTCAACCTTTATAAATTTTTGTGCACTTAAAAAGTTGGGACTATATTTTTGACGTCATGACATTGTTTCAACAGTATTTCAGTTTATGAAACAAAGATTAGAGACAAGACTTTCTGTAAACAGTCATACTATTGGTTACGTATCTGGCCACATAGCTTTGTTAGCAACAAAAAGGGATATTTCAGTCGTCATTCATGGCTGTAACAATGGAGCCCCATCTGTGAACGCTTGCGGAACTTGTCTTCAATGTCTGTAGCTCAAAAGAACAATCTAGAACTCATATCAATTCTCCTTTGTACTAGTAGAATTATCTAAAGTTTTACTAGTATGTGAACTATTCTACCAGTAGAAGTGCCGTTACTGGTACAGTAAAATATGCCAGCGCACTCAATATAATTGTATCTAACAAAACTTTTCTTTTAGAAAGTTCGATTACAAACAGACTAAACGCTAACAAAGGCAATTGCCCCTATTTATTTCTCACGACCATGTGCCTAACTAAACGAGCAATTTTTCATTTTCCTGTAATAACACTCAAAACTGAAGTTTCACACCTTTAAAATCTGAACTGGCCCAACTTTTATCTCATTTTCTTTGAATTATTGCTATGAATACACATTGATTTCTCATAAAAGTGTCCCGTTATGGCTCTCTGTAGTTACCAAGTATTCTACGCCCAACAATTTGGCATTAAATGCTGTTTCTTTGAAGACGAACGCATTCTTGTGGGATATATTGATCTTCTATTGGCAATGAGGTGTTAAAATTTACTGCTTCATTTGCCGAGTGATTATAAATGTAAAATTATTTGGGCTCTCATCCAAATAGTTTTATAATGCGCTGTAATCATTTAGTGGGGGCTATCTCCTCGTCAAGCTTCACAGTCTAATAGCTCGCTGATATCTTATTCATATTCCGGCTACGATAAATTCATTGGATTAAGGGATTTCGAGCTCTGTCATCAACATGTTTTAGCGTTTGATCTTGTATTATCCGTCTTTGACTTAACTGTTTTATGTAATGTTGCCCAGCATTGTTTATGGACCTTCAATGATATGTGAAAAAGTGAAGGTTTCATCTACAGTCCAACTACTTCAGACATTTCTCGTCTGTTTTTTACCGATGATCCAGTGTTTTTGAGTAACAAACAAACCAAAAAATATTTCAAGTCATAATTGGCAAAATGCATTTCCATGTTTGCCCGTTGACTTGTGGACGTTGCAAGTTCTTGAAGTGTATAAAACAGTATAATGATATATAATAAAATAAAATAATAACTACATTTGTGCTAATAAGAGCCATAATAGGGATTTGAGTTTTTTAGCATTTAATTGCAGAGCTATGGAGCAAAACACTTCGGCAATTTTACAATGCACCTTTGTTTCTCTATTTTTATACCTACTGCAATACTCTATCGGCATAAGAAAAAAATACAAGAAAAACACAGTCAATAGATTGGTCAATATTGAGTTTCCTGCAATACAAGTTTTATAGCTTCGTACTGTGAGACAAATCTATTGCTTCATTCAGAATTAGAACAAAATCTTGTTTGAACTCTGCTCTTAACGACTACCGACTACCAACTGGTGTACGCATTCATGTCTGCAGTTCAATGCTATTACTGTGAGCGTCCAACATTAATAATAATCCTTGCTAATCTCCATAACATAAATATGTTTTTGTACCAACCACTAATGTACATAAATATATATTCCCTATGAAAACACCTCACTGATAATAAACACACTTCTATTTTTCGGTCGCATTCAGTTTTCTTCCGGAACTTCCTTGTAATATTTATGGCGGCTTAGTGTCAAAAGTAATGTTTGCTATGGTAGCCGTAATCTTACTGTAATATCGGGTGATTGCTGTTTCTGGTCTCATTTAGAAATACGTTAACGATATCTTCACATTAAACAAAAAAGATTACTTATAAAGCTATAATGCGCACATTTGCATGTAGGGCAGACGGTGACCTGAGTTGACCCTCAGGCTCTGCAAATTGTGTGACCAATTAGGGATTGGAGAAAACTGACCTGAAGCAATGTTCAAGATTACAAAAAATTTAACATTTGATCAGTCAAGAACACGAAGTCAATATTAAAGAAAGTATTCACTACTAAAATACTCCATCTGTAAAAAAAGTATACGATATTGATAATATACTAATTACTAAAATATAACGCAAGGAATTTCCTCCCCTGAAACTCTGAACATAAAAATGCATTACGATTGCAAAATACTAAGTGGCGAATTAGACTTGGCCATCTGCAACTAAACTGCTGAGGTGCCCATCGAAGTTTCCCTCAGCAACAATGCAGTATATTGTTACCCCCCCCCCCCCTTCCCCGTCTGCTCTAGAAAATACTCAAATTGCCTTTATGTACTTGGAAAACTGGTTTAATAGTCAGAGTGGAAATTTCATATTCCAGCTCCCTCTTCTCCGCCCACAAAAAGTGATTGTGTACAAGTGCACTAGGTATCCTCACTGCTGAGATTCTAAACATCTAATATTCAACATCTATGTTTAGTGGTTTATAGGATAGTGTCATGTGTTAAATGTCAGCGTGCAACAGTATTTACCTTAAAGCTGCCTCAAACTTTCATAACTATAATAAATGAAATAATGGTTGTGATTAATCACGTTATTAAACTGCCCGTTGGTCACTTCCAACTTGTGTTATTTGATGAACGGATAGCTTGAATGGTTATCATCTATAAACAGCGATCGTCACATTTGTTCATGGTTTTGTCATGCCAGGAAACTCCTACACAAATCGCGTATGTAGTTACAGCGGTTGTGGACAGTTACTCACTGTCTATACATATAGGCTTCTTGCTCAGATGTACGACAGTATATTCCATTTCTACTGATGTACAGAATTTATATATGCATTAAAAGAGAGATGAATGAAAAATGTTTGCATTTTTTTGCATAATCAGACATTGCCAAAATGTGTCAAGCTAGATATACCAAATGTGAAAAGTTGATAGCGTGCAGGTGTGAGGGGGCTTTGAAGCTATTTTGCAGCAGTCTACAAAAGTGAAAGCTCTGTTGGGCAATAAATAATGATATGAGCTATATGCGTCAAACTCTCTACAGACAAAAACAGTCTATCATTAGTCAAAGTGCAGCATGTTCTTTGAAGTAGAGTCCCTTCTAAAGGCGATAAGTTCTGTGGTGTTTTCAGTTTTGTTACAAAAACCATATTACTCATTCCAGAAATGAGTTGGGTTGGCTGAAATTCTTTTGTTAAATGGTTCCACAAATTGCTGTTCCCAATCGAGCCTGTTCAAGCTTCGCCTTTCTATAATAGTTTGTATTAAGTTGTTAAACGTAAATCGTCTGGGAATGGAGAGTTTATGAGTCTTTCGTGCTTTAATGTCCTCAAATATTGGCTTTTATTTTTCTCAAAATCATTTAACAACCATTTTATGCACATAAATGTCTTGCGTAAATCATTCGCTCACGCTTATTCATCTGCATTACACCACAAGTATAGATCAATCACTTGTAACACCTTGTTTACACATTACTATGAGGTTAGTTTATGTTGAAGCGAAAATTATTTACCAGCTTCTCAGAGTTGCAGTAAAACAATTACTTTTTTCTGAAAAGTAACTTACAAGCAGTTGTTGACGAGGGCATAAGCGTGAAATGTCTCTTAGTTCGTACTTCAAATAATAATATAACTTTACGTAATATTATTATTATTACTCATATGAGTTTTGGCGATGATTAGTGATCTTTGAGTTTCCTTTGTGACACAGACAGACACGTGGGAGCTGTTGGCACATCAACAGCTAATTGCTCATATGATTAAATAATTGGCTTTGATAGTGAGGAGGACGTGAAACCTACCAACTACGCAGTTTTTTTTACGGCAACGGTTGGAGGGTTAGTTGAGACTCATCTAGCTGAGAGAGTTTAATAGCGCATTATCTTCTTAAATCCCCCGGCTAATGCTCTGCTTCTCCTACCGAATGGCTATTTAATGGTTTAAGAAGCAGTGCAAAAAGTACACAAAATAGAAGTTGAATATTAAAACTAAGTAGATTGTTTCTAACTTATCAACTCAGTGCAATAAACCTCAGTTTGTGTCCAAATTAACCTGATGCTTTTTTCGCGTTTTGTAAATAAATACTGACACGTTATTGACAATTAAAAAAAATCTGATTAAACCATTGCGTAAATCTACATACACTTGACTCTATCTGCAATACTAGGTTGTGCCTCGCAAGTGATGCCCTGAGATACTTACTTTAACTGTTCCACTTCAAAAACTATTGAAATTGCCAACCACCGGAACAGAAACCGCTTTTTCTGTTGGGGCTGCATATGCTTTCTTTGGATTAGTTTTGGCTTCAGTAATCTTGAATTTTTCATAAGTTATCAGTGCAGGTTTTTGAGCATTTGGTCTAGTCTAGAAGATGTAAATAAGCTCGACATTTCCTAACCTCAGTCATAGATATGTCAGCCGCCTTACTGATAAATACTTTCTCTACGTCTATGTAGCATCCGCAGAGAGTTACCTGAATGAATGCCTTGCCACATATCAATCTATTCACGGACCCAACCACGAGAAAACCCTCAAGTGTCAGGATGAGTTGGCTCGGCTGATGATTCGTACAGACAGGGCTGCAGAGGCTATAGAGGTAACTCCATAGACACAGTACTTTGTGTGCTATTTATGTATCTCTGCGCACTGCATGTCAGTAGAACAACATACTATGATTTTCACCTTCAAATAGATACTATTTTTTCCTAGTTTTATTTGTTTTTTTATGCAAAACTCTTCCATTAAAGTTCCATAAAAGCAATAATTATGTTTAATTTCGCAATTTTTCACAGATTATGCATTTACTACTGGTGCCTATTATGCATTTACTACTGGTGCCTATTATTCATTTACTACTGGTGCCTATTATGCATTTACTACTGGTGCCTATTATGCATTTACTACTGGTGCCTATTATGCATTTACTACTGGTGCCTATTTGAGCTGTTGTACGAGGAATGGAATTCTTTGTTATCTGAATGTTAAATTGCGCGTGGAAGCGGTCTGAATATTTTAGAACTTGTACTAGGATTTGATTTGGCATCGCCTTCATCTTGCGACATCTTGTCTGATGGATGGATTTGAAATTCTGAAAGTTTGCCTTTTGCTAGTGCTATCATTTCAGTTGGTCTATTGAAACACCCGGCAGCAAGTGTATCTGATTGTCTGAATGTGTTGATTGCAAGGCATGATGCAATTGATCTGCTTTGAAAATTGTAAAAAGGCATCAGATTATAGTTACTAAATTTGATATTTAATTGTAAATATAATTGGTTTCAGCTCAGCTTACACTGTAAGTTTCACCTGCTGGCATTGCTAATGTTCTAGATCATTCCTTGTAGTAGTCTTAGGACTCCAACCCGTTATGTATATTATAGCTACTCAAATCCACGTTACCAGCCAAGAGACAAACATTTGGAGAGAATTCACAGAGTTTAGCCTCAGCGCACAAGTTACTTGGATCTGTGCATATGTCTCAGGGAAACATGGAGCGCTCACTCAAGTCTATGAACAAGGTAAGGTCATATGCCATCTTTGTTTCAACTTTCAAGGCAAAAACACATTAATTTTACTGCAAATTTCACCGCAGTGAGCAATTCAAAATAACTATGAGATGGGATTTAATGAATTTGGATCAATGTTGTGTAACACTAGCATTTCTTATTATTTTATACAGCTTTAGCAACTATTGCCTTCAGTTTTGTCCTATAATTGGTTCCGCTTTGTTTCTTTCATCGTCATATCAAAACGCTATTTTATGGTCAGTCAGTTATTGACTTATCCCTGTACAAGACGTACTCTTAGCTAAGATAGGCACATTACACACTTCTACTAAGTATAGATTATCTCCTTTCTAGCTAATCTCTTTGTACCACTTCGTAATATATTCGCTCTTCTAGGAAACAAAGCAGTGTTCTAACTCGATGTTATTGACTGCAGTTTAAGGTCCAATCTTAACATTTCACCACCATGATCGTTTCTAAATTTTTACAAGCGTCATTTTCATTGTCGATAATTTTTATGCCATTTTCAACATCATGTACGTCAATGATTTCGTAAAGTTATCGATCTCATATATCATGATGGAGTTATTCTCTCTCTCTCTCTCGTTGAGCTGCCTTGAAAACTGCGCTATTTATAGGAGCTGAACGAGGCAGAGCAGCAGTATCGCTCTCTGCATCACCAGCACCTCTCCCAGCTGCAGGCAGCTCTAGATGACAAAGACCAGCAGCTTGCCGATGGGAAGGCCCTCTTTGAGCAACTCAAAAAGGATTTCAAGTACAACTTGAGGTTGCTACAAGAGCGTGATGAGGAGCTCGAGCAGAATGATGTTACTATAGCGCAGCTAAGGCAGCAGCTAAACCATCAACTTGACAGCGCTAGTGAGCTCGGGGTAAAAATGCACCAGTGCAGTGAGAAATGTAAGAAAATGGAACAGGAGCACAGCAGTAAGGAAGACGGGTTCAGAAAACAACTTCAATCAGAAAAGTGCGATTTTGACAGGAAGTTGAAGAACAAAGTAGAAGAGCATGAAAGACAGAAACTAGACTGGGAGTTCGAGAAGAGAGCGCTAGACGAAAAGCTCAAGGTCAGTTAGTTGTTTTGTTAATCATTTACTACAAATAGTAAATTTTGAAAATCTTATGCTTGTTAGTTCTTCTAAAATTGGGTTGATAGTTTGTCTTCTAATTTGTGCCTATTGTTTGTCTGTAAAGCGGCAAAGCGGCTCTGCTTCATCTTAGACAATTTACATATCAGATGATTTTCAAATTAATATTTTTATTGGTCCCGGACTGGTGTCTACCATTTATCACAGATTATACTCCTCCCGCACTCTACCCATTTACATTATACGTATATAACAATAAATTATGAATTATCTGTTTATAATTTTATTACATGAGGACATTTTTTATTTGCATCTTCGGCACTATCAGATCTCAAAATGACAAAAGATTTATGATGTGAAGTTTACGTATCAAATAAGAAATTTTCGATACATCAATTTGTTTTCGCACGCGGAAAGGAATTCTTGGTAATGTAGGCGTGAGTTGGCTGACAAAGCAGAGCATTCCATATTCTACTTTGTGCGTTTGAAGTTGAACTGATGCGCGTGCATTAGCATCAATGATCTCACACCCGCTTGCATCAGAGTTCTGTTTTGGGTGATTGATAGTTAACATATTTCCTCCGTTTATCAATAAATTCATTTCTCTCCACACCATTAAGCAAAGTGCTAATCCTATCTATAATCTCCTGGTTTAGTCTGTATGCAGATTTTTGATTTCATCCACATTTAAATTGCTGTTAGAACCAACCTGCTCGTGCTTAACGCGTGTTATTTTTGTCTTTATCACACCCAGAATTCTACACAATTGTGATTCAGGGTAAAGATATATTGGATTAGCGTCTGAAATGTATTAGACGTGCATTAGGTTAAGGTCCTATAGTCTCCTTCCATGAATAAGTGGGAGTTTTGGATTATAGGTAGCGAAGGTTGTACAAAGTCGTGGCTGAGAATTTTAATCTTGTGAAATCATTGCAGCTTATCAAATTTTATTGTCCAACCACTGAATGCGATTCCTCCATTTTGATGTGAATAAGTTAAAATGTTTTACTGTTATTAGTGTTTGGGCTCAAAACAAAGATTTATCTGACTGAGACATCCACACTTTGTGGCTTATAACAGATTTTCAGGTGTAAAATTGTTTTTTGTGGGAATAGAAATTAAAAGCCCGTAATGAATAATTGTTTGTTCCTGGTGACTTCTTTTTGAACTAAAATTAATGGCTCAAATGATTTAGGCACGTTTTCTGGCTTTCATAATTTTATGTGGTTTATTTTGAGACTTGATTTTTGCGTAAAAAAACCATACTAATATAGTCATTCCATTGCCCGACAAGCAACGTGTCATCATTATTTCAAGTTCGCTAAACTCAACTTGTATTGTTTTAATGCGTCATTTTTATTAATAATTTTTCCTTTTGTTCAAAGACTGATTTTAAGCAGGAGATGGAAAGGCCGTTAAATTAGTGTTTTTTTTGGGGAAAATTGCTATTGCTTGATTTTCAGTGGTATTTTTCTCACTTGTGTAAAATTTTTCGCTCAGCCTGTTGCTGTCATACATCTAAACAAATATTTAGTATTCATGCTTATACATTTCTAGATTGCTGAGGAAATAATAGTTCGAGAAAAACGTGAGGCTGAAATCTTATTTGATGAACAATTGACCAACAGCAAAAACGAATGGAAAGCCAAACTTGAAAGTTTAGAATCTGAACTTTTGGCTCATCAACTTCGTGTTTCATCCTTAACATCTGAAACGGAAAAACTTAGAGAAGATAGAGTGATAAAGGGGCAAATAGTGAATAGCTCTGAAAGTGCTCAAAGGTCATTAGAAAACGAATTGAAACAGTGCAAATGGGAGCTGAATGATTATAGGGCTATGTGCACTCGCAGGATCCAAGACTTGGAATCACAAATCGCTTTTACAGAAAAGTCGCAGCAATCAATGGTTGAAAAATATGAGCGCAAGTTGGTCCAGGCTGAAACAAGGCTTCGAGAGACGACAGAGCACTGTGAAAAGTTCACAATAGATTATAATGATCGAGTATCAAGCCTCAATGATGTAATTCGTACCTTGAAAGGAGACATTTCAGACAAGGAGACAGAGATAGCGAAGCTGGGGTGGAAGATAGAAGATTTAGCTTTGGAGAAGACAAAAATTGTTGAGGAAAGTGCTGCTGACAAGACCAAACTTGAAGAAGAACTTAAAAGGTTGGAAGCCAGTGACAATACTCGGTTGTTGCAAGAAGAGATCAATCATCTAACAAAATGTTTAGACCAAACTCGGGATGATTTGAAATTGCGAATAGCAGATATTGACAAATACCAGGCAGATTTAGCAACTGCAAATGATCAACTTTTAGAAGCTGAAAGGCAGCATGCTAGATTAGAGCTGGATTGTCAGCAAAAATGTGACCGTGTACAGCGTGAACAGTATGAAAAATCTGAAAAGCTTATTACCGGATTGTCTCAAGGGAAAGAAAAGGCCGAGGCAACAATTAGGCGTTTGGAAAAAGAGTCTGGTTTGCACCAACAAGCGATCCAAGCATTAAAGAAAGATTGCGCTGATGCTTATGACACGCTGCATGATCATGGTCTCCAAGTTAACATCGGCAAACCCCCAGGGGGTGGCTCAAAATTACATGAAGCAAAAGATATCAATTCTTTACAAGCTCAAAATGAAAATCTGAAGAAGATCATCACACAAATGAGGCATGAAATGGAGCACATTTCTTTACCAAGTCCAAACAAGTTTTCTGGATTTCCTAGCAAGCAAAATGACATATATACTAAAAGCCTTGAAGATGAAATCAAAGAACTGAAACAAACCCTTCGGAAAAAGGAAAGAAGTACTACTGATCCGAGTTATTCCCTAGCAGAACTGATTGATGCTGTGAATTCTGGAGATGACTGTGCATTAAAAGAGCTTGTAGCCAATTTGAACTCTACAATTGGGTCGTTGCGTTCTGAAAAGGTGGAGTTAATGGCTTCGAATCGGAAGCAGCAAGTCAAAATTGAAAGTTTGATGTCTGAGTTGAAACGTCTCAAGACTACACCAAAGAATGCCCAAGTTGAGTTGGAGCAAGCAAAGTATGAACTTGGTTCAATTACACGCAAATTTGAGAGTCAGAGTTCATCATATCAACAGAGAATTTCTGAGTTGGAAACCCAGTTGGAAAGTAGTCGAGAAGAAGCTGCGCAATATCACAAAGGTTTGCTTACAGCAAACACCGAGCTTGAGGCCATGTCTACTGAGTTGTCTACTCTGAAGATGTGTCAAGCCCGGTCAGGGAGTGTTATCAATTATGGAGCACAAGAGCTCGTTATACAGAATCTTCAAGATGAGGTGAGTTTAACCAATTTATATATTGGTTGATGCTTTTTCCAATATGATCATTTTGTATCAGGTTTTGTTTGTGGCATTGTTTGTATGCTAATCTTCGTTTTGTTATTTCTATGGCTTTTAAAAGTCCACAACGTTTTGGTTTGCAGAATGAACGACTGCGGAACATGATAAAAGAAAAGGCTGCTGGTCATAATAGAGGTGATGAACTATCGAAAGCTTTGGCAAAAGTTTCACAACTGAACAAAGAAAAAACAGTGTTGACGGAGCTGAGCAATAGGTTACGCTCGGAATTATCTAAGGCGGGAATATCGCTGAATAAACCGGTCACTTCAAACAAACCTAAAAGCACTCAAGTTGACTCTAGTGTGAGTCATGCTGTCACAAATAAACTTGACGAACTAGAGAAGTTGCAGTACGAATATATGAAAACAAATATTGCGAAGACATCACAGCATCCTCATTTACCAAAAGATCATAGCTCTGATATACAAATTATTGACAATTCACCTCCTACCAAACAACAGCGAAAAATATCAACCAGACAGTGCCATACCCAGTCTCGGCAGCTACCACAGTTTATTGAGCAAAGTTCTACTGCCAGCTCGTCACTGAAAACTAAGGGAAGACCTATCGCTTTACAACCTTCTCTTCCAAAACCCAAGCCTTCATTTGTAGCTCCACCACCTAAGAGTAAATCAAAAACCAATGTTGCATGGGTTGAAAATAAAAAAACACAAAAGTCTGCTGCAAGCCTTCAAGAAGAAGCCGAAAGCGTCTCGTCCGAAGCAGCCAATAAGGACCCTAATTCTATTGTTTATTCACCAGATCATCATGATTCCCAAAACCATCCTGGTGTGCTAGACTCCATGGATTTAGGCTCTTCAATACAGGATGTTTGGAAAATTCTGGAAGAACAGCCTAGTCTTGACTCCACCGCTCCTAGCTCATAGTATAAGTCATAGTTGTGTCTAAATGTTGGCAATATTTCTTGGGTGACAATTATTTGACTTTTTTAGCTTTTCACTTGCATCTTAAGCTGTGTTTATTTTGTTGTGCTCTTCATTTGTGTCAAATCTAGAAATGGTGTGCTCAATATTACATGTAGGCAAATGAAAAGATTTGTTTGCTGTCAATGTCAATTTTTATGTATGCTCTTATTGATAATTTGTTGTCTGTGGTTGCTGTAGTGATATTGGTAAATATAATAGGTTGTAAACGGTTTCATTTGAACTGTATTTCAAACTTCAAATATTATTTGGTGTCACAGAAATGTAACTTCCTTACGGAACAGTTTTATATCCTCAACAGTCTGACCAGTATGAAATGCACATACCGCACAAATATGAATCCATTGTACAATACAACAAGCCACAATGTATATTTGTTTGTTTCAAACCATTGGTGCTACATGCTCCTTACATGTGTTAGCTGTAACTTGGAGAGAAATTCTTTTCATACTCTGATTATTTTGAAGGCTTTTTCTAGTGTTTAGATCATCTTGATAACGTTTAAACAGACTAGAAACCTCACAGTCAGTTGACTCCATGCAATCGACCTGCTACAAGAAAATACCACAAGTTGTACTGTAAACCACAATCTGTTTGAATAAAGTGTACTAGACTACCACTTAGATATAAACATGCCACACCTGTTACTTACGTCACTTCTGTGGTATTCCATAAATTAATTTATTTTTATACCACATACATTCTTAATGTCGTGTCACTTGCTGCTATTATTTTTAAAGAGGGACAATTTAAGGTGGGTTGCTAATGAAATTGAATTGAATACTTTTCATTTTGCTATTAACCTAGCAATATTTTCCTAGTATCACAGGCACTGAAAGTTGGGGTTTTTGAGTGATCACTCCAACGACATAAATACGTTTCACTAGCATAGGATGTTGGACAGGCGGGAGCGACCTACTTGGTCAGTGCAGTATCAGGATATCAAAGAGGTATTGCAGCATCGTAATGTTTCACCTTCGTAATCTTCCATTCATTTTTTGCCACAGAAGCATCTTTTTATGGCGTTTTTATTGTTAAAAAAATAACAGCTGACATCTTACTTTCACACTTGCTGCAGATTGCTTTTATATCACCATCACAATTATATGAAAATCATTCAGGAAGTTCCAGATATTATGTGATGCTGCAATTTTAGTTAGTAATATATGTTGTTAAATCTCTAGTAGCTTACAAATCCACTTTTCCTCCAGTAGGTCATGCCGATTTATACCATAGTATTCAAATGTATAATAATGTCTAAGATTAGCCGATAATCTACTGGATTCTACGGTTTATCAAACATCTGTAAATGCCAGGTGTCTTTAAGCCATGTTAATATTTTAGTAAAAATTGTTGCTAAGCCTTGCTTAATAAGGCGCTTACCACCGTCAATGACAAATTATCTACAACCTTCTATCTATGAGTTCATACGTCAATGGGGGCATTGCAACAATTATTCTCCGTGTTCATGATAGATACATTTATCTGTATAACCATCTACTTCAGTACGCTGACATTTTCTATTGATTAAACTTGGGGATAGCAATTGGTTCTAATACTCTCAGGTGATCTTTACGAATCCTTCAGGGCAATCCTTTGGTTACATTTAGTGACATGAGGTGATATTTATCAGTTCTGAAGGGGTGAAAGATATTCAATAATTTCAAGTTATTTTTTAACACTTTCTGTAATATTATTTGTTAATACCAGAGATGGTCAATTATTACTGAATAATAATCATCAAACTGCAATTGTCTGATCTTTCTAAAACAACTTAATAAATAATTAATATTATAATCCATTGAAAGAAAATCCTTAAGATTTCTTTTTAAAGTTGCAGAATTGATGGATGACATCGCAGTGTTTTACAAAATAATCTCAATACCAAACGCTCTTGTTTCACTAAAAAGTTTTATAATCAAAGTTGATCGATCAAGTATTTAGATTGTCGAGTCCATGTCCCACTCTCACTATATTGTCCGCACAAAAATCGGTCATTTTGAAAGGCTTACACCGATTATGTCATCGACCATTAAGCACACGGCTAAAGTGGATCAATTCATTACCTTTAGGACTCTAGCCATCTCATCTGGCCAGGTACGGAGGGGCTTATCCTTCTGATGCTAGCGGAACGGCTTTCTCCAACCAACTGAACCTAAAATACTCTACAAATCCTGTTGAATAGCGAGATAATCTGTTGAAAAGTTATGTCTTTGCTTCTCAGATCCTTGGGAGTTTGTGCATTATCTGTAACGCCTGTTTTTGGGCCGAAAGGCACAGATGTCAACTACAGCCACACTTTGATATGTATCTCCCTGTTATACGCTATCGAGTTGCTAGAATCCTATTACTGCCAACTGACTGAGCCCAACAATTTCTGTACCATTTCAACATGATTATTTTTAATTTTATTGTCTTTTATCTCTGTTTGATATGAGTGCTCTATACTTCTCAACATGTATAACCTTTTTGTATAGTGTCTAGAGATACAGAAGTTCTTGTATGGAGAAAAAAGTCGAAAGGTGAAGGACACACAACAGACTATCGATGTTCTAATGTCAGACCCACAGCTGGCTGCTAAAGTCTCACGTAACAAAGTAAAAGAGCTTTCGTCTCGGCCAAGGTTTAACACTATTGTTAAGGGTGACCAGGCTATGGGAGGCTTTAAGGCGTGTTTTTAGGCGTTCATATAAATGTGTTCACAAATGTTCTCTTTTCTTTATTTTGTCTGACGTCACAATCATGGTTCTGTTGTGTTTATTGTTTCAGTGATTTGTAATAAATAAAACATTTCTCAAAGTTTTTTAATTTGATATATAAAAAATTGGATATTTTGAAATAAGATAGCCATGCGTAAGTTTATTATAGTTTGTCACTTCTGTCTCATGAGAAGACAACTTCTAAAATGGTTTTTTGAAGTAAATACAATTTATACTGTACTACAACACCGATTCTAATTATTTATATGAACAAGGTTACAGGCCACTCCTTTTCGCTGTTTTTCTCTATTTTGTTGTAATGCAATTCCTTAATCCACCAGATTAGTAGCTCTCTTTTGATCTGTGAATTTGGTTGCTAAGTTGCCAGTAACCTTGGCAACGGGATTAGCACAACGAGTATATAAACGGTCAGTACAGGATAGAGAATTCACTGAACAGAGCTGCCTGGACAGTCATACAGACTTCATCTTTTCCAAAAGTAAGTGACTGTATACTGAATATTGTGTTTTAGTATAATAATTGGTGGTTGAGCAAAATTGTTCATTTTTCAAAAAATGTATGTTGCATCCCTATGAATACTCATCAGATCTTTTTATCCATTTTCTAAAATAAAATTTTATAAAACTTTATTGTGTTCAGACTTGAATGCAAATAATATATTCTCACGGAATCTTTTCCCCGCAGTTCAGCTTGTTTTGCCTGTACTAGTTTATTATGTGCCACATCACAACTTTCACCAATACAAATGAGTTATCTAATAGTATTTGTACGCATCACTTGATATTTTAGGAAACGACCTGTTAATAAAATGGCCAAGTTATTCGTCGTATTGGCTCTAGCAGCCGCCATTGCCGTGTGCAGTGCTATTATTGGACCACGTGGCCCAGACCCCCGTGGTGAGTAAGGGATATTTATTTTTTGAAAGTTTTAATTTGCTGTGTTATTCATGTCAATTTTTCACATTTTGTTTCATTCACCCAGGAATTCTGAGCACGAGAACTTATATGCTGTAGGGCTGGTATTGAAATAGCTCAAACATGTTTTTTTAAGAAACTCTGCTACAAACTGTAATCAGGTCAGGATTTATTGCGTTGTTGCGCTGTCCATGTATCTAGACATATGATTGGTTACAGCACGCTGCAATGAGGAGGGTAACAAAGCTGTTGACACAGACAACATGTGCTGGTATCACGAATGTGTCTTGAATGATAATGGAGATCTCTCATTCCTACCAAGAAGGTGCGCTTTGGGATCAAAAGTCAGCTACAACTTTGTTGAAGGACAGCACAACCCATGTACCATCAACTTTGATTCTGGTATGTCCAATATTCACTTGAAGTTGTCCTCCCTCTAGTGTGACAACTCCTACATATTGCAGTAAATCTAGGGTCTGTAGTGAAGTGATTATCTATTGGATGTAAGTAGATTTAGTTTACGGATTAACCGGATTATCACATAAATTGTGTTCTTTATTGCTGAGGTATTATCTGCTTGGATTAACTTCATTGTTGATCCGTAAGTAAAGATTAGGCTCAATAATCCGCTGCACCAATGCCACAACGCTGTAAATCATGTTTCAATGATTAGTTGATTTAGTATGTAAGGGCAGTGATTTGATCTAGATTGTTCTGTGTTAGCTATAACATCTGTTTCTTCTATATAGTATACGGCTACCCATGTGACAGAACAGCTCCATCTATTGATGGTCCCCCACCTTGCTGGGCCCAAAATATCCGCCCTGTGTGCTACAATGGAGGTAGTCCAACCTACGAGGCAGACAAATGCTGGTGTAACTGCCCCGATAGCTGGCAGGGTAACAATGACTGTAGCCTCCCTACCCAAGATGTAACAGGCCTGCCAGTCGGCAGTAACATCTGTATGTAGTACCTAAGATTTCCTCAATAACCATTCATTGAAGTTGTTACTACAAATGATGAAATTTAATTATTCTCCTACTTCAGGTGTTGGCGGTCAACCTCAGGATGACTACTGTTCGTTGCCAGGAGGTGGATGTTTGAATGGTGGCGACTGTTTCAACCAGTGTGATACCTTCTGGTGCGATTGCCCAGACCATGAGAACAACGACTACTATGGAAAGAGATGCGAACGCAACCCTCAGTAATCGTTGATCACGATTATTATTTTCAATTCGCTCAATCATTATAATCCTGTATTAGCCTTGGGTCTAACTGGACAGCATTTGGTGATAATTATTTATTATTCATGTGTAGTTGCTTTGTTAGACATCTGCTAGATATTCTAGATCGTTTTCTATTGTAGAATTTACTTTTCTAAAGCTTAGTTTTGGTTGCAAAATATACGGATCTAAACTAATCAAATATGGGTGTTGTGTATAAAAGTAATTTTCACTTGACTCAGATGATCTGATACCAAAACAACAACAACAAACAAACAACAACAGAACACCAACATTATTGATATAGTCCTGATCCTGTCTATTATATCCATCAAATGGAATAACAAACTCAAGCTACGTCACACTGCACGAGTAAATGTTCTCCATTGCTATACAAAGTATATTGTACTAACACGCGGCATGTTAAGTTTCAGAAATAAGGAAAGCTGACTGGCAGCAACAAATACAAATACGATTTTACTTTTACCTTGTTCTGCAACTCATCAGGATGAACTAACAATTGCATACAACAGATTGTTAACACCTTTAGCCTTTAAAAGCTGGATTACATACTACTTACAAGTGGAGTTGTGCATCCTTTAAACAAGAAACTGTTTTCAACGCAAAACTCAGCTTGCTTGTCCTTCTTTTTAGACCAAAAGTTAGCCCAAGTTTGCAGCCTAAATTATGCATTACTTCAGCCTCAGGTACTTAAGCCTCAGGTATTTGTGTTTTGATGAGCTAGTTTTTTATCAGTGTTGGTGTGTAGCTTGTTTTGCTGAAAGACCAAGCAAATTTCTGATATATCTGGGAAGTCACCAAAAACAACCCTCACAGAAAAAATATGCAAAAAAGTTTCCAGGCAGCTGATTACTTCAAAAGTAGACATTTTGGAAACATTTTTTAGCAATTATATGCTCCATACATTACTTTATTTTTAGATTATCATTATACAGTATTGTAGCAGTTACCATGACAGGAAGTCAAATATCAGCCATCTTATAATACATTTGCAATATATAACTAAGCAAAATGGGACAATAAAACGCAGTTTTGTTGTTTTCTCGATAGCCAATAAACACATTTGCAAACATGTGAGAGTTGCAAGCGGTAGTTGTTTGCTCTTGCAACACAAGCAGACAACTCCGCAAAAACAACAAAATCTCAATTGACAAAGTAGTTGTAGAAATAAAGTTATGTTACCTTCTCCCAGTGACCAGTTGGAGAGTAGTAGTGCCTTGTCATGCACTTCTGTCTAATGAAATGATGAGTCTTTGTTGTGACTAATTAATAAAAACAATGCTCTAACTATAATAATGGCATCGAGAACCATAGAGCTTGTGTACACTGCTGTTAGTAGAGGCTGTATTTGGCTAATATCTCTTCCTATGCTACAGCAAACGAGCTGCTGTAGCCGTGACACATCATGAAACGAGCTGCTTCCAACAAACCTATATTGATGGCGCCGCTTGCCTGTACTACTGCTGTACCTGCGAAACATCATCAAAAAAACGCTTCAACTAGTTCACCCATAATTATATTTTTATGTTTGTTCGACCTAAAGAAATAATTATAGTGCTCCTACACTCAATACTACACTCTATACTGCACTCCCTCCTACACTCAATACTACACTCTATACTGCACTCCCTACTACACTCCCTACTACACTCCCTACTACACTCCCTACTACACTCCCTACTACACTCCCTACTACACTCCCTACTACACTCCCTCCTACACTCCCTCCTACACTCCCTACTACACTCCCTACTACACTCCCTCCTACACTCTCTACTACACTCCCTCCTACACTCCCTCCTACACTCCCTACTACACTCCCTCCTACACTCTCTACTACACTCCCTCCTACACTCCCTACTACACTCCCTACTACACTCCCTCCTACACTCTCTACTACACTCCCTCCTACACTCCCTCCTACACTCCCTACTACACTCCCTCCTACACTCTCTACTACACTCCCTCCTACACTCCCTACTACACTCCCTACTACACTCCCTCCTACACTCCCTACTACACTCCCTACTACACTCCCTCCTACACTCCCTACTACACTCCCTACTACACTCCCTACTACACTCCCTCCTACACTCTCTACTACACTCCCTCCTACACTCCCTCCTACACTCCCTACTACACTCCCTCCTACACTCCCTACTACACTCCCTACTACACTCCCTACTACACTCCCTACTACACTCCCTACTACACTCCCTACTACACTCCCTACTACACTCCCTCCTACACTCCCTCCTACACTCCCTACTACACTCCCTACTACACTCCCTCCTACACTCTCTACTACACTCCCTCCTACACTCCCTCCTACACTCCCTACTACACTCCCTCCTACACTCTCTACTACACTCCCTCCTACACTCCCTACTACACTCCCTACTACACTCCCTACTACACTCCCTACTACACTCCATCCTACACTCTCTACTACACTCCCTACTACACTCCCTACTACACTCCCTACTACACTCCCTCCTACACTCCCTACTACACTCCCTATTACACTCCCTACTACACTCCCTACTACACTCTCTACTACACTCCCTACTACACTCCCTACTACACTCCCTACTACACTCCCTACTACACTCCCTACTACACTCCCTACTACACTCCCTACTACACTCCCTACTACACTCCCTACTACACTCCCTACTACACTCCCTACTACACTCCCTATTACACTCCCTACTACACTCAATACTACACTCCCTATTACACTCCCTACTACACTCCCTACTACACTCCCTACTACACTCCCTACTACACTCCCTACTACACTCCCTACTACACTCCCTACTACATTCCCTACTACACTCCCTACTACACTCCCTACTACACTTCCTCCTACACTCCCTACTACACTCCCTACTACACTCCCTCCTACACTCCCTCCTACACTCCCTACTACACTCCCTACTACACTCCCTACTACACTCCCTACTACACTCCCTACTACACTCCCTCCTACACTCCCTACTACACTCCCTACTACACTCCCTACTACACTCCCTACTACACTCAATACTACACTCCCTACTACACTCAATACTACACTATATACTACATTCAATACTACACTCAATACTACACTCTATACTACATTCAATACTACACTCAATACTACACTCAATACTACACTCAATACTACACTATATACTACATTCAATACTACACTCAATACTACACTCTATACTACATTCAATACTACACTCAATACTTCACTCAATACTACACTCAATACTTCACTCAATACTACATTCAATACTACACTCAATACTTCACTCAATACTACACTCTATACTACACTCTATACTACATTCAATACTACACTCAATACTTCACTCAATACTACACTCTATACTACACTCAATACTACACTCAATACTACACTTTCTCCTACACTTTCTCCTACACTTCTTTCTACTCTCCCTTCTACTCTCCCTTCTACTATCTCTACTACACTCCTTACCAGACTCCTGAAAAATGGCCATAAACAAGGCTCAACAGACTTTCCTGCAGTTCAGATGAACTGTATAAAGAGAGAGCGACTCCATACCGAGTCTGGATTGAGGTTATACCAAATTCTTTAATAGTAATGGTAACATTCCTGAAACTGCACAATGTACAATGTTAACCTAGTAACAGTGGCATCATCTAATTAGAGGAATATTGGCCTCGAATATACAAAATGACTTGTTCGACATCTGTCAGCAATGTATGGAGCTGAGCTCTGATTGGATGATATAGAGAGGAGAGAGTCATCTCAGCAAAGGGAGACTACACCCTAAAGTACTATTGGTTTGTCTTCACTAATAAATAATCATAAATAGAAATATTTAATTAATTCATTTCATATAAGCAAACCAACTCCCCAGTTTTTTTTTATAACGTTCTAAAACTTCATACTTTGCATTAATCGCCGTTATTGTGTCAAGAATATTGTGGTGGTTATATGAATCTAAAGTGCAAGGCTGTATTTTTAATACAAACAAGACTTTATTCATAAAATGCAGAGAGGGTTATGGGTCTGAGTAGTATGTCAACTAGCTCTGAGGTGCTGTCTCCGAGGTGCTGTCTCTGAGGTGCTGTCTCTGAGGTGCTGTCTCTGAGGTGCTGTCTCTGAGGTGGTGTCTCTGAGGTGCTGTCTCTGAGGTGCTGTCTCTGAGGTGCTGTCTCTGAGGTGCTGTCTCCGAGGTGCTGTCCCCGAGGTGCTGTCTCCGAGGTGCTGTCTCCGAGGTGCTGTCTCCGAGGTGCTGTCTCCAAGGTGCTGTCTCTGAGGTGGTGTCTCCGAGGTGCTGTCTCCGAGGTGCTATCTCTTAGGTGCTGTCTCTGAGGTGCTGTCTACGAGGTAGTGTCTCCGAGGTGCTGTCTCCGATGCGCTGTCTCCGAGGTGCTGTCTCTGAGGTGCTGTCTCCGAGGTGCTGTCTTCGAGGTGCTGTCCCTGAGGTCCTGTATACGAGGTGGTGTCTCTGAGGTGTTGTCTCCGAGGTGGTGTCTCTTTGGTGTTGTCTCTGAGGTGCTGTCTTTGAGGTGCTGTCTCTCAGGCAGTAGATGGAGTCTGGAAGGGTTGCTAAAGTTCCCAAAGGGCTGCTGTTGGAAATAAGACTTAGTTTTCGTATTGGTATAGTGAGGAGAAACAGGTTAAGGAATTCCCTTATTCTTCTTAGTAGATTTTTAAATTATATAGTACTGGCTGCTGAGTGTCAGCGTTTAGTAGTGTTTGTTTGCAGCAGAAAGTGAGAACAAACTTACTACAACGTAATATACGTATATACAGAAATATAATCTGACAAAACCTGTGAGATGATTTTAAATCACGATTTACTACAATTGGGGAAGTCTATCTCGACAAGTATACGGCTAACGAAATTGTACGTATATTGTATGTAGTACCAAATAAACTTAACTTATTTGCCAGCTCGTAAATGCCAATTGGCAACCAAAGTTTTATAATGCACAATTAGTGAAAATTTTGCACAAAATTTTCGAGATTGGACCTCTATTCATTGAAAAAGTGAAAAACTTTGTCTGAAGAATGCGATAAAAAATGATGCGCTGTTTGAAGTAGTGCTAGTACGAGTATGTACCCGAACTCGAACCCGCGAGTATGAATGGACGAGTAGAGTACCCGAACCCGTGGGTATGTCAAAGTTATAATTTCGAGTATTGAACTATAACGCCTCTGGAAGGGACAATGAAAATACGCTCTATAAATTTTTCATTTAGCACTGCCTAGTTCTATGACAACGCCGAAAGTATCGGGCAGATAACTCTACGATTATGCCATAAACTAAGAACACCATATACTTCATTCATGTCTATGCCATATACTTATAGGTTAGAGGTCTATGATTTATAAAGTCTGTTCCTTGGATTTGCTGTCAAACCAAATTGGCGACTTAGCAGGCTGATAATTATTTTAGTCAAACAAGAGAGAGAAACAAAAAATATGAGCCTAATTATTGTTTATGACCATAAATAATAAAAGCTCAATGCTACACAATAATACATATGTTATGAAAATTGAATTACTGTCTACCGGCGATGGATGTTAAACAATTAAATTATCTAGCATTAATAAATTGCTCTTTATCTATTATTTATTTTAAATAATAAATAATAAATAAGACAGACTGATTTAAATAATAATAACAAACAATAATATTATGATGATAATTATTTTCATTATAATTATTATGACATGTCTCATTCTTATTATGATGGTCATCATTAAGCTCTCTGTTGGTTTGTCATACTCCGCTAGTATTATTATTATAATCTTTTTTTTTTCAAAAGAATCAAGTTTTGAAAAAGATTATATACACATGAATAAATAAACCCAGTAATAATAATGTAAATCTATGATGGTTGATAATAAGAATAAATAGTGATAATCATTGTTCATATCGCAGTGCATTATTACAATATTTATAATAATAATTAATGATGTTAATATTATTATGTGAAACAAAATAATTAATTATTATTATAAATAATAATACAATAATAATGATAAAAAATCATCATCAACTATTATTTATTGATCGTTAATAAATGGTAATAATAATTATAATAATAATAAAACTGTTTTTTATTCATCATTATTATTATTATTATGGTCTTGTAATCATATATATAAGAATCCTGAAAATGAGATTATTGCTCACAATTGTTTTTAATTAATTAATTGAATTTTTCTTAATAATTAAAATTATTGTACTAATATCAACAACAATATAGTAATAGCTGTTATTGTGATTATGTAAAAATTGCATGATAATATCCGTCATATAATAATATTTGAATAATAATCAATGATTATGATAAGTAAGCATGAAGATAATAAGTAACATAATAGTTTTATTAAAGCCTGTAATTATTTTTTTCTATGTGATGCTGCTTTTTCGTAATCATCATTTACTGAAAGTTATTGTTGTATATTATTATTGACCAAAATTAAACTGCAAGCGTAAAAATAACATACTTTAGTATTATTATTGTTGCTATAATGAAAATATTATTAGTATAGTACTACTCGAACTGTACCCGAACTCGACCCGAAATTGGTACCAAATACCCGAACCCTACCCGAACTTGAAATTTCAGGCTCGTCCTAGCACTAGTTTGAAGGAATGTCTAGTAATGATTAACTGAATGAACTTTACATATGTGATGTGCATTTCAACATTTCTCCATCTCTCAATTCCCTCCTGCTGCTCTGAGGTAGTATAGCTACTCTTTCCTTCTGGCAGCATGTTGCATGTGAGCACAGAGTCATTAGCCATTCTCTAGTGTCCCTCTAAAGCCATGTGATGATATTAATCTACTGTATCAGAGACAGTATAGGATGCACAATTATTCGTGTTATCTATATCAAACACTACACAGAGTGCTACAGTATGTGAGATAAATTGTGCAGGTGAAAAAACAACTACAAAGTTCTGTGGTAAAAGTTGGTAAACAATTTTCACTCAAAGAAACCCCCTAATCAAGTTAGTTGTTTTTCCTTTTGTTTCCCTCCGCCTTGGTCAACAACTCTTCTTCTCTTGAGAAAATTGGCCTTTCCTACACCCCTCTCAAGTGCAAGCTTCCATATACTGAGTGGACAAAGATTGGAAAGGAAGGGACGCCTTGTACCCCTTCCTTTTTAAAATGGAGCAGCTGGAGGGTAGCTGAGTGAGTTTAGAGAGTCAATGTTAAAGGAGAGACAACTCTTTAAGAAGTTCATCAGTTTTGTTCTGGAGACTGCAAAGAGTCTCTACAGTATGTAATGGTCGTAATAGGAATTCTATTTATTCGCGGTAATGGCTGGCCAAATTAACTTGTGGTGCATGGAGTGCAAGCAAACCAATGTTATATTTTATGACTGGTCGCTAAAAATTATTGAGAAACTTCAAAAAATATGTTAATGAGAAAAATTGGCAGCTGCACAGTAAAATACTCAATTTTAAACCATGTCAACAGTATTGGTGTTCTAAAACAGGTTTTTCATATCTTTAGTTAACCATCAATACCATAAAGGTTGTGATTTTTGCTAAACAAACACAACCTTGTAATTTTATCACTAATTTTTCTAAGCATAATCCTAACTTTTTTTTACCTCCATTACATACATTTTAAAGAAAAAAAAACCAAAACTCAAAGCTCATTTAACTATTTGGTCAAGGAATGCAATTTGTTAACGAAAAAAATATAAAGGTGTAACTTACCCGGAAGTATCGATTAAAGAGGAAGTAGACGATGGGAGAGCTGAAGCAGTTGGTAGCCAGAGTAAATACTAGAACAACATAAGTTGTATATATAGTTCTTTTGCCATGTGAGCTGTGGTACCACTTCTGCATTGACTCTGTAGTCACTAACCATATGTTATATGGCAGCCATGTTATCAGCGTTGTAAATGCATCAGCCATCAACATACACATCAGCTATAATATACAAATATAAGTTCTGCTTTTATTCATCTCGTCTCGAAACAACCTTTACCGACAACTGTTAGAAAGACGCCTGTACTGTGTGATAATAGTAGTACAGTAAAACAGAGTGCAAATAGACTGGTAGAGTAGGCTCTCCGTGGAAGGCAATTAATAAGAATATCAAGAGCTACCTGTATGGCAGCATAGGCTCTCTGTTGTAGAAGGTAATAGATATGAACAGCAGGTGCTACCGGATGGTAGCATAAGCTCTCTGATGTAAAAGATTTGTATAGCAGACAGATCCGGTTTGTAAGGTATGCAAACTTTAGTGATACAGGCCACCGGCCTCACTAAATACACGTGTTTCAGATTTATAATAATTTATTAGTAGAACACAAGAGCTTGCCAGATAAAATAGTCCTTACAAGCGTACAGTAACTTGACTTCTCAGATCCAACACTAAGACGGTACGAGCAATCGCTGACAATTATAGACTAGATACTATCTCAGCCTTAGCTAACTAGTTCTGACTAACTCTCAGCAAGTCTAAAGCAACTCTGAGCATAGGGCGAACTGCCTCGCAATTTATTGGAAAGGATAACAGTTGAAAATAATAGCGTATGATTGGTTTAACAAATAGTTAGCACAACAGAATTATAAATCACACTGGGGAGAATTAAGCATAAAAAATCACATAGATAGCTGGCGCATTGAAAACTTGGCTAGACGCCAATATTTAAATGTTAATTATAAATAGTCATAAGATGACGTCAAACCATCGTACGTAGCTTGCAATCCTCCGCGCTTGATCTTGACTAGGAGAGGGTGCCTGGACATCTGCTTCATCTGTATAAGGTACTGTGCTATCAATCGAACAAGCTTCGGCTTGTTCAGCCAGCGCTCTAAGCCCACGCTCACTCATGTGTGCACTACTAGCGAGCCAGTAGGCACACTATCCAACTGCATGGCCACTATAAGCAATTTCCATTACAATATCATACAACATGATCTTATTATTATTTATCCATCATAGTAATTAAACATTGTAAGAATTTCTTACTTTCGACTTCTCAGTCCATTCATAATGTTGTAGTGGATTTTATGACCACGTTGTGTGCGCTAAGGTCCCCCTGACAACTGCAGAGTGTCAGGCATGCCTTCCTTAAGTCTGGCACTGCCAGAAACCTTACAAAATGAACTGACTGGCCCTGCAGCTATCACTACCGGCTCTGCAGTCAATCTATACCAGGTTGGGGAGAAGAGAACTAACGTAGCCTGAGAACCCAGAATAGTATCAGAAGACGCAAAAGCCTAAATCCACGACATAACTACCATTAATAATACCGGAAGCCTTGGATTTCAGCTATACCAACCAAAGAACCCAGCCCAGGAAGTGCAATACAGACAGTGGCTCAGCAGTATTGCTCCTAAAGCTCCCCCTCCTACTTATTAGCGTTTTATATATTTAACCTTATTTAACCAATCGGATTGCATGATATTTATAATCTCTTTGTTGATTGGTACATTTATGTCTTACTTATCTGTTATTTGTTACCTCCGCAATTAGGACAATCAGTTCCTGTGCCTCTGCCTATAAAAGGTAGAGTTTTGCTTGTACTCATTGCACATTATATCAGGATACTACTTGTGATTGTACCAAGTTATCAAGATACTTTGCCACTATTATTTTACAGTGCTGTAAAATAATAAAATGGTTATTACCCTGAAGCATTGAGCAGTGAGTCTAAGCCGTGGGCTCTGTTACAGTTGTGGAGTTAGAGATACTCCTCTGTTGAAGGTGATTGCTAAACAACCTCTGTTGGGGAGAGGTTTTATTGGTGGCATTTCTGCCGGCCCCCCAAAATCCACTACAACATTATTGTCATGTCTATATTTGGTTTCTGTTCACTATGCAAAAAATGCATGAGAAGTTTGTTATTTGTCTCAGCAAAAACTTGTTCAGAACAAGAAAAATAATTAGCATGCTAATGTTTAATGCAGATACTGGCAAAAAGCTTGCACTTTACAAGCAGTCAGAACAAAAACTACTAGCTTGGTAACTTTTACTCTATGTACACATCAGAAGTGTGCTTCTATGCACTATATAGACCCACACATTCCACTGTACGCAGACCAACAGAAGTCCATATATAGATATACACAGGTGGATGGTAAAAGCTGCGCAAAGAGCAATCAACAATTGCTACCAGAGCTGGCATATAATTGAAATACTACGAGTATGAGTATGGATAGATTACTTTATAAGTGAATCATTGCCTTTAGTATCTAACTCATGTGCTCCTCAGGTGATTGATAATAGTTGTTAGTAGTGATATTCATTGCCTTACTGTATGTATTTTAGTTATATTGTAGTGAATTCTAGGGGCTCACTATTTATCCACTAAGCAGTTGCCACAAGGGCAAACTCCTGTCTGCCGGCACAACAAGAAAGTCAGCATTTCAAAACCTGACAACATCAGTCAACCTATCCCCAGAGGTGATCCTGTGTCGGGATGGCACTTCAAATTGTTGCAAAGGGGCAAACTCTGCTTTACAACTGTGGTGAGCTCTTGGCTCAAGCATACAACTCACTGCTTTCCAGCAGTATACATTTATTCTATCCAGAACAAATGGTGACATCAATATAGCAAGGCTGAAGGCTGTGTATCAAATGTAAAGTAGGCAAAGTCACAGGAAGTGACAGGAAGTACTTGGCCTAGCTAACCAAGAGCTCCAATCACAAACAAGAATAATGCAAATGAATGAATGAATATATTAGATAACAATATTAGCTAATAAGATAATAATATATGATTAGAGAGATCTGGTGCCTAGAAGTAAAGGGCGCAGTCAATGTTCTCCTAGCCGGTAATAGCTGTTGCTTTCCCTTCTCTGGAAATCTTGGTCTTTGGAGGCTTTGATTCTCAAAATCCTGACATCTGGAGATGGTAAATACCTGGATACAGGTCCTAGAGACTCTTAGGTCAAATTTGGTTTCCCAGGCTTTGACAACCCTCCTGTTGCTGGCTCGGTATAGCCTTATACAGGGTCGGTATAGCCTTATACAGGGTCGGTATAGCCTTATACAGGGTCGGTATAGCCTTATACAGGGTCGGTATAGCCTTATGCAGGGTCGGTATAGTAATAAATGTCTGTTCCATTGTTATTTTAGCTATTAGTGTGACTGTAATCAATCCCGGGCTTGTTGGATTGCTCAGTTAGGTTTGCCTGATGTCTGCAGACTATCAAGGGAACCTTTGTATGTGCTGATCACTATTGATGTGTGGTAAAGTCCACCACAAGATGTGTATGTAAATAAACATTAATGTAGAAAGAATTCAAAAATGGTCAAGTTAGTGAGATTTTATGACACAAAAGAATCATTTGCTCCAATATATACATGGTAGATTTTTATTGCCAAGTTAAACAAATTAAAGTACCTAAAAGTCCTAAAATGTCAACAACCAATCAAAAGTCGATGCATGAACAAAAAGATTGGCTCCTTTTATAACTTTGACAATTTTTAATAAAGAAAGATTTACCTACCGAGTTGACTTTTGATGACTGATTTGTAGAATGAGTTCTGATTGTGGTTTTTTGTATTATCTTGACACCAATTGATGCATACACAGCGAGTATAATTGTCGAGGGAGCAATAAACTTGGCAGCCTGAATCATGAGGTATATCGATACATTGAACCTTGCTAAATCAGACTGTCTCTGACACATGACCACGCCAATACCAGGGTAGTATTGTACCTCAGAGAATAACAGGCTGTCAATTTCTCCAAGACAACCGCACACCCACACAGCAATCGCAACAGCTATCTTGTGTTTCCTCTCATATCTGGTTGCTCTGAATGGAAAGAAGACGATTACAAATCGCTCTAGACTTATAGTAAAGTTCCACAATGGACTCACGTACAACGGTGTGAACCCCACAAACTGGATTATTCTGCAGAGCCACAGCTTATCTGGAAAACTTATTTGTAATACTCCAAAAGCAGTCAGAAAAGGTATAAATACAGCCGAGAGGAAATCAGCTACAGCTGTAGCTTCACTTCTTGGCTGGTGTTCTTGCCATTTCTAATTATAAATATTGTTGAAAGGTTCAAGATGGCACCCACTACCGAGAAGGCGATAAATCCTGCTTCAATGAGGTAGTCATCGGTTTTACTTTCTATTCCATAACGCAGTTCTCTATTAAAACCGATATAATTTGAATAGCTGTAGCCGGATGCTATAGCGGTGTAATTGTGCTCTCCACGTGTACCATTTACGTCTCACAGCTCAGTATAGTTCATCTCCACCTCTAGAACGCAAGGAAGCCAAAGTATCAACTAATCAGTAATGTGGATATGAGCAATTGATGTACACCAGAATGTTGTCACTTGTTCATCAATCAACATTATCTGTTTCCGTGCCAACACATTCGTATTCCTGTGATATTGCTGACAAATAGTTAAAATCACGAAATAGATCAGACATTAGTTTAACAACCAGAGAGGAGTAGAGAATGGTGATGTAAGTTGTATGCAACTCTCAGGATTCGTCAGAAACAAAAGACATAATTTAAAATGTTATTTTTTTTGTAGACTATTAATGAATTGTGTTAAATTAATAAACTAATTGATATACACAAATATTGCATATTGGTTTAACTCTGTACCTGAGCTAAGTCTACCGTCACAATTTTATATTTTCTTCCTTAACTTCCCAAACAAACAGTGTTGTAATTTGAAAGAAAAGTAACTAAAATACATCTCGCCAAAACTGCTGATTATAAAATCACAAACCATGTACAGCTTTTGTACTTCAGCAATTTAGCATTAACTTTGACAAAAAAATTAACCAAAGTACAATACAGCCAACTCACAGGCATATTATTTTGCTACAGAATTTTCATTAGAAGACTTGAAGAGGAGTGAGTTGAAGCGTCATTGTAGCCATTGCCATTTATCCATTAAAGTTGATTTTACGATAAAATCTTCCAGAAATAGATTGTAGTTTTTATAATTTCTTTCATCACAATTCTTTCTGACAGTTTTATCTTTACTCAAAAGTTATTTATCAAGTGATGAGAATAAACTTTGTTGACCTCGTTGACAACTTAACAATGCCAAACTATTATTGCTCTTTGAGGAAGTATCAAATACTTCTTTAGATTCTGTTGGATAATACTATATTGACCTCCAACCGTTCCTTTTGTAAAAGGAAATTAATTTTTCTGACCAACAACCTTCACGCTGGTGCCAAGTAATTGATTGGCAATCTATCAAAAGCAAGAAGTCAATTGCACTGCATTGTCCGTTTTGTCATTGACTTTTAATACCAAAACCGCTAAAAAAGTCTTGTCAGAACCAATGAAATACCACTGACTCATGCTCGCATGTACGTGTTACACCCAAATCATACATTATTAATTTTCTCGTCATCCTACTATGAAAAATGAGCAATAACATATCTTTATAATATTTTGTAAAGTATCGAGTTTTAATGAAAACAGAGTGACACATCAACACTTTATTAAAGAGTTATGTCACTACCTAGTGTGAGAAATTTGATGACAGGACATCCCTAATTGATATTCCTCTATTTTTATCCCCACAAAGTACCTTGACCATTGACCATGGGCTAGCTGACGAGCTACAAAATTTACATTAAATCTAGTAAATATTGAATTGTGAATAAATAGCTTTTGGCAATTTTAAGAGCTACTAATGTTTTACAAAATTTTCCAATACAAATCTAGCCACAGAGCACTTAAATCCACTACTATTCTATCATCAGCATCATAAATCGTAGCAATAAATGTCAAATTGCCGCTACGAGCTTGCTATTGCTTAACCACATGACAATCGCTATGGATACAAATACAAAGTGTCTTGAGATCAGATCACTTCTTTCTAAGGACGTACACTTTTCTTTGCAGCAGCTGTGCTCCCTTGATTTTTTGCGCTTTTATTACAAAACTACCAAAGGTCTAAGAAATTCGCTACCCATGACTAATAAATAATTGTGACCAAGTATTGAAAAGCTAAAACAAAGGCTATTTAATGGTTGAAAAATATATCTATAGACAACAAATATTGAAGGGTAGTGATAGCAGCTCGTTTTACTTTCTAGTATTGTAAAAAGCTTGCATACTTTTTGCGCACACCATTATTTTTTACTCATTCATCCTTCTTTCTGCTACAGATGTCCTATGGGTTCTTCAAGCCTAAACACAATAACTATCATTCATCACTCAGGAATCTCTAAAAAATGCTACGACATACTTCTGATCTAGTTTACAATTTAAGGCTGCTTTTGGTTCCTCCCACGAACAAACAGTTTCTGCTCTCAAGCGTAATCAACTTTGGATCACTTTGGATAAGGTGTAGGAGACGCTAGTAGTAGTTAGTCACTGTAGCCTCCTCCCTCCAGCTCTTGAATCTCCATGTCCCCAATTCCTTATCCCTTATCAATAATAACCTCAACAGTCTTGTGTAAATCTTTCCAGACCCAAAATAGAACCCCGGGCCACTCTATTATGTTGTTTAGAACTGATACTGGCCCAGTACACCAGGGATGTGTGATAACCCGGGTTCTTCGTATATGTTATAGCAGGCTGAGAAAAACATAGTATAGTAACCCAATCAACAGGTGATGTAGATTTGATGCCTCTCTTATACATACATAGAAGTAGGTACCAGCAGAGTTGGGATACGGGCTAAATAAAATTATTGTGCAGTATATGGAGACTTAGCTTCCCCTATATCCGATTGGACATTATGCCTTCAGAAGAGCTGGACCATGTGTACTGTTCTCAATTGGATACTGTTTGTTTTCTTTATTGATTATAGAGTATGTCATTGATAGACTATTTGTATCATGTTATTTTATTGATTTGTCCCTAATAAGGGAAAGAGCCTACTCCTGTTTATTACAAAAAGGAGAGGCACTGCTGTAATGTAACATAGGTTATTTGAATCTCATACTGCTATAGTGCTAAATAGATTGTGTGATACTAAAGTGTTCTTAGTTAGAAAGATTGTGTGGCCGACCTGAACCAAAAACTCTCCCTCCAGTTATTTACAGACTGTGATGTATGCCTCTGGTGGAGCTGACTCCATGAGAGTTGTGTCGGAGGTAACTGTTTGAAAGTCGGAGTAGTTCCAGAGAGGTCGAGGGAATTATTAACACAGGAGATGTTCAGCAGTGAGATAGAACTGTTGCATCTGCAGTAGGTTGAAATCTATTAATAGCTCACTTTTATATTTTTAGATAGCTCTGACCCCTTCAGCAAACTGGCCGACTCAAACATCTAAGGCTTGTTGACATATCGTAGAATAAACTTTTTACAATTTAGGGCAAACTAGATTTTTTTGTGTTGCTTAAACACGCAAACTTTCATGCAAATAGGGTCATTAAAGTTATAATGCGCAATTATTAACATTTTTTGTTGTTAAAACAAACCAATAATGCATTTCAAATCCGTTAACCAAACCTGCTGTTGTCCTCCAGCTTCTCAGGCCTCTTCTCTTTAGCACTTTGATGAGTATCTAGTAAAGAAATCAATCCCAACCTTGCGTTAATGCTTCCGTTGACATCAGATCTTCACTAGGCCTCTATATTTGCTACAACTTTGTACAAGCCTCTAGGGATTATCTCTACCAGCCTACTGTTTGTCTCTTGTCGGATTTCAACTTTCCTGAACAATACTTCCTGCCTGATATTCTCATTGAAAAGTTGTGAGCGTAAACCTTACCGTTGCCATCCGTAGTCATCGGCCTATGCCTGACCAGGAGCAGCCGATCTACCTTTCCACAGGTTTTAATGAACTTGATGCATTGCTTTTCACTCAGCTGTATCAGACAAGCACGCATTTTTCATAGCTGGTGAGACAATGAAATTTTCAACTCAAACAGTGACCGGAAGTTCATTTGGTAGCTTATATACCAACCTCAAGTAAAAAGTACTTAACCAAACTTAATTCAATGAAGTGAATAAGCAATGAGTGTACTAATTTGTTTCATTGAGGGTATAAAGGACTCTAAATAAAACAAGAGAACCAGGAAAAAATATTTAATTTTACCAAGAGGGCAAATTGTTTACATTTCTCTGCTTTGGTTTCATGCTTTGACTAGATTTATCAGCAAGAGCTTGTAGTTGCATCATCATTCACCTTGTTACATCAGCAGAGTGAACTGGAAACATTGTGAATGAATCATGTGAGCAAGCTGTTTTACGGTCTTCTGGATTCATCCCTACCCTTGTATGCACCCACGGAAACTTAACACCACCTCTAATAAATACCCCTGCCCCACCATTTTCCCAGGTGGTCCGCCACTTGATCACCATCTCCTCATTCTATCTTGCCTTAATGATAGAATCTAGTCCCAGCTATCTGGTCTACACTCCTGTTGTTTTTTCCTCATTATCCTACACCCCTGTCATCCTCTTCCCATTGCCTAAACATCCTCAACCCCCAGAATTGGTTCAGTAAGTTTCTCTGCCCATTCCTCGATTACCTCAACAATCGATGTCCTTAATAGCAAAATTGTCCTTTACATCCCCTCCCCATATCAAAGTCCCCAACCCGGCCTTGTAAAACCTCCACAGGCTAAACATTATCAGCACCTCCCCACTCCCCAAGGTCTAACCCCTAGGCTATTTAAAAATTTCACTTTTTCCTGCTAAACAGTGGTAGAACTTTTCACTGATTCTACCTGGATTGTCTTCCCTCATTGGCACAACTCCCCAGAAATAGGATAGAAGGCGCCAGAGCCTATGATGCTGTGGTGGACAGATGTACCAAAAGAGAATTGACACGAAACTCTTGTCTAAGCATATGCAATAGGATAAGGGTTACACAAGGCACTAATGCTACTTTTTGCTTTGAGCCAATCAGACTGTGCTATTTTAACTGCACCTCAACTTTATAAATAGAGCAAAAAATATTATTATCAGCAGTTTGCTAGCCATGTTGTGTGAATGTTGCAGTCCGCATTTTTGTACACTTCACACATATTAAAACATGGTTAGCTTTTACCATTGTCAAGTCTGTCTGGCCGGTTGACTTGGTTACATCTGGTAGTCAGTTGATTGGTTGAACAGTTGGAGGTCGAGTCTAACTCAAGTCTAGGTCATATCAAGGTCGAGTAGAGGTGGAGTTATTTAAACAGCCTTCTAATTCATGTAGAAATAATTGATGCCATTAATTTTGTCATCAAAGTAACCCCCCCCCCCCCCATACAGCACCCGTTCCCTCTCTAGTACAGCTAGAAATAGCCAGAGGGGCTGATGAAATTCTCTACAGTATGATACGGGATAGGTAAGGTGATGACTGTAGTAAAGGTGGTTACTGTAGTGAATGCAATGACTACAGATAGTAGAAGTGAGGTTCTCCAGGAAAAAACTTCCACGGGACAAACTGTCTCACATCATCTGCTGCATAGTTTGTTACAGTACACGGTATGCTAAAATGGTGCATTTGCGACCAAGGCTTCTTACCATTACAAAAATTATTGTTGTAAAAATAGCCTAGAATACGAGTGTATATAGGTCAGGGTAACCGTTAGATAAGTAAGGCTTTCAACTTAACTAGCCTAGTTATTGTGCAATGGCATGTATATCTCTGGTCTCACATTTCATTGGCTGAACCGACATCCTCTAAGCTTGACTTTGTTTACCTTATAACCTTATTTGTTGCCAAACAGGAAAAGGTGAAGTTCTCATGAAAAGAAGATAACTAATAAAACTTCCTTGTAGAATTTTATCTTAGTAGCTCAAAACATGAGAAGCAAGTACAAAACTGATGATATCTCAATAGCCCTAGAGTAGGTTATGGTCATAATCACAGGTTGGTGAAACCATGTCAAGCCTTGAATATTGGTATTGACCTTCAGTTTTTAGCTCAGTCTAAAGATCAACCATTCTACTTGAAAGAGTAGATTATTTCAAGACTGCATTGCAATCATTTTACAATAACTTTCGCATAACAGTATGATCATCTATTTCACAAACAAACCTGATCGTCAAAACCAAAATATTTAATCTACCATAATGTTACCATTGATACATTCGAGTAAATAAAACCCACTCAAACTACATCATAGTAATTCTGTAAACATAATTAGCTAACTAAAACTGCCAACTCAACCAAACCCTACCATTATTTTATAGTAATTGCTAATGCAAGTCTGTTAAAAACAAAAATTTTCTCATTCAAGTAAGACTCAAATGAATCTGGACCCTCAAATGCTTCGGAGTTTATGAACACAAAAAAAAACATCAGCTTGTTATGCTACGATATATTTGGTTGACTTCAAACATTTTCTAATGCTGTAGATGCATGCAGCGCCGATCCCTTGATGCTTTCACTTTTGCTGACTCCCCCCTGAGGAACATCAAATCATACTCATAGCTCGTTCTACCTAACTGAACGTCTAAAAAAATCTCACACATTTTCATTAACAACTTATCTTGTTTGTTTTACATCATCTTTGTACAAAATATTGTCTCTGTTATCTGGTATATATAGATATTAGTACTCATCTTGGACATGCACCGTCTCATTAATTACTTGCTGTTTGTACTGGACACACACCCTGACACACACGAGCAGATGTAATGCACACACACAGACACATTCTCACAGACACACGATGTTAGGCTGGAGGGATCTACTGTTTCTGACTTCACTTCTATCTAATGTAAACTGCTGTCGTAAGTAAAATCTTTCAAATGCAATCTAAAAATTTAACTTTTACTAAAAAAAATTTTACCTCACCCTAAAATCAATACAAAAGCATCATTGAATATTCACAGGAAACTTGGCATTAAACAGGCCGACCAATCAAAGCTCAGTTGATCAGCTCACTAAAAACCCACCATCTAACGCCGTCAATGGAAAGAGAAATGACTCTACGAAGACTGAAGTGGCAGAGAATCAATGGTGGATGGTAGACTTGGGTGATACCTACAACGTCACTGACATTGACCTCTACTGTAAGATCTGCTCCTATTCTACCACTAGTATTTACTATATCAGTAGTTGCTTTGGATGAGTAATAAATAAATAGTTTAACTGGAAACATTTTTGAGCCTACAAACCATAATCAAAAGTATTTTTTTAATTTTTTTAATCATAAATAATCATAAGACAAAACAAACTGATAGTTTGTGATAGCAATAATTATAATACACATTAATATTATTAAATCAATAAGTTCACCTTTGGATTTGTATAAACCATGAAGTCTTTTGCAACTTTCAAAGTTGTTCTTTAAATATAAAAATAAATAGTTATACGTTTTAGCTTCAGAACTGCACAATATCTTTGTACTCACCTCCCTGGACACTCAAGGAGTTGCTCCAACTTTATGTGCACCAGATATTTGGCGCATTCGATTCAGTACCAACTCCTACTTCTCTAATCCTTTCTTGCATCAAGTACCAGCTCAGTACGTAGCAGTGTTCAGTGCCACAAAACAATCCCTGATGTTGAAGGAAGTAGAAATCTATGTCTACAGTAAGTTAGAACAGTTAAAAGAGACTTGTGTATATTAAGTGTAAAAACCAGGTGACAGTAAATGATTAACCAGCTGAGTCCGTTTTACGAGAATTCAACACAGTTGAAAAAAACGCAGTGAAAGTCATTCGCGTTATTCTGGTAATTAATAGATTAATACGCAAACTTCTTGAAGACAAATTTAGTGCACTTGAGGAGTCTTCTGCTAAAGAGTGTATTAAACAATTTGTGTTATTTTGTTTTTTATCCCATTATTTACATGAATGGAGCGGTTTTGAATACATACGAAATTTAACCTATAAGCATTGATGAGCCCTTATCTCTTTATACATTGTTTTGTTTATGAGATGGAAATGAGATACTCCATTAGCACATTTTTCTTTCAAATAAAAGCCATTTCCAACCTGAATAAAACATTTGATGACTTGAAAAAGCTCGTGTCTGACAGTATGAGCATATAATGTATAGATGTGAAGACACCTAGCTGCCAGTTTGCCCTATAGCTAAAGTTTTTATGTTGTAGAGAAGCCAAACATAAGTTTGGAGAGCACACCTTACTCTCTACCAAATAGAACAACAAGAAAGAAGATAACTATTTCTGTAGAACAGGTGCGCCTCCATAAATCTGGTAACATTTTATTTGAGGTCAAGAAAGTTAAAAAAAAATCCATGTTAAAGCAATCCAGTAAAAAACATTAAATCTACACGTCGATTTAAATCATTTTACTATTGAAAGTTAATTTTTAGTGAGAGTTACAAAGTTTGGGATGCAGTAAATTTGGTTTGAATGTGTCTTGTAAATTGGTGAAAAAGCAGTGGCCCATGTCAGAGTAATCATTCTGTATATCTCATTATTGTTTTCATCTTTGAGAGCTAGCTAATATTTGTATTCAAACAGGAGAGCTCATCAGCAAGCCTCTGTCCCAAACCCAAATTTAGAATGTTGAGTCCTCAGACTACAAAGGAAAGTGAGGCAAATGTATTTGAGGATCTGAACGCACTGACCAACTACACGTTCCAAGTGACAACTGCCAATAAAACTGGAGATCTGGTCACAGAAAATTTTTTTTTAAAGACTGGAGAGCTTCGTAAGTAGAACTTTGTATGTATATTTTGAATAAAGAAAACAAAACGTATAAAAAATTAAAGGTCTTCCCCATTTCATATTATTGTCCAAATTTGAAGTAAAATTATTTAGAGGTGAAACAGCGAGCAACAAGAAGTGTGGTCTTTCAGAGGTATCTAAGCACATGTGTAGTACCGACATTACTAGGGTTGCTTGCAAACAATGGCTAAAGCTAATTAGTCGATGGTCTAACAGAAATTTTGTTGAAAAGACAAAAGATACAGCTTTGGATGAAAATGTTTTCAAAATATCCAATGCTATGATGCCAAAAGGTTTGGAACAACGAGATGAATCATCCCTCGGCCCATAGTTTTGAGACAAACTTCATGATTAGCAACTGACTTTCATTCCATAGAATGATTCCATCTTGCCTCACCATTTGACTATTTGTTGGCAACACAAACATTGCAAATGAATGGGAAATTCTCTCAGAAAATGGCACGAGGCTATTCAAAGAAACAGCACTGCTGCTGACTTGTTTGTTCTCGATAAATATAATGTGTTTATCATGCTAAGGCAACTATTGTGTCTCAATGTTCTTACAGCTCCTATAGAAGCTCCGCAACTGAACTTATCCTTTTCCAAAGACTGCGTGTATCTCCACAAACCGAGCTCTCAAAACCCTAATGGAAATATTCAGCAGTATGAGGTTTGCTTAGCAACCCATTTCTCTAAACAGTCATCGTGGAATCTTGCTGATGAAATTTGGCATGCTGCCATCCATTTGTATTTGTTACCACATTACATGGTAGCCTTTAATGTAAACTTTTTCACTTTCAAAAGTTTCTGAACTCTTCTGGTGTAACCTATATGCCTTGCAAAGCTCCTGTTAATATTAACGTCTATTGGAAGAACTCAGGTAATTCCTGATACTCACAGTCTATCACAGAAGATCAGTGGTTTGACCAATAACACAGTTATTTTTAGTGCAACAAAGCTATGATTCTTGCCCAACAACTATAGAAATTTTAAAATCGTTGGCTGTGTTGGAAACCATCCAGATAACTTTGAAAGGGTTTACACTGTTTGAAAAATTCAAATCTTATAGCTACCATAAGAATAATATAAACCATAATAAAATTGAATAACTTACTTGGAAAGAACCTAAACTGTTGATCCAAAATCTTTAGAAAACATCTGAATAGTTTTTAACGGAACGCGTCTGTGTGCACAAAAAGAACAGAAATTGTGTTAGTTATAATCTCTATGATACTTTTGCTGATGTCAACATGTGAATCTGAATGAACGATCAATAGTGTTATCTCAAATATCATATGCTAGTTTTTACAAATGATAAAAAATGTTAACAATTTTATTATTAAAACGATGTCTAAAATAATTTAATTTAATTGATTCAACTGTCCACAAACAGCGTTTATGAAATAAAAATACTAGCTGCGAACAGATCAGTAAAATGGTTTTGAATTTTAATTCCACCAAACCTCTGGAGTGTAAAGTATTAGTTTACCCTTGCAGTTCTGATGCTGATTCAAAGCACAGGAAGTATTTGGCAAAGTGCTCATGCAGTTAAAGATCATCCAATCAGACCTTTTAAAGAGCAAGTACAAAAATTTCTGAGCCACTATGTTTTATTATTTGCAGATTGCGTGCAACAAAAGTAATTACGTTATTGATGAGCCCATACAAAGCTTGACTCGAATGACTTCAACAACCAGCAGAGACCATGAATGTGGGCTACCCAGCGCTACAAAGATAACTTGTGCCGTTAGGGCTTACAATAGCGAGGGACAGAGTCCAGTACGCATTGTGTCTGCATACACAAAGGCTGAAGGTATGTGTGCTGTAATGGAGTTTTAATCCGTGAGCCACTCATTTGTTTCCATAGCTCAAATGTGGTTGAACTTGACAATAGACAGCTGGTGCAATACAAGTAAAACCGTGAATATACATAATGGATGTTACTTCCCAGATAACTAATAGATACAGTACAAAAACTTTGTGTTTTATATGACTTCGTATTTTAATTATTTCTTATATTTGTTTTTATTAAAGTTTTTACTATTCAACTTACAATTCATAGTTGCTTACAATTTTTAAGTTTTCTAACTCCTTTTTTTAATTTTTATTATAAGCAACGATACTTTTTTAATGCTATTTCGCAATCACAAGCAATGTGTGGTCGATCCAGACAAATTAGTCAGATGGAATGGCTGTGTATGTGAAAAAGTAACCAACACAGTGCCAAACACAGAATAAAAGTTTGATCAGGCCTGTTCAATTTTATCAACTGATCAATGGGTGTAGCTAATTTTTACTTTGCACTACTTTCCGCTAGGGGGTTGCCACTGCACAGACTGCCCGTCTGGCAGCATAACCAAACAGTCAGCCTTCCTAGGCCTGACAGCAACAGTCTATCTCTCCCCAGAGGTGACCCCCTGCCAGGATGGTACGAATAACTTGTTGCAAAGCGAGCAATTGACTTTAGCAGCGGTAGTGAGCCCTCAGCTCAGACATATACACTCGGTGCTTCCAAGTTATATAAAGTAACTTTTATTCATATCAAACTACAAGGCCGCGATCCAATGCAAGGCTGAGAGGTAATGCAATTTGATGAAAACAGGCTTTGCCTTTTATAGGCAAAATGACAGGAAGTCACAGGAAGTACTCTGGAACTTTTCCATCATTGACAGGAAGCATGATAGTTGACCAATACAAAATATACAGAATAACATTGCCCAATTAAATGTGAATAAATAGATTAAAGTAAACTGGTGCTCAGATTTGGCGGCGGAGTCTAGGGCTAGCTGTCCAGTAATAAGCAGATATCTCCTCTAGGTATGGTCGGTTGGTCTCTACGAGCCTTTTGTACAACTTTTCCAACATATAAAGTTAGCCAGCTCCTGGATATGGTCGCTGGAGGTTCTTGAGCTATGTTTGGTCCCTCAGGCTGAGGCAGCCATCTTGATACCGGCCCGGGATAGCTACCCACGGCCGGGGTAATAAATACCCTGTGCCGGTATGATTAATTATCAATGCTTATTGCTTAAACAGAGCAATTTTGTTTACTTCAATAGAGCCTGGTCTTGTCTATTGTATCTAAGGAAGGCATGCCTGTGGTAACCACCATCAGGGGGACCTCTGCGCAGTAGTGGCCACTGTTGGTGTTCAGTAAAATCTACTACATGGGTACCTATGATATTCTGGCTCATATGGCAAGCTCATTACATCTGTACGGTTGTTTCCTGCAGAAATTTCTGCTGTCTGAATCACCTTCAAAAGACTTTGAAACTAAAACTAAATTTTTTGCTTAATATATAACTTGACTTCAAACTTAACGCAAAAAATTGTTAAGGGTGGTGAAAGTGTTTTGTAGTTCTGAAATAACTAATTTATAATATGAGACGTGTTCATATCCAATCCTAATTGATGTAACGCCTATCTTTTAGTATGAAACATTTGTAATTAACCCTCGAAAGCTGTTATTGTTTTTACTATTAATTTTGATACTTTCCCTGCCATTATTGGTACTACAACTACATGTTCTAGAACTGATGCTTATCGTCTATTCAGATAGACACATACACAATACAGTAGGTACACATGCATACACAATACACTAAGTACACATGCCATAAATAATACATGCACTGACATGAAAAGTACTCTATTAATTTGCTAAATCACAAAAACCATAGAAGTAACTACTAAACACTTTGTTTTTTGCTCTTGCAGTAATACAGCAAACCAGATCAGTGCTGGAAATACTTCCATTTTGCCACAACGATTCTCTCATCTCCATCAAGATATTCCCAGTTCGAGTCAAGGATCATCTTTTGAAGATAAGGTGGATCATGTGATATTTAGGAATACATTCAGAGTGGCACCACCTTTTCTTTTTCCTCTGGTGGAAATTGAGCAGTAGTGCAATAGCCAACAAAGTAGCATATGTTTTTTTTGTACAGCAAAGAGCAGTCATCATTTTTTAATAAAATTGATAAGAATCATTGTTATCAGAAGCAAAGATCAACTGCAAAAACGTGGCACTCTTTTAGAGAATAGCAAATCTTGAAGTAAATGCAAAAATACACCATAAAAGATAACTGTTTCCTGAGCATCAGTAATAATCTAAGTGGTCATTCTTGGGCGCAAAGTTAGGACTATTGCAGTGAAAGTGGTTCATTTTGAATGTTGTATCCAATGTACATGAAGGTCTTACCAACTACTGGTTGATGCCCCAGCTGAATACCAGTACACCGATGATGAGCAAAAGATAGCAGAAATAGACAGCAGTCGGGTTGGTGCAGACGGATACATATTTGACATCGGAGATGGAAAAAAGTATGGAGGTTACATTAACAAACAGTTGCAGTACAACACTTTGTACTCTGTGCAACTGGCCATTGTGATTCAACTTCCTCAGGTGAATGTTTACTATTTGGCTGAAAAAAAAGGTTATTTGCTTGTTTGCTTGTTCGCTGTGCGCTCGTGAAAATCAAAAGTGCTAACGACCAGGTATTGGCAGCACTCCATACCCATGCCCAAAGTTAAACCAGCCACTCTTATGAGGGAGACTTCAATTAGCATGAATCTTAAGGTCTCTGCACTGTTTTTGAATCCTTGTTTTGTTTCCGTGGAAAGAACGGATCGTTATCGGCCATCTTTGCCTTACGTAACTACAATGATTGCGGTTGATCATTCATCAGCCTATGAAATCACTAGTATCTAGATCATGCTGGATAAGTTTTTTATTGTTTCTGGCACGCAAATTTCACAGCGACAATTATTGATCACTTTTTGTAATTATTATTTTGAACTACTATTACTTATTAATTATAAACTATAGCTATTAGGTTGAAAACTGTATAAAAAAGTTTTCATATCAACTGCAAATTATAATCATTACATTGTTAATAATATACCATAATTAATACATTACCATTCTCTCGAAATAAACTTGAACAATTAACCGTGTTGTAATGAGCTAGCAAATACAGCAAAAGTTATAACTCAACTCACTGTTTGATATTAACCAATCACAGTTGGCAGTTTCATGTAACAGGTTAGACTGCTAACAACCCGCAAAATTGGCAGAAATATTCACAAAAAGACCTTTGTCGATTCACAATTTATTGCCAACGCAAACAGAACTGGAGTAAAACATAGTTTGTGTGCACATGATATAAGCCGTGTGATTTAACTCCCATAGCCTATTAAAGAGTAAGAAAATATTGAGAAGTCACATGTTTCCTTCATGACTGACCACTCAGAGAACTCAACAGAACATATTTTGCTGCAGTGCAAATACTTTAGTTGTTACATCATATGCGCTGATTTAATCGGCCATTCATGTAACCTAAGAATCACACACGATCTTTCACTTTGTCCAGTGACTCTCTACGCTGGGTGTTTAGACTTCCAACAATTGACAGAGTAAACACCAAACTCGCTAACGACAGAAAAATCAAACAGTTTACTTTGTTTAACAGAAAAAGTTTGTCCCAAATCATTAATAGAATTTTGCTGATTAAATGAATTGTCCAATAGCCTAATAGCAAATATATGTTGTTTTTTTTTAAATAAAAAATTGCACATTTACAAAATAAACTTTTACAAAACATGAAAACTGCCCTTTTCATTCCACTGTATCAAATGTGATGGTGATGACCGCAATTTTATTACTACAGGATGGTGAGCAAATGGGCCAGCTACTTGGTGTTGCTCAGAAGTTCACAGGTAAACAATAGGAAATAGTTATTTGATAATTTACAAATTATATTGTATTTTACAAAAGTACAAAAAAAAGATAATTACTTACACATCAATTATTGTGCAGTAACATCAGTGAGAGGTCTGTTCTCTACAGTGCTGATCTGTTGTAGTACCTTCGGAGTACTGCTCCTCTCCAAGTATCCAGCTGTATGCAAATGGATCCAGAGCCGTGGCCAGTAGAAATTCTGGTGTAACATTGGCACAGACATCTTTGAACTCTTGTATGAAGAAATAATTTTATGTTTTTTTTTAAAAGTATTTTAAGTATTTGATTCGATTTTGATAATTTTTTGTACATTCCCATGTTGGCATTAGGTATATAAAAGGTAACTTTAGCGTTTCAATATGTTTTTCTATTCTTCTGTTACCTTGATGCTGGAAAGTAAATGTTATTGTATGTTGTAGCAAGTTTGCAAGGATCAGAAAAACAGGGATTAATCGCTGCTGTCGCAACACTGGCAGCAGTGATAGCAGGCATCATCATCTCACTTGTAGTGCGCCACAAGAATAAGCGATGGCTTCCTTGTCGAAGGTTGGCTTTCGTTCTTTAGGGTTTACATGCATTTTATTGATGGCATAGTTACATCAAGTATCTATATCATATCTATGTCCTTTGCACATGGTATATGAGAAATCCTACCATGACACCTAATTCTGGGTGTATCCCACCATATCTCATTGTTAATTGTTCAAACAATGGACCAGTTTTCAACCTAGTGGCAGGGATAGGATCCTCTTTAAGTAACAAAACCATATAAAACTTCAATGCCTTGACAAGCAAACGATTAAATTGAAGTAAAAGCTCCAGTGCACTATTTGTGAAGGTTAAGCATCCTGATCTTAATATACATTCAAATACTCGTACTAGTTGGGAGCATTCAAGCTCAGCGTACACTTAAATACCAAAAGCTGCAAATGTTACATTCGGATAAACATGCTCCAAGTTTTAGATCCTAAAACTTAAATACATAGTCCAAAACTCGTGAAATTAAAAAATACCACATTCTAAAAGTTAAACAAAAATCCAATTAAATCGGCCCCACCCTTGCATAAGAGTGACAACTCCAAGTGTAATGTTTGATCACCTGATCCTAATGTCTCTTACGTTTTCTATTAAGAAACCTCTTACTCTTCTGGATAACTCCAAAAACCCTTGTTCGTGAGAAGCTTCCATTAGAGCTTGGTATTGGGAGTTGCAAAAATTTACAACGAGCTTAGGCAGGCAATGAGAGCCTAAAGAAATGAAGGGAGTGAAAGGAGAATGTAGTTTTGATGGCTTTAAATAAAAGGCTCATAGCCTATCACTATAGCATGTAGTATTGGGGGGCTTGTAGCCTACCACTATAGCATAGAGTATTGGGGGGCTTGTAGCCTACCACTATAGCATGTAGTATTGGGGGGCTTGTAGCCTACCACTATAGCATAGAGTATTGGGGGCTTGTAGCCTACCACTATAGCATGTAGTATTGGGGGGCTTGTAGCCTACCACTATAGCATAGAGTATTGGGGGGCTTGTAACCTACCACTATAGCATGTAGTATTGGGGGCTTGTAGCCTACCACTATAGCATAGAGTATTGGGGGCTTGTAGCCTACCACTATAGCATGTAGTATTGGGGGGCTTGTAGCCTACCACTATAGCATAGAGTATTGGGGGGCTTGTAGCCTACCACTATAGCATGTAGTATTGGGGGGCTTGTAGCCTACCACTATAGCATAGAGTATTGGGGGCTTGTAGCCTACCACTATAGCATGTAGTATTGGGGGGCTTGTAGCCTACCACTATAGCATAGAGTATTGGGGGGCTTGTAACCTACCACTATAGCATGTAGTATTGGGGGCTTGTAGCCTACCACTATAGCATAGAGTATTGGGGGCTTGTAGCCTACCACTATAGCATGTAGTATTGGGGGCTTGTAGCCTACCACTATAGCATAGAGTATTGGGGGGCTTGTAGCCTACCACTATAGCATGTAGTATTGGGGGGCTTGTAGCCTACCACTATAGCATAGAGTATTGGGGGGCTTGTAGCCTACCACTATAGCATGTAGTATTGGGGGGCTTGTAGCCTACCACTATAGCATAGAGTATTGGGGGGCTTGTAGCCTACCACTATAGCATGTAGTATTGGGGGGCTTGTAGCCTACCACTATAGCATAGAGTATTGGGGGCTTGTAACCTACCACTATAGCATGTAGTATTGGGGGGCTTGTAGCCTACCACTATAGCATGTAGTATTGGGGGGCTTGTAGCCTACCACTATAGCATGTAGTATTGGGGGGCTTGTAGCCTATCACTATAGCATGGAGTATTGGGGGGCTTGTAACCTACCACTATAGCATGTAGTATTGGGGGCTTGTAGTCTACCACTATAGCATGGAGTATTGGGGGGCTTGTAGCCTACCACTATAGCATGGAGTATTGGGGGGCTTGTAGCCTACCACTATAGCATGTAGTATTGGGGGCTTGTAGTCTACCACTATAGCATGTAGTATTGGGTGCTTGTAGTCTACCACTATAGCATGTAGTATTGGGGGGCTTGTAACCTACCACTATAGCATGTAGTATTGGGCGGCTTGTAGCCTACCACTATAGCATGTAGTATTGGGGGGCTTGTAACCTACCACTATAGCATGTAGTATTGGGGGGCTTGTAGCCTACCACTATAGCATGTAGTATTGGGGGGCTTGTAGCCTACCACTATAGCATAGAGTATTGGGGGGCTTGTAACCTACCACTATAGCATGTAGTATTGGGGGCTTGTAGCCTACCACTATAGCATGTAGTATTGGGGGGCTTGTAGTCTACCACTATAGCATGTAGTATTGGGGGGCTTGTAGCCTACCACTATAGCATGTAGTATTGGGGGCTTGTAGTCTACCACTATAGCATGGAGTATTGGGGGGCTTGTAGCCTACCACTATAGCATGTAGTATTGGGGGCTTGTAACCTACCACTATAGCATGTAGTATTGGGGGCTTGTAGCCTACCACTATAGCATGTAGTATTGGGGGGTTGTAACCTACCACTATAGCATGTAGTATTGGGCGGCTTGTAGCCTACCACTATAGCATGTAGTATTGGGGGGCTTGTAACCTACCACTATAGCATGTAGTATTGGGGGGCTTGTAGCCTACCACTATAGCATGTAGCATTGGGGGGCTTGTAGCCTACCACTATAGCATAGAGTATTGGGGGGGGGGGGGGGGGTTGTAGCCTACCACTATAGCATGTAGTATTGGGGGGCTTGTAGCCTACCACTATAGCATAGAGTATTGGGGGGCTTGTAACCTACCACTATAGCATGTAGTATTGGGGGCTTGTAGCCTACCACTATAGCATGTAGTATTGGGGGGCTTGTAGTCTACCACTATAGCATGTAGTATTGGGGGGCTTGTAGCCTACCACTATAGCATGTAGTATTGGGGGGCTTGTAACCTACCACTATAGCATGTAGTATTGGGGGGCTTGTAGCCTACCACTATAGCATGTAGTATTGGGGGGCTTGTAGCCTACCACTATAGCATGTAGTATTGGGGGGCTTGTAGCCTACCACTATAGCATAGAGTATTGGGGGGGGGGGGTTGTAGCCTACCACTATAGCATGTAGTATTGGGGGGCTTGTAGCCTACCACTATAGCATGTAGTATTGGGGGCTTGTAGCCTACCACTATAGCATGTAGTATTGGGGGGCTTGTAGTCTACCACTATAGCATGTAGTATTAGGGGGCTTGTAGCCTACCACTATAGCATGTAGTATTGGGGGGCTTGTAACCTACCACTATAGCATGTAGTATTGGGGGGCTTGTAGCCTACCACTATAGCATGTAGTATTGGGGGGCTTGTAGCCTACCACTATAGCATGTAGTATTGGGGGGCTTGTAGCCTACCACTATAGCATAGAGTATTGGGGGGGGGTTGTAGCCTACCACTATAGCATGTAGTATTGGGGGGCTTGTAGCCTACCACTATAGCATAGAGTATTGGGGGGCTTGTAACCTACCACTATAGCATGTAGTATTGGGGGGCTTGTAGCCTACCACTATAGCATGTAGTATTGGGGGGCTTGTAGCCTACCACTATAGCATGGAGTATTGGGGGCTTGTAGCCTACCACTATAGCATGTAGTATTGGGGGCTTGTAACCTACCACTATAGCATGTAGTATTGGGGGGCTTGTAGCCTACCACTATAGCATAGAGTATTGGGGGGGGGGGGGGGGGGTTGTAGCCTACCACTATAGCATGTAGTATTGGGGGGCTTGTAGCCTACCACTATAGCATAGAGTATTGGGGGGCTTGTAACCTACCACTATAGCATGTAGTATTGGGGGCTTGTAACCTACCACTATAGCATGGAGTATTGGGGGGCTTGTAGCCTACCACAATAGCATGGAGTATTGGGGGCTTGTAGCCTACCACTATAGCATGTAGTATTGAGGGGCTTGTAAACTACCACTATAGCATGTAGTATTGGGGGGCTTGTAACCTACCACTATAGCATGTAGTATTGGGGGGCTTGTAGCCTACCACTATAGCATAGAGTATTGGGGGGGGGGGTTGTAGCCTACCACTATAGCATGTAGTATTGGGGGGCTTGTAGCCTACCACTATAGCATAGAGTATTGGGGGGCTTGTAACCTACCACTATAGCATGTAGTATTGGGGGCTTATAGCCTACCACTATAGCATGTAGTATTGGGGGGCTTGTAGCCTACCACTATAGCATGTAGTATTGGGGGGCTTGTAACCTACCACTATAGCATGTAGTATTGGGGGGCTTGTAGCCTACCACTATAGCATAGAGTATTGGGGGGGGGGGGGGGGTTGTAGCCTACCACTATAGCATGTAGTATTGGGGGGCTTGTAACCTACCACTATAGCATGTAGTATTGGGGGCTTGTAGCCTACCACTATAGCATGTAGTATTGGGGGGCTTGTAACCTACCACTATAGCATGTAGTATTGGGGGGCTTGTAGCCTACCACTATAGCATGTAGTATTGGGGGGCTTGTAGCCTACCACTATAGCATGTAGTATTGGGGGGCTTGTAGCCTACCACAATAGCATGTAGTATTGGGAGGCTTGTAGCCTACCACTATAGCATGTAGTATTGGGGGGCTTGTAGCCTACCACTATAGCATGTAGTATTGGGGGGCTTGTAGCCTACCACTATAGCATGGAGTATTGGGGGGCTTGTAACCTACCACAATAGCATGTAGTATTGGGGGCTTATAGCCTACCACTATAGCATGGAGTATTGGGGGCTTGTAGCCTACCACTATAGCATGTAGTATTGGGGGCTTGTAGTCTACCACTATAGCATAGAGTATTGGGGGGCTTGTAACCTACCACTATAGCATGTAGTATTGGGGGGTTGTAGTCTACCACTATAGCATGGAGTATTGGGGGCTTGTAGCCTACCACTATAGCATGTAGTATTGGGGGGGGGGGGTTGTAGTCTACCACTATAGCATGTAGTATTGGGGGGCTTGTAACCTACCACTATAGCATGTAGTATTGGGGGGCTTGTAGCCTACCACTATAGCATGGAGTATTGGGGGGCTTGTAGCCTACCACTATAGCATGGACTATTGGGGGCTTGTAGCCTACCACTATAGCATGTAGTATTGGGGGGTTGTAGTCTACCACTATAGCATGTAGTATTGGGGGGCTTGTAGCCTACCACTATAGCATGTAGTATTGGGGGCTTGTAGCCTACCACTATAGCATGTAGTATTGGGGGCTTGTAGCCTACCACTATAGCATGTAGTATTGGGGGGCTTGTAGTCTACCACTATAGCATAGAGTATTGGGGGGCTTGTAGTCTCCCACTATAGCATGTAGTATTGGGGGGCTTGTAGCCTACCACTATAGCATGTAGTATTGGGGGGCTTGTAGCCTACCACTATAGCATAGAGTATTGGGGGGCTTGTAGCCTACCACTATAGCATGTAGTATTGGGGGGCTTGTAGTCTACCACTATAGCATGTAGTATTTGGGGCTTGTAGCCTACCACAATAGCATGTAGTATTGGGGGGCTTGTAACCTACCACTATAGCATAGAGTATTGGGGGGCTTGTAACCTACCACTATAGCATGTAGTATTGGGGGGGGGGGGGGGGGTTGTAGCCTACCACTATAGCATGTAGTATTGGGGGGCTTGTAGCCTACCACTATAGCATAGAGTATTGGGGGGCTTGTAGCCTACCACTATAGCATGTAGTATTGGGGGGCTTGTAGTCTACCACTATAGCATGTAGTATTTGGGGCTTGTAGCCTACCACAATAGCATGTAGTATTGGGGGGCTTGTAACCTACCACTATAGCATAGAGTATTGGGGGGCTTGTAACCTACCACTATAGCATGTAGTATTGGGGGGCTTGTAGCCTACCACTATAGCATGGAGTATTGGGGGGCTTGTACCCTACCACTATAGCATGGAGTATTGGGGGCTTGTAACCTACCATTATAGCATGTAGTGTTGGGGGCTTGTAACCTACCACTATAGCATGTAGTATTGGGGGGCTTGTAACCTACCACTATAGCATGTAGTATTGGGGGCTTGTAACCTACCACTATAGCATGTAGTATTGGGGGGCTTGTAACCTACCACTATAGCATGGAATATTGGGGGGCTTGTAGCCTACCACTATAGCATAGAGTATTGGGGGGCTTGTAGCCTACCACTATAGCATGTAGTATTGGGGGGCTTGTAGCCTACCACTATAGCATGTAGTATTGGGGGCTTGTAACCTACCACTATAGCATGTAGTATTGGGGGGCTTGTAACCTACCACTATAGCATGGAGTATTGGGGGGCTTGTAACCTACCACTATAGCATGGAGTATTGGGGGGCTTGTAGTCTACCACTAGAGCATGTAGTATTGGGGGGCTTGTAGCCTACCACTATAGCATGTAATATTGGGGGCTTGCAGCCTACCACTATAGCATGTAGTATTGGGGGGCTTGTAGTCTACCACTATAGCATGTAGTATTGGGGGGCTTGTAGCCTACCACAATAGCATGGAGTATTGGGGGCTTGTAACCTACCACTATAGCATAGAGTATTGGGGGGCTTGTAGCCTACCACTATGGCATGTAGTATTGGGGGCTTGTAGCCTACCACTATAGCATGTAGTATTGGGGGCTTGTCGCCTACCACTATAGCATGTAGTATTGGGGGGCTTGTAGCCTACCACAATAGCATGTAGTATTGGGGGGCTGGTAGCCTACCACTATAGCATGGAGTATTGGGGGGCTTGTAGCCTACCACTATAGCATGTAGTATTGGGGGCTTGTAGCCTACCACTATAGCATGTAGTATTGGGGGGCTTGTAGCCTACCACTATAGCATAGAGTATTGGGGGCTTGTAGCCTACCACTATAGCATAGAGTATTGGGGGGCTTGTAACCTACCACTATAGCATGTAGTATTGGGGGCTTGTAGCCTACCACTATAGCATGTAGTATTGGGGGGCTTGTAGCCTACCACTATAGCATGCAGTATTGGGGGCTTGTAGCCTACCACTATAGCATGGAGTATTGGGGGCTTGTAGCCTACCACTATAGCATGTAGTATTGGGGGCTTGTAGCCTACCACAATAGCATGGAGTATTGGGGGGCTTGTAGCCTACCACTATATCATGTAGTATTGGGGGGGGGGGGGGGGGGTTGTAGTCTACCACTATAGCATGGAGTATTTGGGGGCTTGTAGCCTACCACTATAGCATGGAGTATTGGGGGCTTGTAGCTTACCACTATAGCATGTAGTATTGGGGGGCTTGTAGCCTACCACTATAGCATGGAGTATTGGGGGCTTGTAGCCTACCACTATAGCATGTAGTATTGGGGGCTTGTAGCCTACCACTATAGCATGTAGTATTGGGGGCTTGTAGTCTACCACTATAGCATGTAGTATTGGGGGGCTTGTAGCCTACCACTATAGCATGTAGTATTGGGGGGCTTGTAGCCTACCACTATAGCATGGAGTATTGGGGGCTTGTAGCCTACCACTATAGCATGTAGTATTGGGGGCTTGTAGCCTACCACTATAGCATGTAGTATTGGGGGGCTTGTAGCCTACCACTATAGCATGTAGTATCGGGGGGCTTGTAGCCTACCACTATAGCATGGAGTATTGGGGGCTTGTAGTCTACCACTATAGCATGTAGTATTGGGGGGCTTGTAGCCTACCACTATAGCATGTAGTATTGGGGGGCTTGTAGCCTACCACTATAGCATGGAGTATTGGGGGCTTGTAACCTACCACTATATCATGGAGTATTGCGGGGTTGTAGCCTGCCACTATAGCATGTAGTATTGGGGGGTTTGTAGCCTACCACTATAGCATGCAGTATGGGGGGGGGGGCTTGTAGCCTACCACTATAGCATGTAGTATTGGGCGCTTGTAACCTACCACTATATCATGGAGTATTGGGGGGTTGTAGCCTGCCACTATAGCATGTAGTATTGGGGGTTTGTAGCCTACCACTATAGCATGCAGTATGGGGGGGTTTGTAGCCTACCACTATAGCATGCAGTATGGGGGGGCTTGTAGCCTACCACTATAGCATGTATTATTGGGGGCTTGTAGTCTACCACTATAGCATAGAGTATTGGGAGGTTTACTAGATGGGTGGGGAGAAATAGGTTGGTCTGGAGGGAGATGGTTGGTTTGCCTTTTTCTGAAATCTACCTCAATGTGCATATCTCTATCAGTTGTTTTGCTCTAAAGAGTCATATATATATATATATTTATATATATATATATATATATATATATATATATATATATATATATATATATATATATATATATATATATATATATATATATATATATATACATATATTGTTGTCTATGGCTGATGTTATCTAAAGCCCACTTTGACGACAACTCTATTCACTTCTAAGTTATATATAATAGGTTTAGGCATATGCTTCCATATACATTAATATAATACAATTACTTATGCTTGTAGCAGCAATATGGATACCGGTAGAAACCTTCCAACTAGAACCGTTCAGAGAGGTGTGAGGAGTTGTCAGTCAAATGTTAGTGTGGACTCTGGCCATGCATCAGGTAGTACAAATAGCTTTATTTGTTTGGTTGGATGCGTATCATTTCGACTGCCTGTTTGTCTGGCTGTCTGTTTGTTTGTCTCTTGACCTGTCTGCCTGTCAATCCATGTCTCTCTCTGTCTATCACACCTGTCTATTCATGTCTCTTTGTCTATCACACCTGTCCATTCATGTCTCTTTGTCTATCACACCTGTCCATTCATGTCTCTCTGTCTATCACAACTGTCTATCCATGTCTCTCTGTCTATCACACCTGGCTATCCATGTCTCTTTGTCTATCACACCTGGCTATCCATGTCTCTTTGTCTATCACACCTGTCTATCCATGTCTCTCTATCTATCACACCTGTCTATTCATGTCTCTTTGTCTATCACACCTGTCCATTCATGTCTCTCTGTCTATCACACCTGGCTATCCATGTCTCTCTGTCTATCACACCTGTCCATTCATGTCTCTCTGTCTATCACAACTGTCTATCCATGTCTCTCTGTCTATCACACCTGTCTATCCATGTCTCTCTCTTTATCACACCTGGCTATCTATGTCTCTCTGTCTATCACACCTGGCTATCCATGTCTCTTTGTCTATCACACCTGTCTATCCATGTCTCTCTGTCTATCACACCTGGCTATCCATGTCTCTTTGTCTATCACACCTGTCTATCCATGTCTCTCTCTTTATCACACCTGGCTATCTATGTCTCTCTGTCTATCACACCTGGCTATCCATGTCTCTTTGTTTATCACACCTGGCTATCCATGTCTCTTTGTCTATCACACCTGGCTATCCATGTCTCTCTGTCTATCACACCTGTCTATCCATGTCTCTCTGTTTATCACACCTGTCTATCCATGTCTCTTTGTCTATCACACCTGGCTATCCATGTCTCTTTGTTTATCACACCTGTCTATCCATGTCTCTCTGTCTATCACACCTGTCTATCCATGTCTCTCTGTCTATCACACCTGTCTATCCATGTCTCTCTGTTTATCACACCTGTCTATCCATGTCTCTTTGTCTATCACACCTGGCTATCCATGTCTCTTTGTTTATCACACCTGTCTATCCATGTCTCTCTGTCTATCACACCTGTCTATCCATGTCTCTCTGTCTATCACACCTGTCTATCCATGTCTCTTTGTCTATCACACCTGGCTATCCATGTCTCTTTGTTTATCACACCTGTCTATCCATGTCTCTCTGTCTATCACACCTGTCTATCCATGTCTCTCTCTGTCTATCACACCTGTCTATCCATGTCTCTTTGTCTATCACACCTGGCTATCCATGTCTCTTTGTTTATCACACCTGTCTATCCATGTCTCTCTGTCTATCACACCTGTCTATCCATGTCTCTCTGTCTATCACACCTGTCTATCCATGTCTCTCTGTTTATCACACCTGTCTATCCATGTCTCTTTGTCTATCACACCTGGCTATCCATGTCTCTTTGTTTATCACACCTGTCTATCCATGTCTCTCTGTCTATCACACCTGTCTATCCATGTCTCTCTGTCTATCACACCTGTCTATCCATGTCTCTTTGTCTATCACACCTGGCTATCCATGTCTCTTTGTTTATCACACCTGTCTATCCATGTCTCTCTGTCTATCACACCTGTCTATCCATGTCTCTCTCTGTCTATCACACCTGTCTATCCATGTCTCTTTGTCTATCACACCTGGCTATCCATGTCTCTTTGTTTATCACACCTGTCTATCCATGTCTCTCTGTCTATCACACCTGTCTATCCATGTCTCTCTGTCTATCACACCTGTCTATCCATGTCTCTCTGTTTATCACACTATGCTATTCATGTAGACATGCTAGTGCGCACTGTCCACGGCCATATTTACCATACAATCGAGTCAATAACTCGTGGGCAAAAATATTTATAAAATAAACGTTATTTTGAGGTTAAAACCGTCAGCTGAGAAAATATTTTGGTAGCGGGTGGTCGCTTGAAAATCTCATACATGCTGAGATTTTGGCCATAAAAAAAAACATCAGATTAATACTACATCCATGACAGCATATGAATATTTGTACACTGTATTTAGCAAAATGAGCAGTTGTTACTTTTTTCCTGTGTGTAGAGCAAAATGCTAGTAAAGTAACTGTACTTTGGTGTATGAGAGAAATAGCCTAGGTTGTCTATGATCCTGATAAGCCTCACTGCCGACAGCGCAAAAAACTTTCAATGAATGAACAGCTGCCAATATAGCTAAATATAGAAATGCAGGAAGCGTTAAGTTTGGCAGCTTAGTTTGATGATGTCAGCAGCACAGGCCTACTGCAGAAAGTTGATGGGTTTTGGGCCACTTTCAGAAAATTTATGTTGTGTTTTGTTGTTGGTGTTTGGAAGGTAAGTCATGGTCTGACAAATCTGTCTTCACGTGCTGGTCTTCTGGCTCAAAAGTAATTTGGGCAACACTCCACCAATAATTTATCAAAACTTACACCCTCTGGGCTGTCGATACAGACCTATTTTACTCCAATCAGGTGACCACCTAGAAATCAGCAACAGCGTGTTTCCCAAATTTGTGCTTGCAAATTGCGTGTCAAACAAAATTTCTTTTGATAACCTGAGTCTCCTAGCTAGCGAGTCATGATTCACGGGGGCAACGAAAGGCTCTCATATATGCTCGGACATTTTGGACACCTTTTATTAGTCCACTGTAGCCGTAGACCACTGGCCTACTGCAGAAAATTGATGGGATTGGGGCACTTTTAGGAGCTTTATGTGTTTTGTCAATCTTCCAAAGGATCGAAATAAACAATAAAAAAACAAAAAGCTGAGTTCAATGATGCTTTTCTAGAGTGCCAAAGTGTGTATCCAGCAATGAAATGATATAATGGGGTGTGGTATTTCTGTCTTCATTACGTTTGTAAACTATGCCGGTGTCCACACCTTTTACATACGGACATATCCTGGCTCACAACTAAAAGATTGATGAGGGGTAATTTAATTTTTAATCTCACTTCAAGAACTATTTTCAAATGTCAAACTGTGTGTTGTATTATTGTCTGGATTCAAATTCTGCAATTCAAGAAGTTTTTTAACCAAAAATTTTGATATGATTTTGTTTCCGCTCACTCATAAAACTTTTGCAAATTGAAAACATTGGATTAAAAAGTACAGATATAACTTTGTAGCGATATTTTGAACTGAATCAAATCATGCGCGATGTTGATTGTAGAGCACAGTTATATTACGGTTATATCAGACAGCAGTGCTCACCCTCACTCACAGCAGTCAGTCTATGATGATGTGTACCCCTCACCTAGAGGTCCACATGCCGATATATACACTGTATAGGAAGATCTACTGATCAATCATCGTTGTGAAACTTACTCTCCTCCATTTCTATTCCTCTCTAACTTAAATATTAACATACAGAAAGTGTTGATAAATACAATTATTTTCAGATTTGGCTTTAATTAATGTTATTTATCGTTGCTATGCTGACGGACACGCCTGCTAATCAGTTGTTGCTTAGAATAAGGAGTTGTCTCCACAATGTACATGATGATTTTTTTCTTACATGATTTTATTTTGTAACAGGTATGTAAAGAAACTTTGCTGTATCTCAAATAATGTCATAAGGATAGTTTCTGTTACGAGTTGGTAGACCTACTTTTAAATATAACGCGATGGTGAGAAAAAGCTTAAAACTTCTGTATTTTAAAGCACCTATCAGAGCTGTCAAGGGACGACAAAGATATAATAAAAACAAACATCATAAGTGGACCTTGGGTAGACAGCTACTTTAAGGAAACTTTTTGCCGATAGTCAGAGTAAAACCACTGATGCCTAACGGTTTGATATAAAGAGCTCAGTGGTGTAAGTAAAAGAAACCGACACTCGGAGCCGTTGCAAGAATGCACATTCATTGCTGGACCATCAGAAAACGCACCATATATCAATGGTAGATTGCAGCTGTGTAAAAGCTGTCATTTACTGAATTGGTTTCAGAAGCCTAAAGCGATCTATCAATAATGGAGGCACACAAACATAAAAAGTAGAGTATATGAATGGCCGCACTAGCAGAGAGCACCAACATGATAAATGTCAACTCAGCACCAGACCTGCCAACATCTAGTCACAATAAAGTAATTCATTTGTTGCTGCACCCCGGATGTGAACAAGGGATGTCATTGTAAAGCTAAAACCAAACCAAAAACAAACTGGAAAAACCATATATCTGAAGTGAAGTGATCAATAAAGAGTTGACAACTCCCCTCCTCTTCAGTGGATAGCCTCAGGATAAAAAATAAAATGAAGTGGAGGGTGCGGGGCTGGCAGTACACTTCCTGTAGTGACAATATTGTGTGGCACCAGAGGTAGTAGCGGAAAGAAGTACTCATGTGGGGAGTAAGGGAGGGAGGGGGTCAATGCGAGAGGGTACACTAAAATTATTATAAAGGGTGCCAAGAGGAAGCAACTCTAATAAATTTTATTTCAAAAAATAAAACTCTTCCAACTTTACAACAATAGTCAATAGCTCATCATTACTCATTTAGCAAATGTTAGTATCAGGCGCTGCGACAATTTTGTTTTCCTATCAAACGTATCAAACACAAAAGTAAAAAAAACTGTTACAGTGATACTAACTGTTCATTATTTGAAACTTGAACTTAAATAACCATTTTTTTAAATAAAAAATGAATGTTTTGATGATGAGCTTTATAAAATAACAGTAACCACCAAATTTTTAAAAACTTTAGAACTTACCGGTGTCCTACAAAAATTTATTATATAATTAATCTCACAATTTTGGTATTATAGAGAAAACAGACAGCAGATTATTTTTTTGCTTTCCTACATCCACCCCTTGACTTTTGTTAACTCCACCCCTTCATTGCATAACCCCGCCTCAGACCTTCCCAACCTTTACCAAGGGCTACACCTACTTAAAATGGATATATCGGCCATTACAGATTTGATTGTTTAATAAATCTGTACAACAAGAGTCGTCTACTCTTTACAACGAAACTGAACAATAAGAGTCGTCTACTCTTGACAAGGAAACTGTACAACAAGAGTTGTCTACTCTTCACAAGGAGAACAAAAAGAACACTGGAACAAGATTGCAGCCTTCATGCCTTATTGACACCTAAACACCTGTTTACAGAATGGGTTAACAAAGTTTATAAAGACTGTGGTTTGCATGAATTCCGTTTACTACTTACTAAAATTGACTGGGCAAAAGCTGAATTGTGTACCAAACATGGTTTTTTTAATTATTGTAATATAAATCAAAAGGGAAGTAAATTTATGGAAAATAAAACCTATATTAGTTGTCTTCTCTTGCAGTTGAGTGTTTGATAAACAAGTTGTAGTATACAGGGGGTAGATGGTGTGGACACTGCAGTATTCAAGATATACAACGATTGCTTGATTGAATTGGACTCATCCTGCATTTAAGTTTTTTTTTACTTTTAGAAATAAATTCTTGCAAAAGAATATAGATTATATCTCATATAGTTCATAGTTATTCACAGACAAAATGTAAATATATATACAATATGGTTTGGTCATTTTAACACTACACTAAATTAAATCTGTAAAATAATGAATTCGCACACATTGGTAAGCTCTATGAGGCCATGGAATCATCAGTATGGTATCAACTCTGTGTTGGAGTTATCAGTCCTAGAAGGGGCAATTCCAATACAGTAGTAATGCAACCACGCTAGATCACAATACTAATGAGGATTCCGTGAGCTCAGCTATGGTTATCTGGGACTTGTCAGATAAAATGCATCTGGACAACATGAATGTTTATAAAGCAAAAGCTCAGGCTAAGTGTCGTATCCTATGTCAAACAGACAGCTTTTGACAAGTATTTATATAAAAAATCTGTCAACCTTTTCCTCGATAATGAGAAAACCAGATATCTTCAGCCTAGTCTATCATTCTAGAACATTCTCTGGTAAAAATAACCAGAACAATCATAGTTAAGCAAAAAACACAGAATCAGAGTTGTGTGCACATGTAGCCTTAGAACAGCCTACCCTTGACTGCCTTTGGGTGACAAAAAGGGAAATAACATCTTTAAGGAATTTTTTTTATTTGACAAGATAAGTACCTTCTAGCCATCACAACAACAAAAACATGAGTTTCAGAAACAAGCTCAAGGGTTTTGCATTAAACGTCTATGACGCCATAAAACTGCTGAAAGTTACGTCATATATTTTTGTTTTTCTAAGATAATACGTGAATGTTTTTGTATATGATATTCTTTATAGCTCCAGTATCAGTTGCCGACCAGAGTTTTTGTGAACCTGATGTGATCTTGCCTGTGGAGTATTGTTACCTGGTAGGCTACGGAAACCATCAACAACCTTATTTGTTTCAGGTAAGACAGTAACTATTACATTGGGTATTGCTTACTAATCAATTTTCGTGTGTGAAAATTAATTCACTCATGATATGTTGTATGTAACTAAAAAATGACCTCAATCCAAAAGAACTCTAGCCACACAATAATGTTGTTGCTGATAAAAGTAGGCAGTGAAAGATTGCAATAAACTAGAATATGTGAGCCGAGTTGTTGGGAAAATGATAAAAGGAAACTAAAAAAGCTTTGGCCACTGTCCGATTTGTCCACAATTTAATGTTGGAGGTTTATGACACCCAAGCAACTATTACTATGGGGAAACGAGTATAGTAATAAAAAAGCCAACAGTTTTTGACTTAGCCTTTCCTAAGACCAAAACAATGCCACACAATTATTGCCAAAATTAGGAAACAACAAATGTTTTGCAATGGGCATGAGTAAGGGGGTAAGCCTTCTGTTGGTTAGCAACATCGCAGGTTGTAAGTGATGTATTGAAATATTGTCGATCATCTGTGTGCTGATGAAATCATTAAAGAACGGAGACAACAGTTTCCATCATTTTGACCAACAAGGCTTATTGACAAGTTTTTAAACTGCAAGGATATTTCTAGGTAAACAAATGTAAATAGCATCAACATCAATAAATAATGAGTGAACGATTAGCTATCCACAACTCTAGCTGTGATTGATAACAGGATAAAGTCCTTATAGCTTGCCTTATTTCTTGTAAACAACATTGATTGATGAGCAGTGACTGGCTATATACAGATTGTTTCAAGTGGTATGCTACTTGTCAAAGCTGACCAGCTAATGCGGGACGCGGTGGTGGCCTTCATTATAAAGAAACTTTTGTCTTTTTGTGTACAGTTGATTGTTCTTCAGTGAGTATAAATCCTTAGGCTAGCTGTTTGACAAACAATGATATAAGTCCCTAGGCTATCTATTTGACAAGTGATGAAATAGGTCTCCCGGCTAGCTATTTGGCAAGTAGTGATACGTTAACACTCAGTGATATCATTGTAGCAACAACGTATTTCATCTGCACATCCCGTCTTAAACAGGCTGAATATTAAGCTATATTGCAGGTCAGCTTTGGACTGTTTCATCTGATTTCTGTTCTTATTAAAAGGCACATCATATCACGTTTGAAAAACCACTTGAAACTATACGCTGCTCAGTATGATCAGAAAGAAAAGAAGTTTGTCAGCTGGGCAACGAAACTTATATTTATTGAAAAAAATTATCACCAACCAATTTCTTTAGTTAGTATTCAAATAATTATTGTTTTATTCAAACAATAATTAAATTTTGCTTACCAGAAAATGTAATATAATATTTAAAAGCAATAAAATAATTGCGTTACAAGACCAGTCACGGATCGTAGCAACTCATTATTTATAATTATTAATTAGTAATAATTAAATAGTTATTTATTGCTTACTGCTAAAATAGGTAGAGATGTTGGCACACGATAGCGTTCAGCAGACAATATGTCTATCCTGAACGATGGACCATTAAACAGTAATATTAACATGTACTCTATAAACTGTGGAGTTTTATTTCCTAAAGATTGAGGATATCTCTAGTATATAATTGTATTTGTGCAAACTGTCCCATTATTGGAGTGGCACAAGTCAGTAATGTATAAGAGCGATTGAGAGGGCCATTGTTATAGGAACAGAAGTTGTCTGCTCCTTCTGTTGTGAAGAAAAATTCATCTAACTTTTGTGATACAGTTATGTAAGCATTCTTTGCTTTATTCACAGCATTATCATCTGAGAAATAAAAAACAAAACAAGTTTAAAAATAATGGCCAACAAAATTTTGTGGATGGACATAGACTTGCACTTTTGAAGAAACACTAAACCGATTCACGTTCTGTGACTGTGCTCGGAGTAAATAGCTGTTTATGATCAAACATTGGTAGTGTTTAACTTTGCCATTGTCTTCCACGATCTTCAAGTCTGGGTAACTTGAAATACTACTGCTGCTCACAGTACGCCATAAAAGTTTTTACAACAAGTTTGGTGATCAGCTTTTAGCAATAGAGGAAATCCCTCCATAATATTGCGCAATTCGTTACTACTAGATATTCTTCAGCGATTCCGATCAAACTCGCTGTTATAAACTATAGCCTACTAATCATTATATGGTTGTGGATGGATGGGGGCAATGCATTTGGCATCATACTATCGATATAGCGCTAGTGCGTTGTGATTGGTTGAGAAGGGTATTGGCTAGCAATCTTTTGATTTCGATCTAAACTTATCAGTCATGGACTTCTAATAAAAGTTAGCTATTACTTGAAAATTTCTCTGGAAACGAAAGAGACCAAATCTTGCAATCGCTAAGCCAATTGCTAAACACATGCTTGTTGCCTAAAAAACATTGACAGCTAGTAAAAGCTTTGAAAAATTAAAAATAAGCAAATTTGTTCGTCTAGAAACAAAAGAGTCTTGAATCAGTAAAAAACCACCCAGAGTTTAGCCAGCTACAGTTCTTGAGCAGTGGTGTTAGTAGCAGTTTCATTGGAGCTTTCTCAACATTACAGCTTTTAATCACTTCGTAAATATGATATCAGAAAAAACGTAAACATTTGTGCTGAGAAATTTTTTGTAAAAGTTCAACAAATATAGGAGTGGGCATAGCAACCTCTAGCTAACAGAGTGTTCATCTCAGGTACATGGAATGTAACTGTGCCTTTTCTGTTCTGACGATAGCACTGGATTCACTCATGCAGTCTCGGTACACTGACCAGTCCCTTCATTGTAGAGGAGACTAAAGCAAGGTACTGAGTCTAGACGAACTGTAGCGCATTGTAAGAAGTTGGTTATGCCGGTGAAAGCTATAGAAATCTTAGGTGTGGTGTCTTCTCTGTACTCTTTGATTGATAGATCTCGCACTGAGTGACTACACAGTAAAATCACTGCAGCTAAAAGATTTAAAAATATTTTGTAAATCGTTGTGGTAAAACTGGTGTGGTGGTAAGTCTAAAAGTGTAGAGTTACTGTTGAGAAGAGATTCCATCATAGTCTGTGAATAGATATGAAGTTGAGCATATATTGCAGTTGATGTTAGTGAGCCAGTGAAGCTGTTAACTGTCTTTTACACCTCAGTAAATATGAATGGATGTATTGGTCTCTAGCAATGACTTAGTAAGAAACAAAAGGCATCAAAAATTAATCAACTTTGTATTGACACACACAGCGTAATACGGTAGAAATATAAATTAACTTTTCCTCAGTTAAATACTGAAACCAGTTCTAGACATGATGACACACAATCAAAACTGTTATGAACCTGCCATTTTAGAGACAATTTGAAACCAGTTTATTGGAGTTGTCTTGCCTGTTTCATAGAACTACTTGGACATAAGCGAATGATATGCTTCAGTGCTCTAACAATTATTTTTTGAATGAATTACTTTCACCAGTGGAGAATGTTGGAATAACAGCTATATTTAGTCACATGATTAACAACAGTCGTAGTTGGAACTCTAGTAGTATTAATAGACAAAAAGTACCATGGTTACTGTAGGGTCTCTGACGACATTAGACTGTGAGCCGATGAATAAATTGAATTGTACAGACTGCTCATTATCTGTAATACTAACTTTGTCACTGATTACATCAATTATTCTAGCCGCTGGCACTTGTACCTCCAGTGTCATGTGATGGACAATAAAACTACTGCGTCAACTTCCTTGAATGGGTAATCAAAGTGAGGAGTTGCCAAAATTAATAAATGCTTCGTTACTCAAGCAACAAATCCCTGTTTTTATCATTATATCGTTGCACCAGATGCTCCAATGTGTCTGCCTAGCTAGTAGAATTACTTAAAGTACAAATGTTTGTTATGGACTCCAAAACAATTGTTGTAGTTAGCTGAATGTGACAACCATCCCCTTTTAGGCTGGGTAGAGTTGCAGAGCTGCACTCACCTGTTTTATTAAAAGAACAATGCTGCCATTTTGTGCTACTGAAAACTGGATTTCATTTACTAAGAGTTGTCTTTCCTATATTCCTGAACGAGGGTGAGCTGTAGTTATGACCAATAACAATGCTCAATGAGGATAAAGTGAAAGGAGGGATACTGAGTCACACACAACAGGCGCCTAATAAAAAAAGTTGGTCTAAAACATCCCTTTATGCGTTTTTAGCCAAATATTTTTTGTATGAATTAGCTGAGAATAGTTGCAAGCTACATCCGCCATGACAATGTTCAATTAATTATGGACAAGTAATTTTGACCGCTATTTTACAAGTTTGAGATTAGTTTGCTAAACTTCGAACATCAATTTTCAGCTTCTAATCGATTCAATATCATAGATTTTTATAACAGCTTAAGTGGACGATCTAGCCCAACTTGTAATGCTACCGTAAAAGTGTCAATACAGTTTCTGATTGGTTAGCGCCAACAGGATGGGTAAGACTATGATGAAAACCAGACTTCATTACAGCCTGCAGATAACAACTTCATGAATCCTATCAAATAATTAACAGTTTATCAATCACAAAAAGCTTCCTGCGTTATACAAAAACAGTCAGTTGGGCATATTGAGGGTATGACAGTTTTATTGCATTGAATATTAGATGATCTTGAGCTGCCACATTTAGCCTTTTTGTCAATGTTTGCGTTCAGCTTATAGCAACGTGCTAGTATTGTATTGCGTACAGTATAAGTACTTGATGATAGGAATGCGTTGACACAGCAGGACTGCTATTGCTTATGCACAGCCTCACAATTGGGTTATTGACCCTGTCGTAAGCTGATACCATTGTTTTCTAGCCAGCCTAGCAGTTGAAACTTTGTTACAGTGATTTGATTGCGTAGCGTCGTGTGAGCAAATCAGCAGCATGATTCCGACTGCCAAAAGGGCAGAGACTAAACAGATGGTGTGCTGGATTTAGAGGCCTTCTGCTATCTGTTTAACTGATCAGCTATGTATGTTGTATGGATTTAGCAGATTCAAGTATTGACCCTCTGTATCTATTCAATAGAGATTACATAGGCAATACAAATATCTCTAATCATCCATCAAAATTCCTTCTTTGTTATGCATTAATATTTCTTGTTATAGTGGTGACTGGTATTCCTAGATTTGTTGAGAGAACTAGGCTAAAAATAGCTTTGTAGAAGACTTTGAGTTACAAAATATAATTTGTTATCTTTTGGTCAAGCGTTAACAAATTGCTTGAAGTATCTCAGCTCCATACAAAGTAATGGCTGATAATGCTTTTATTGCCACACTCGTTACAACTCTGGAAGTCCATAAGTGTACATACATGTACTAGATAGTGAAATATATTACATTAATATGGACACCATCAAAACTAAATATTTCTATTCATAAAAAACTATCGCCTGCCTGAAACAAGATGTAAAACTGATTAACAATAAAAGCTAGTTATGGAGACATAAGTCTCTGGGGTGTGGTGTGATTTACTCATGTCTAGCTCCCTTCACAACTTGCCATGACATAACAGATCTCTTAAAAGGAACTTCCCTGGATATATATAGCAGAACATTGAAATGGCTAAAACTTCAATGCTGGCAATAGTGAGTAACTGCAATATATTATATGGTCACAGTGATGGCTTGTACCTCACCATTGACATCTAGTCTGTAAAATGTTAGTATACAAGTCTGAAATAGAGAAGGAAAGAGAAAATCAGTGACATGTTTAGTAATTAGATCGTGTTACATCAGCACATGATTGAATACAGACACAGTAAACCGGTTGCTAGGGCAACCAATATTGTATGTATACAGATTATAACATTGTTTGCAACTGTAAAACAATCCAAACTCTCCTACAGTCCAAATAACAAGAAATGGGAAGCCTGTAGGATGACTGTTTGCCTGTTTTGTCTGTCAGAAATTTTTAGTTTAACTAGTTCTTATTCCATACGATGGTAGATAGCGGTATAGTGTATCGGTTGTAGCAGATCTGGTAGATAGCGGTATAGTGTATCAGTTGTAGCAGAACTGGTAGATAGCGGTATGGTGTATCAGTTGTAGCAGATCTGGTAGATAGCGGTATGGTGTATCAGTTGTAGCAGATCTGGTAGATAGCGGTATGGTGTATCAGTTGTAGCAGAACTGATAAGTCCTTTTAGACTTGATGATAACTTTTTGGTGACAACTAGTAGATTTGATGAGTCTTTTGTGGTTAAATGCTGCAGATAAACTTGATAAAATGTGCGTACAAAACTTATTTAACACTTTTAAAGTCAAATTTCATGAATTGACCAACTTTCTCCAAATTATCATCAGTTGTTTTAATGAAGTATCATTGTAAAGATTAGCAATAGCCTGAGATTTTTAAATTTTTAATCAAACATTGAACTTTGCCTACGGTTAATTATTAGCTGGAGGGGCTGACGCTATTGTTAGTTATTGCGAAACCAAATTGATAAAAAATATTCTTGGAGAAAACTTGCCAGCTCAGCCAATGAAGCAGTTTAAGTGTTTTGTACTTCACGCAGAGCCACAAAGTTACAACAATATCAAATATTTAATGCTATACATCATTCATCACAAGTGGTGCCTGTGGAGACACAGTCCCTTGTGTGTATTCACACGACAGCGTGTACTATTGATGCAATACTCTATGACCTTATAATTGACAGCAGTTCAAAGATTATGTTCTATATACGTAGTAGACTAACTAACCTACACAACGCTATTGTGAGAAGTAGCTAACTATGCTGTTGCATCTATTGATATATAAAACAATCGTCTGATGCTTTTATCGATCATCAAGGGCTGGAACTAATGGCTATTACCGCGACCTTACATGTCATAAATGTAAATTTGATAACCTTCCAATAAAACTGAGACAAAAAGATCTACTAAATGTTCAGTCACACGCTTTCCCCCAAAAAATCCCGACAAGTCAGCGTAATTATAATACAATGCGATATCTAAAGCAAATTTTTACCATATTGGCATGATTCCAAATTGAAGCCAAAACTAGAATGGAAAAGCTGAAAATATTATTTTTAGAAAGTATGAAAAGCATACTGAGTATGTTGCAGTGTGGGGCTGCAGAAAGCGCTTCTGCATAGAACTCGGTGACTGAATACACAGACAGCGACTAGATCATAAATAGGATTGGTTAATCAAAAATTTCAATGTATTTACAGATTTATAATCATACTTGCGATGTTTTGTAAATTCAATAAAAGCCATTCCTTAAGCTCGCTGAAGCATAGCAGGTAAACCAACAAAACATGCTGGGAAGCTACTTGTTTGCCTATTGATGCTTTTAAAACCAATGAATGGCTTGTTAGTTAAAATGAGTTACTAGCCACATTTTATCAACGATATGCCAATGACATAGCAAATCACTCGTTTTAGATTTTACACTGAGCTGGTGTAAACAAAAGCTACGCAACGATTCACTGGACTGGAACTTACTATATCCAGTGATAACACTAGCATTAGCGATAACAGTATAGTAACATTACTGGATAGCATGTAACTGTAGCGCCTTGAACTTCCTTGTTAAGTTGAGTGTTTGCTTCATTAAATACTGAATCATCTGCTACTGAAGCCATTTGATGCTACATCATCCTTTGACAATGGAAAACTAACTGTCACTAGACACTGAGACACTAATTGTCACTAGACACTGGACACTAAAGCAAACATGTATTACACACTACTAGTTCTTATTGGAATTCTCTCTACCCTTGACTCTACTTGGGCTCAGGCTCCTCAAGGTAGGTGGTCTTTATTACTACTTTGTACTTATACATGTTTGGTTATTAGGTGATTGTGTTAAATGTTGGTGAACTTAGCTTGGGAGTATGAACTGTCAACTGTTAAATGTGATTGAACTCATGCATAGAAAAACAAATCACAGGGAGATAATCAATGTTGCTATGTTTTTAGTATTCAATGTGATGTTGTGACTTGCTGAAGTATTTATAACATTAATTAGCGGGTTGAGTATGTCGAATTTAATCTCCATCATTATCCGCTAGACTTTGGCAGCCAGAGGTTATATTTTTATTTATCAATTTATCCCATGTATGTAGTGACTGAAAAGTTGAATTTCTCTTCAAGTTACCTAACACACAAGTTTATTATGTTAACAACTTGTAGTTATTGGACTGTGCCTTAAGTTTTAATAAAAACCACGGCAGGCCACCTCTCAGATTACTGTTACTACTAGTTTACTTAATGCTTGCCATGCAATGAACTTTGACCTTGTTGAAACGATTCCAGTCCCCACAAAATTATAATCATATGTTTTGCTAAAAGTGAATAGCTCACACCATGTTATTACCAACTGAATGACTCACTGATAGAGAGTGCAGTATTTCGTTGGTCTCTCTGGCGACAATAGTGGACAATATTCAACTGTTTATGCTTGCCATAATGTATTACTGTAGTGATTGATGTAGGCATGCACATGTATATGATATCAGAAATAACAATACACTCATCAATTGACTGGCAGGTCACTGAGCTCTCTGGATCTCACTTTTGGTCAAATTATCTGGTAATTCCCTTGTTTTTGTTTCATAAAATGTTGTAACAGGAAATAAAAATATTACATATTTCGTTTGGTTCCGGAATTTTAATCTTTTCAAAGCTAAATACTTTCGCAATAGAAAAAGCAAATAACTGTGATTTGCTTCATTTTAATAAAACTTGCCACCATAATGCTTCATGTATATCAGTCTAATAGGTAAGCTGATGCTTTGAAGAGAATATTTAAGCTGAAAATATTTGCAACTTTCTTGTTTGGTAAAATAAAACATAATGATTTTGTAGAACATTTGAAATCGCTATGAAAAGAAATTGGATATTTTTTATATTCAGAAAAATTAGTTTGATGTTTTAGTATTAATCCTGTGTTTGATAGTCTACTATAACGAAAAAAAACTCTTGCTAAAACTTGGGAAGACCAGTTGAGTTGTATGAAATGATGTTTGCAGATTGTTACCACCAAATAAAAATTCAAGTTGCGTAAAAATACTAACTACACTTGAATAAATAACCACATGTCTCAAGATTAATCTTCCACCCCTTCTCACCTCTCCTTCAAATACTCTTTTTCTTGACTTGAACTGAAGTCCTCTCTGCCAGAAAGAGTTATGGAAAACTACTGGCCACTTACTTGAATGAAACAAAATTTCCAAATTTAGATAAAACTCTTCATACACTAAGTCGCCTTTTGCATTTTATGAGCGGCGGCGAGGCATGAAGCGCACTCAAAAAACAAGCATCGGTTACTATAGGCTGTATTACAGGATTGCGAAGTCACTCAAGATGAGCTTTTCAAGCTTGGGTTGTTTCCATTTGTGCTAGTCAGATCTGCTTTAAGATAATAATCAAAGTAGGATGGTAAATGACATGATAGACGATAACTAATGGACACACGCTGCTCTTGTTTCACTGCAAACATGTTATAAAGTACTATACAGATAAATGTGTTGTTTTAATTATTAGAAAAATAAATATTCATTATTTGAGAAAACCTGATTTAAAAAGGCTTACACAATTATCAGTTGCAGCTAATTTTACAGGAGATAACTTTCTAATTATCTAGTCAGCCTTTAGTTTAAATGAATTCAGTACTTTTATGTTGGCCTGTTGATATTCAATGATAATAATCAGTAGGAAGTTTTACATGATATTTTTGATAGTACGTACATAGCACGCTTTATCCAGTTTGATAGCAAAAAAGGCATTGCATTTTAACGTTTTTAGGCTGCGCAGTCAGTAAGACTTCGAAGTTGCAATCTGGAATGGGAATGCACCGAGCTCTACTAATTGCCACCCATTTCCATAAGTGCATTTGCCAGAAATTTTCTTATAATTCGCGTATGAAAACTTGGTGATAGCATCGAAACTGTGGCTTTGTGCAAAAAACAAACCTAGGGCTCTGTACAAATAACCTCTCTAGCCCTCAGTAGCCTAGTAAAGAATTGTTTATCCAACAAACTACTTTCCTTTCTCTGAGCAAATTGTAGTCTGTTCAAGTTTCGCTGAGTACCACGACACCTGATTGAGCTCCTCTGCACTTTTTCCGCCCCAAAGTCAAATATCTCACTGTGAATTGTGGAAAGACTCAGAGCACTAATGTTAGATTGTGGTGGATATTGGTGCATATCAGTAGTAAACTGCTTGTTTGCTCGCAAACACCAACAATCAGTGTGCTAGGATTCCACCCACATTGTTGTATTAGTGGAATGCCTTACTGTACCAGTTGCACAGTTTGCTGGGTCGGTATTGATTCCTGCAGGGCCGGTAGTGACTCGTGACTGACCCGGTATGGTGATACTGGGCCGGTACAAGACGGCCGCCGTAGTCGAGGATCCTCGAAACTACCTAGGAACTTACTCCAACCCTGGAGTCGCAAGTACCCTTCCTCGGATTACCAGATGTCTCGACCAAAAGTTAGATATGACTTCGGAACCCTGCAAGGCCTACTATTGGACAATGGAGATAAGACTCCGTCCTTAAGCCCCTTGGCACCGTTTACCTTCAACTCTATTTCACTAACTGTTTTGTCGATTATTATTATATATTTGTTATGATTGGTCAGTTTACTTCCCGCGCATGAAATCCTGCCATTCATTGTGTCTTGCCAATCACCCTAGTGGATAGCCACCGTAGGACTTCGATTTCTGATGAATAAAGCCAACATTCAAACAGGACTCTGTGTAATTTGTCTGAACCTGGGCTCTGTGCTTGCCAACTGATCCGGTATTAACTGATCATTGTTGTCATTGTCATACCGGCACACTGTCCTATCTGGAGAGAGGTAGAATACTTGAGACTAGTGATGTTTGTAGAAAGCCAACCAAAATCCATTACAATATTATGAATAACAAAGGTATAAATAAATCTTACCATTCTATCAAAACCAAATAATACCATCACAAGAAGGCGGGTGTTCAGCAGACACAGTATTTTTAGACGGTAAAAAAAAGTACTGAAGCTCCTTGCTCAATAAAAAATTAATAATTTTGCCAAAGTTTTTGTGGGATTTGTACCTTTTTAACTCATGATACATAAACTTTCCTTACCATGCTTATGTTGATTTGTCCCCAGTGGATTGAGTTGAGTAGACTTTTTTTATTGACTTGAAGCTTGCTAAGCTAAATCAATTTTTGATTTGCAATAAAATTAACAAAACCTTCTAAAGGTTCGGTCAGTAGTAAGGTATAAAAATGAACTTTTCAGGTTGGCCATTGCAACTTTTGAATCTTTTAGGTCGGTCCAAACCTGCTGAGTCTAACTAAACGTTTTTAGAGTGAGAGAGCTTAAATTTTTTGAGATCTCTGCAATTTTAAAGGGTTACAGTTTTCAGTTGATGTTTGTAAAGCTGCATGTACAAAAGCCAATAGAAATTAGACACATTATTCCATGGCCGATTGAGTTTAGAATTTTTGTGGGAGCGGTTAGAAAGGTAATCACTAATCACAATGTTAATTGAATAGTGCTTAACTTTGATTACATGCTATGCATTACAAAACAGTGGCAAGGTCAAGGTCAATAAATATAGGCATAGATGTTCTTCTTTATTAAAATACTCCACTAAAACAGCTATTCAATTTAGTACTCATAATAACAACAGCCAAAAGACAAAGAATTGATGACTACTAGTTGTGGTTGCTGGCTGCACAGGTTGCCGTTATCAATTAAAATGAAATTGACTAGTTATCAAAGTGAAAACTGTGAAAATTGATTCATTATTATATTTGCTGATAAAGTTGACATTGTTATTAGCGACTCTACTTGATTCTGTTCTACAAGAAGTGATCAATGTGTGTTCAGCTGTTTCCGGCATAATTTTATATACGGACAACCCTACAAAAGCTCACATTTGGCTGAAATAGTAATTATGCGTGTATTAAATATTTGTTGCATATAATGAAAATCTTCTTGCAGCAGCAGTTGTGTGAACATTGATGCTATCAATCTAGCACAAATATTTTTTCATTAAGCTGAATTTTGTAGCAAAATTTTGTTTAAAACTTTTAAGCGTCGCTGGAGACAAAAATAAACAAGGAGTCATCTCCCATTGGAAAGATAACTCTGTAGTGAGCAGTATTTAACATTGAGATATTACCCGATACATTAAGTAAAGATTAAACGCCCTATAGCACCAAAAATGTGCAATTTGCACCATCGCCGTTTGCCTTATGTAACATTATATAATTGTTATACTGACGCTCGCTCGCCATGAATGATATATATTTGCCAGACATCCAAAAATCTGATTTTATTGATACCTGTATGCAACAATAATTATTTTTTGAAATAGTTTTATGTTAACTATTAGTTAAACTATTTCAAGATTGTAATTCTATAGTAACTATCACTAACTTCTTTGTTCGTCAATAACTATTCCATATTTCATATGAAAGCGGGCTGGTATAAAAAAAATAGTTTATAATTCTTTTTATTTTTATAATACAAGTGGCAATGAAAGCACTAGACTTTTGCCCTTATTACTTTACTTCGAATCAAATGTTTTTGTTTGAGTTTCACGGAAAACTAGGAGACACTTTGAGCTTTGAAATGGATGGTTGTTCAAAGTTTTAGCTTGTCAATTTGCTGCGTTATGAGCTGTTGAAAAGGAGCCTTTGGTATTAAGTTATAGCCTAGTCACTCAAGCATTTACCGTAAGAGGATCAGGTGACAAAGGAGGTTGACCGCTCATTGATTAATTCAATTGGATTATGTTGCTCTTTTAAACAAGCATAAATATCGTTTTTTGACCGGTCATTGTCAAAAAAAGGTTGATAGATAATCGGTGATCTTTTAATTTCCGGTTTCGCTAGCGTACTTGCAGCATAAGTGATCCTTTCGATCAATAGAGAGGAACAATTCCTAATGACACATAAGTATAAGTTTGCTTTAAAAGCTCAAAAAAACCCAAGTTTGATTGGATTTGATTTATTTCAACTTTGTCACGTTAGATTGTGTTTTGAGTTGGCTCTTGCCATTATAATGATTCCTATAAATGTAGCCAGTGCTAACTTTTTTCCTGAAGGTTCAACAAACCAAATCGCAGCTGTTGAGCGAGGTTTCAGAAACTTAGCTTGATTGTATGGAAGCCAGATCTTGGCATTATACAGAAACTTATGTAAATTCATTAAAAATCAAAGTGCAACAAGCTTGAAATTTGTGGAGTTGTTTTTTTTGAGTCAGTTAATGTTTTTATTTATGATAAAACTGCTATTACATACACACCAGCATTTGTGTGACAACGTTTCACAACCAAAATCTAAAAAAATTATTGGCTATTTAGTTTACATGATGAATTGTTGGAGAATAACCAAATAATGAGGCTAATAAAATTTCTTCAAGTAATGTAAAATAGAAAACAGAAATTGCTGATTTATTTGCTGTATTTTATAATATAATAACTGATTCTGAATTAAATTCTAGTTTATCTAAACCAAAGTTAAAACTCGTTGACTAAAAATTATTAAGCTTTTTAAATCTTATTTTTGAAACTGAAAACTTCATAATACTGTAGTGAAATTTGGTGTCCGACTGTTTCTGTCAACACTCCTGTAGGTCAGCCCTCCATCTTTGTCGCACAGCCCTGTCACTTCTTTTTCCAGCCCCCAACACCCCCTCATAAATCAGCAGCAAGTTTACTCTCTCCTTCCTTGGCTGCTTTGACAACTTATACTCTTAGCAAAATAATGCTCTACCCCCCCCCCCCTCAAGGCCCCCAAACTCAGCCTTGTAAAACCCACACAGTCTAAACATCTTCAACCCCTCTGCACATTTCCCACTTTCAACTCCATAGCATTATTCGAAATCCCCTTTTCTGTTTGCTAAACAAACGTAGAAATTGTGACTGATTAAACCTGGGTTGTCTCCCCTCGGGGGCATAACTCCACAAAAAGCAAGCTCATTAACTGCGCCGGAACCTTGATAATGAGGGCAGATGTACTGAGACGATTTAGAGAGAGGAGAATAAAAAGACTTCTAAATAGACATGCGTACCGAGGAGCCAATCAGACTTCAGTATTTTAACCATTCCCTAATGCTATAAGTAGGAGCGCAATGATCATTATCATTAGTTGGTTGCTAGGTGTTAAGGGAATGTTCTAGCAAGTATCTTTTGTAGCTTTCACACATACAAAAACAGTTAAATTTACCATTGACTAGTGTGTCTGGCCAGTTTCCTTGGTTACGTCTGGTAGTTGGTTGGTAGACTAGTTGGAGATTTAGCCTGAGTTTTCTTACCATTAAGTTTGATAGTAGAGCAACCTCCACAGTACACCACCCTTATTCTCTCCCTAATGCAGTTAGAAACAGCCAAAGAACCTGATTAAATTATCTAAAATATTACAATACTTGTTTAGTTTTACTTTACAATAATTTATATGATTGCACATAATTGTTATTGCATACTAAAACTATCCCTTGCAAACAGCACCTTTCACTGTCCTTAGTGCCATAGAGCTCAATATGCCTACTGTACTTTGTGTGCTTAACTTATGCAATAGTTTCACAATGATTAACAGGAGAACAACTCTACAGTCAGAGTGTATTTTCGCAGGTCTATCTTTTACACTCTGGTGTTATGTGTTTTCTCTCTCTCCTAGCATACACTTGCAAGCACTGTGGTGTGTGCCAGCCTGTGAAAGCAATTTATCAGAGACTGCTTGAATGCTTGATTACATAATGAATAAACCAAATAAACCAAAATAACATGTTAAGTAAACCAAAAATAGTTGTTGAACCATTTTGGAGCCTTTTTTTGGCTTTTGGCTGAATTTTTATAAATATATTTTTTTGTGTGAAATCAACCAGTAGATTATCAAAAAATTGCGAAATTAAACAAAATATAAGCAGTTTGATGTTCTGTGATATTGTACGTTTGACTGGCCAACCACAGGCTATATGACTGGTTTATGTTTGCAGCAGACAACCTTGCTAGAGGGAAACCAGCTTATCAGAGTACTACCTATGTGGGTAAAGCTGATTCCTATCCAGCCAACCGAGCAGTAAATGGAATCTACAATGACTTCTCACACACAACTGACACAGGTCCAAAATGGTGGAGAGTAGATCTTGAAAATGTCTACAGCTTTGGTCAGATTAGGATATACAACAGAAATGATGGTTGCTGTCGTAAGTTTGTTATCAGTAGTTGATACACATTTTTAGATCAATATCAACTTCATTTCAAAATATAAAATGCATGACATTGCATATTTTTAAAAAAATTATTGAAATACTGAAAGGTGTTGCTCAGGACACACAGCTTTCGATGAGTGCAGACCAGCAATACTCTAAGAGCTTCCCGATTTTCGAAAAAAAACTTTTTATTTTATTTTGAACATATTTCACTGTTGGCCACTGTTCGATTTTAGTCACAATTTTTTGTGCTGACATTCTTTCGACTGATCGCCTCCTTGTACGACCTTTGCTCTAGAATAGTACAAGAATCAGCAGCATCAGCATTTTTTTCAAGTTGTCTATACTTGTCTGTGCTTATTAGAAATAATACCTTAGTAAAAGATTCCATATATATAATTAAAGAACAGACAATTGTAATCTTACGACTTTCCTCGATGAAAATGAGACAAAACAAATCACAAGCTATGTAATTAATACAAAAGGCACAAACATATTTCCACCCAAGCAATTAGGTTACTGCTAACAGAGCTCTAAAATATTGTACTTATCATAAAGTTACCAGCTATTTGCTCATAGGCACCTAGCAATGGTTTCTTAGAAATTAGTCAATAATACATGACAAGAAAACCATGTTATTGGTCCTATCTTGTTTCATGGATGCTCTTTTCAGTTTGATAGGGTATGGCCAGATATGTTGACGTTGCATTTTTACAGAGATAATTTTTACTGAGTTTAGCAAGCGTGAGAAACATGTTACAACCAGTGAGTGCCACCAATCAAGTGGACTAGCAAATCAGAATCTGCAAATCCACTTGACTGATGGCACCTCACTGGTTGTAAGATGGTTTTGTCAAATTTATTGATAAAGTTTTCAGGTCACTGCCTAAAGAATTCACTCAACTCTACTTCAACAGAGCGTACAGGTGTTGCTGTCCCTGTCCCTGTAAATGGTTAGGTTGTTTGTCTACTTTGTCTCCTATTATCAAATAAAGCACTTTGAGCAAGAGCAGCTGTAGCACTTGAGTAGGATACTGATGCTTCTGAGCCTGAAACATAAGTATGATGTTCATTGCATTATTACTGAGACACACGGTCAGTCAGAAGTTAGTAAAGAGAAGGCTACTACTATTAAACTGTATCAGATGTTTTAGTGATGATCTAGACAATTCACACAACAGTACTAGTTAGAATATCCGTCTTATGAAAGATAAAACAAAAATGTTTTCAGTAACTCATTCCTACCAGTATGAGAGGTAACCAGAGGTGAAGAAGTACTGGTGTCATACCCTGTAACTCCCTCATTGGTCTAATGTACCTTCACTACCACTTGAAGTGAGGCACTCCTTCTTTGAATGGTCCTCATTTGGAGCATAGACTCCATGATGCGAGAGAGAAGTGGTAGAACAGAAGATGTCGATGTGTAGGACTTTCCACTTCGCTAGAGGCTGTAATGCCTGCTTGCAAGACTCGAGCACCTGCAATAAAAGAAAAAAAATCTCATAAATATGTGAAGCTTTCAAGTGCAGCTTTGCTGCAGAAAAACACAAAAAAATGCTCAATTAAATATCTATCTATGTCAGAAGTCAGTCAACAAAAACATTGATCACAAATTACAAAGATTATTTGGTTACGCATCAGCCGATGGAATCAAGTCTGGAGTTTTCTGGTCGTTTAGCACCAGTCTCTGAGCAGCTTCCTGGTCCAATATGAAACATTGCAGCTTGAACTTTGATTTCCAATGAGTAGTTGTCTGTTGGCATAGATTCACTTCACTCTGAGCCTTTCTCAAGTCATGTTTCTTTTTTCCAACTCATGGTAATATTTGCACCTATCTTTTTTGCATTTAGCTAAAGCTTTGTCAGTGGTATCCTGATTTACTGTGCAGCTAATGCCATTGCATAGTAGGTAGCCAAAGAATGGTATGCATATAAAACTAAATTTATTCCTACCAAGTTTCATATTGGAGGCATTGTTTGTAGAGAGCAAAACAATTTTTCTTCTATCAATATCCCACAGCTCTAATATGCTATGTCAGGTCTATCATCAGCTATGTTAGCAGCACCTTTAATTTCAACTTCCAGTTATCATCAATATAATGAGCTGTAAATGATATGTATGGAAAGAGACCAATAGATGGCCATATGTCTGTAGTGGCTGAAATGTAGTCAGTATTTTAGAGCTCTTTTCTTACAGCACTAGCTAGCTATGTCACTATAAAGTTTTGGAATCTCTATATCTATGGATAATTACATTCTGGGATTTGGTATCTTAAATTTGAAGCTGTAGTTGAACAGCCCATTGACAACTCTAGGATGTCAAGTATAACATCAGCTATGTTAGCATCTGTGTGGTCTTCAAGAATAGAATGTGTTTCCAGCACCTTTAACTTCAACTTCCAGTTATCATCAATATAATGAGCAGTAAATGATATGTATGGAAAGAGACCAATAGATGGCCATATGTCTGTAGTGGCTGAAATGAAGTCGACCCTATTTAGTTCTTTTTTTACAGCACTAGCTATGACACTATAAAGTTTGGGAATCTCTATATCTATGGGTGGTTACATCCTGGCATTTGGTATCTTGATTTAAGGCATTAGTTCATCAGCATATTGAAGTAGTTTTTTCACAGCGTAGACTAGAAGGCAATCCTCAACTGTATACTTTGCTATGACACTTAAGACTTCCTTGTGTTAATCGCTGCCACTACTAATCTTTTTCACTCTTTCAAAACTCTCCATTATAGTTGGCTGCTTTGGGGTATGACTGGTGGTGGTCACAAATGCTGTTTCTCATAAGGTGTTGCTAAAATCTGCAGGTTGATGTTGTTGTAGGTTTTGTCTCATGTTAAACGTTGCACCGCGAGTTCGTGATGCTTCTTAGAGAGCAGATTGCAATTAACCTACTTATTCGAATTGCCATCAACTGCTGAACTTTCTGTTTTCTTTTGTCTCCAATCGCTAGGCCCACTCTTGAAGCCAGTTACTGTGTCATCAGTCTCAGCTATTGTAAAATAATCCCATTCGGTCAACAGTTTTTCCTGCAGCGGCAGCGGTCGCTACACTGGAAACTGACCTGATGTACATGAGCTCAGGAAAAATCGCCTAACTAATATCTATATTACTTTTCGTTTCATAAAACTTCTATTGGATAGTATTTTCTACAAAAAAATTAATTTCCTGGAGGTTTAATAATTATTTCAATATTAATTTCATATTTGAGTAATTTTTCGATTTGCTGTAAGCGGTGGTGATTCGCATATCGTCAGAGATTAGTCATCAAATCAGGAAGCTCTAAATATTATATATTGGTAATCTTTATAAACATCCCCACATATTTGGTTGAAACAAAACAAAATTTCTTTAGAGGAGTTTTATGCTTTATCCATTGCTTGCTACCAGATCATTAGAAAAACTCTTCACGTTACAAAGCAGTCAACTTACAGTTAAGTTTACTTATTTAATCTTTTGGTATGCATATTCCCTGACATAAAACACTTCTCCATTCAATCACAGCGGAAAGGCTAGCGAAGATAACTATTCTGACATCAACTGTTGAGACACCAGGAGATCCATCACTTACTCCTGGTAATTGGACAAAGAGAGATAACAGAGAGGCAGCATACCCACTTGAAGCAAACATAGACTTCAAACCTGCTATCTTGGCTCGCCATGTAGCTGTATACAGTAGAAATGATGTAGTTGGTGATAGTGCACTAGCACTTGCTGAAGTAGAGGTCTATGGTGAGTTGTACTAAACGATGTTTGGAACAGCTGAAATATGATTTTGAGCCTGTGGTGTAATTTTTATAGCATCAGCAAAACACCTTTGATAATATATTAAATCAAATAGTTAAATTGATAGTATAAGTTAATTATGTAATTAAAGCTACCCAATTCCTTTGCAAAGTATGCTGAACCTATAAAAATTTGAGGAGTTTTATGGACAGATATTTTAACATAACAAAAATCCATGTGGGTTCTTGGTATCGGGAATTATTGTAGCGAATTATGAATAAAATACTGATGATTGTTCTATTGGAGCATTAAAATCGGATTTGAAACCTCGGTATTTGCAGGACACATGCATTAGTTTTTTTAACAAAGAAACTTAACTCCAGCGGTGCCTTGCTTTTTAGAGCAACGGAGAAGTAACTCTCAACCTCAGGTATAAAGATTAATAATACAAATTACAAATTGCATCAGTTTTATCATTGATTAAAGTTTCACAACAATACTAAAAAAAAAAACAGTTATGCTTGCAGTAAAAAATGAGCTATTAGTCTGGACATAATAACAGTATTGGCGACCCATGCCCCCAAATACAATGCAATAAAGTAACCAGATTGGTAATAAATCTGAGCAATAAGTAATCATTTTTTCCGCCACTTGAGAATCCACAAAAAGCGGCTTACTAAGTATATAAAATAATTAAAGAATGTGTATTATTATTATTATTCGTAGGCCGGGAATGAAACTGAACACCAACTAAATTATAACCAGTGAGTCTGGTTTTGCCGTTGTGATAGAATAATTTGAAATCCTGTGAAAATGTCTATAATGATAGCTATACTATGAAAAAAAGAGGGAAATTTTAGCAGCTACATGTTTTTTCATCGATGAAATTTTCTCAAATACCTAATAGATTAAAAGTTATCTTCCTTATATTTTGTTTGGCTAACTATAAGAATTTAATAATTTATAAGAATTGCTGTAGTAAATTGTGGCGGTCATACTACTTGTCCAATAGTCAGCTGAAAGAATAAATAAGAGCGTTAGACGCACAACTTGGTGCTGAAACGAACCATATTTTGTTTTACTTAAATATAATAAAAACAGTTCTGTGCCAAGTTGTTATTCATGACACAGTAATCAGTTTCTCAATGTTTCATATTATAGTGACCAGTCTTCTATACCAAATAGCATGGCCCCTAAGAATCTCCTTACGTGAATGATATGTTTCTTGTGAACCACAATGTGAACTGTCCTGATCAATCCAACAGTTTTGCATGTGAAATTTGTTGAATGATCATATAAAATTGAGATCTGTGTAGGATCATTTATTACATCTACATAGCCTGCTGTTGGCAGGTTGTGTCAGCTGTATGCCAATCCTAGCTACAGCCGCCCCGTAAATAGGCAATGTATGCATTAATTTAGCTTGTTGTGTTATTAGTGGGGAGTTGTCTTCTGCTGATAGCCAATTGCAGCACATCAGAGCCATCAGTAAGCCGATGTACTTTCTGTGGTGAGAAATTTAGCTGATTTTTCATATACGCTCCCTTATTTTACCATTGAACATTCGTTCTACATGAATAAAATAACTCCTTGCCCGAGGAGTTGTTTTATTTTGTGAGGGCACAAAGGTATCTTGCCCTCAAGCACACTTCCACGAATCAAACCAGCAGCTCATCTGTGTGTGTGTTTTGAGTTTTGAAGCAAATTAAAATGTTTAATACTGATATCATTATTGTTTATTATTAACCATTATTATTGTGATTACAACTATTATACTCATTATTTATGATTAAAATATTCCAAAGAATCATGATAGGCCTACTAATGAAATGGATATGTGCCACTAACAGTATCACCTGTCGTAGTCTTAAGTCATTACTCAAGCCAACTCTATTCTCTCTCCGCTCTCTCTCCCTCTCCCCCTCCCCCACTCCCACCTGCCCCACTCTACTTTTCACCTTTTACCTTGCTTTAACCCTTCCTGTTCCAGCCATGCCCCACTCTACCTTCTTCATCTCTCCCTTCTCAACTCTCTCTACCTACTCAATTCCACTGACATAAGTGTGCTGTGTGCTGGTACATTGCATTCACTGCTGAGACAACAAACTCGCAAAAACAATAATCTGAAAGAAAATTGCGATTTATGCGATTTGAAGAAAGTCATATGAGTCATACATCGACACAAAAATGTTAAATTGACACCTCAACCACCTCATTTTAGCAACACTTAACTGTTTGTGAATTGTCTCCACATTTTTAAAACTATTAAATCTTCAAATACCTCCAGTTTGAGAGCAAAAGAAAAACTTCAACTCTTGCCATTTTTGGTTCAAAGGTGTGTGTTTACAGCAGTTTGTTTTTCTCAATGAAGCAGTTTTGGCTCCCACTCAAGTGGGGCTACTGACAGATACATAAACAGCTAAACAGACAGACACTCAGACAGACACACACACAGACAGACTTACAGACACACAGATAGACACATAGACAGACACACAGACAGATACACAGACAGATACGCAGACACACAGACAGATACACGGACAGATACACAGACAGACACACAGACAGACACACAGACGGACACACAGACAGACAAACAGACAAGTACACGGACAGATACACAGACAGACACAACGACAGATACACAGACAGATACACAGACACACAGACAGACAGACAGACACACAGACAGATACACGGACAGACACACAGACAGATACACAGACAGATACACAGATAGACAGACACACGGACAGACACACAGGCAGACACACAGACAGACACACAGACAGATACACAGACAGACACACAGACAGACATACAGACAGATACACAGACAGATACACAGACACACAGACAGATACACAGACAGATACACAGACAGACACACAGACAGACACACAGCCAGACACACAGCCAGACACACAGACAGACACACAGACAGATACACAGATAGACAGACACACGGACAAACACACAGACAGACACACAGGCAGACACACAGACAGATACACGGACAGATACACAGACACACAGACAGACACACAGACAGATACACACACAGACAGATACACAGATAGACAGACACACGGACAGACACACAGGCAGACACACAGACAGACACGCAGACAGACACACAGACAGACACACATACATACACACAGACAGACACACAGACAGATACACGGACAGACACACAGACAGATACACAGACAGATACACAGATAGACAGACACACGGACAGACACACAGGCAGACACACAGGCAGACACACAGACAGACACACAGACAGATACACAGACAGACACACAGACAGACATACAGACAGATACACAGGCAGATACACAGACACACAGACAGATACACAGACAGATACACAGACAGACACACAGACGGACACACAGCCAGACACACAGCCAGACACACAGACAGACACACAGACAGATACACAGATAGACAGACACACGGACAAACACACAGACAGACACACAGACAGACACACAGACAGATACACGGACAGATACACAGACACACAGACAGACACACAGACAGATACACGCACAGACAGATACACAGATAGACAGACACACGGACAGACTCACAGACAGACACACCGACAGACACGCAGACAGACACACAGACAGACACACATACAGACACACAGACAGACACACAGACAGATACACAGACAGACACACAGACAGACACACAGACAGACACACAGACAGACACACACACAGACAGACACACAGACAGATACACAGACAGATACACATACAGATACACAGACAGATACACAGACAGAAGTAGTAATATATGAGCAGATCTCCCTACCAAGTGTTTTTTTGTGGATTAGATCTTGGGGGTTATGCAATGAGTTACGACGTTGGATGGATTTGCCGAGTTTATATTGTATTTCATTTGAGGGGCGTTTGAGTGGCATTTAAGTGGCATTTAAGTGGCATTTGAGTTTTGATTATTTTTTTACTTGATTTGAACTTATATGGCATGTAGATTTTGAATGTATGGCACTCATATGACAACATTTTTGATGGAGTTGTAATTGCCACTGAATTGTTTTGTATATGATATAACCATATACAACGCTATAGTTATTGTTATAGTTTTATTATTACATAATAAGTATTACATTAATTGCTTACTGGAGAATGTAATAAAATAGATATCATAATAAAGTGTAATAGGTTGAATATATAGTGTTAAAGTCTATAAAAACTTTTTAATTTGTAAAGTATTTGATGACTTTACAAGAAATATCATCACATTCAGGTTCAATGACGATGAGAAGATTTTCTTCAAGTTTAAGTTTACTATCTTCCAATATAGATAGAGAAAGTTTTGAAAAATCCTCCAAGTCATTATAAATAAAAACTCTATAAATCGATGGTGTTGAACTTGTAATTGCTGCTGAATTGTTTTCGCATATGATGTATCTATCACACACACAATCAGTAGTTGTTTCGATTTCTTCATAATTGTATATAGTAGAGTTTGTAGGGCTTGGGTGTTCCAAAATTAAATCGACTAAGCCCAGAGCTTGTGGAAGAGATGGAATTGATGGTGATTAAGCTGGAACTAGTGACTCGTTTGTAATTTTTGTTGTTGTCGTCGTTGTCTGCGGAGTTGTGGTGATTGTTGAAGTTGTTCTTCGAATCGTAGGTAGTAATCCTTCATCGTATAAACGAATGTAATTTAAAGCTTCATCGGTTTTGCAAACAAAGTATTGTTGAGGCCACATATCATAAGTGTCACAGCTTCTACGTTGGTGAGAAAACTGCATGAAACATGTCAGTGTATGCATACGATATTTTAAGTTTTTCCTAAAATATGAGTTACTGAATTAACCGCGTCCATATTAAGAGGTCCCGAAAAACATCCAGACTCTCTATGAGATAAAGTGAATGGTTGAATCTCTGTTGCAAGACAATAACTGCTTAGGATTGGGAATAATAGAAGATAGATTCGATATTTCATTTTTATTCAGAGAGAGAGACTTTTAACCTAGTTTATGCTTTCATCATCTAGAGTTAACTGTCTTGCATTTCGGTGGACTTTGGTTAATATGCTCCAACTAAAGTTCTATATATATAACTTTGGGATCGCATTTGTCTTTGTTATCTCCTTGACATGTGATGCTGATGATAATCTTGTTTTGAATAGACTTCAAACTTTCAAAACTCGAAAATGACAAATTTACACCTTCAATACCATTGATGTTAGTGAGGATAGTAGCTATTTTCGGCTTCTCATTGGTCGAATGATTGCATTCCACACATGCAAAGTTGGTTGTCTCAAACTCCTCTGTTGGTGGACAAATCAAACGTGAGGTGTTGTATTCAAATACACATAATTCATCATTCCAAAATAGTTTTGTATTTTGAGTAAGACTTTCCGTATTATTTTTAACCCCTATTGCACATTCCTCCTGATTCAGAGTGTATTTTGTTGGCGTATTGCAGGTCAGGGTATCTGTAGAAGGTTTGCTTTTGCAGATCCAAGAAGCGTTTTGAGCGATAATAAAACTGCAATGTAAATAGTTGGAAGGATAGAGTCTCACACAGTTTGTTCCATTTTCATCTTTATATCGAATACTCTTTTCAAAAAGTGAAAAAAATAAGACATCATTTTTTTCCATAACTCCATCTATACATTCATCGATTTTGTTGGCATAAAATACTTCGCTGACATTGAAACTGTCGAAACTCGAAAATGTTGAATTCACACCTTCGATTTTATTGATGTTAGTGATGTTAGCTGGATTTGATTCCTCATTTACACCTTCGATATCATTGATGGTAGTGATGTTAGCTGGAATTTCGATATCATTGATGGTAGTGATGTTAGCTGGAATTGATTCCTCGGTATCTGTAGAATCTTTACTCTTACAGATCCAAGAAGTGTTTCGAGGGATGAAAAAACCGCAATATATATAGTCAGAAGGGTAGAGTCTCACACAGTTTTCCCCATTTTCATCTTTATATCGTATAGTCGTTTCAAAAGGTGAAAAAACCAAGACATCGTTTTTTTTCATAACTCCAGCTAGACATTTATCAATTTTGTTGCTATAATACACTCCACTAGTTTTGAAACTGTCAAAAGTCGAAAGTGATGAATCTTTGATGTTAGTGATGTTAACTGGTTTTGGTTCCTTGTTGATCGAATGATCGGAATGAACACATTGCACGCATGCAAATTTGAATGTCTCAAACCGTCTTCTTATTGGACAGATCACACGTCTGCGGTTGTATTGAAATACACATAAATTCCCATTTCGATATACTTTTGTATTTTGAGTAAGTCCTTTCGTATTATTTGTAATACCCATTTCACATTCCTTTTGATTCAAAACGTATTTTGTTGTAGTATTACAAGACACAGAATCTTTAGAAGTTGTGTCCTTGCAGATCCAAGAAGCGCTTTGAGGGATGAAAAAACCACAATATAATAAGTCAGGAGGGTAGAGTCGCGCACAGTTTTTTCCATTTTCATCTTTATATCGTATAGTCCTTTCGAAAGGTGAAAAAACCAAGATACATTTTTATCCATAGCTCCGGCTATACATTCATCAATTTCATTGGTATAGAATACTCCACTAACATTGGGAAATGTTAGTGCCAGTAGCAAGATAAATACGCAGCTCATTTTTTAAAATGTTTTTGCTTTCAGTGTTGAAAGTTGAATACTTTCTTTCTTGATGTTCTTTCTATTTATACGTAAGTGGCTAGTGGCTTGTTCAGCTCTCTCAGCTGATTTTGAAGATGTGAAACAATCTCATCAAAGTGGTTACGAAAATGTAAGTATGGTTCCAATCGAGATTGAGACAAAAGAACATGTGTTCCTGTCCAGCGAAATGAAGTCAAACCTCTTAAAATCGAAATATCTATCAAATCACCCAGTTCAGCATCTTTCAAACATTGCTTTATATCAATCAGTTCGATTGCTCTTTTGAGATCTTCAAAATCTATCAACTTGTCTTGCGGACAGCATACTTTTGGATCAAAGCTCCTAGAACAGTTTAAGCATTCGAGAGGGTTTGCTGTTGAAATACAATTACAGCTCAAAAGCATGCTTTGTATTGATTTACGAACTAGATTGAATCCTAACACAAAATAAAATACTTCTTCGGTGATGAGTTGAACAAAAAGAGGATTCGAACGCTCTAAAGGAATGTGTTCAAAATGAGTCCTTATGAACTTAGGAACAAAATCAGCCAATGTAGCAATTGACTTGAATCCTTAAGTTTTTCCACTCATGTTTCTTCTGTAGTTTAGAGATAAATGAAGCAACATTTTTTGTAGCAGTTCTTTTATGAGTTCTCAGATATACTTGTCGAATCAATAGGTATTATCGGGTTGACTGAGTCTTCTTTTTCATCAGGAGTATAAGCATATGGATATCCTTCCGCTATTGCAAGTAATTTATCCTTTAGACGTTGATAAGCCAGTTTGCTCTGACTAGTAGGTAATAGGTAGGGATTTAATCGTGCTCTCAAATTTGTTAACATAAAGGGAGACTTCAAATGATCAGAGGAAAAATCCAAAAAAGCATTAATCCATTCATCATGCACCAAAAAACCCATTTTAGCGTTTTTCAAAACTTGTCTTCTATCAATCCAGTCGATAGCATCACCCAATTCTTTTTTGGTAGGTGTAGCACCTTCAACCATTTCAGCATATCTTTTACAAGTGATACATTTGTCATCAACGTGTGAACAGTAACAGTTTAGTAGTGATAGATTGGTTGCTTGCTTGTAAAAACTTCCTCCTAGTACACAGTATACACATTCTTCCGTAAAATAAATCCTCAAAATTTCATCAGAAACCTCAGCCAAAAAAGTCTTAGGTCCTATAGCATCGGAAGCTTCTTGGTGAGCAAAGTCTTCAACACGTAACATATTTGTTGTTATTCCGTTAAATTACAAAACGCGAATGATCCGTTTTCAAATTGAAATACCTATTTAATCATTCATTACTTTTTCTTTTTTTTGAGGTTAATTGTTATGCTAGCTCATGTAGATCTTCATAAATGCTTTAATTTCAACCTGACAACCATCGATTGGGCAAGGTTTTATTTCTGATGAGCATTCAGTAAGTGCTTTTTCCTTACACTCACTACAGTAAATGAGATGACCGCATGGAAGAGAGATATGATTTGCAATTACTTTTTTTTCATGTGACTCAGACACACATTGAGCAAGGTTGCTTTGCTTAGTCTGATTTTTATCTTTTTTTAACGAATCAATTGATTTAGCATCATTTTTTAACAGTGTTGACGAATTCTCAACAGATGTAAAATCATTTTCAAAAGTATGTAAGGTTTCAATCATAAAACCTATTCGCTCAAAAGGTTTTCCATTTAACACAAAAAAATTGTTCGATATCAATTTGACTGTATCCTAGTTTTTTGCAGATAAGTTTCATTTCTTTGGTGTCATTGTTGTGCGTTATTTGTTTTACTTTTTCTCGATATTTTTCAACCCGTCGCTTACACCTTTTGCCTTTTTCCGTTCGCATGTAAACATCCTCAACATACTCTTCACCTTTACTCCTGAGTAAAAAAGAACAGTCTGGGAACCATCGACAGTGTTCCTCCCACGGTAGATCACTCTCTTCCCATTTTTTAAGTTCACCTGAGCAAAAGAAGCATTTTACACTATCTCCGAACTTAGTATAGTAGAAACCTGCATTGGAAAGGAGTTTCATGGAAACTTTACCCTTCCATTGTTTGAAACTGTCTTCTCTAGATGTTTCAGTAGCAAAACGTGGTGTACCAGCACGATCAATTGATATACCTAGAGGTAATACTTCTGCAGTTAAATCTCCTCTTCTAGTTTTTTGTTCTTCCATCGTATAACTTTTGACAATTGAGATGTTTTTCATTTCATCTGCAAGTAGTTTCCTAGGTCTATACACACGATTGTGAGTGTTAAATCCTCTAACAAATTGACAAAACGGAAAACTTTTAGCATGTTCTTTCATCGGATGTTCATCTTCATCCTTCCAGTTTAGTAATACCCCTCGGCAAAAAGCACATCGAACAGCGTTGTCTTTTTCAAGGTTATAGAAACCAGCTCCAGCCATGTTTTCACCACAATGTTTACTTACTCGTCTCCAATTTGTAAGAAATGATTTTCTTCGATAACTTTCATCAAGCATTAAAGTCTCTCTTTCATAAAAAGAGAGTTCATTGCAAATGAACTTGAAAAAGTCCGTTGGGGAAAGTTGCGCAATAGTTTTTTTGTAATTTTATTGACAAAAAACTACAGTGATTATCCGGATAAGTTGTGACGACATAAGTTATTGCAGTGGTATCAGGTAAAGTTCGTTGTAAAAACAACGACGAAGTAACGAGTAAACTATCATCTATCCATTCGGTGTAGTCTTTAGTATTTTCAAAGTAATTCCGAGTTTTTTGCATTTCTTTTTTTTCATTATAAATAGTGTTTGCTACATATATGTTGTTTGTTACTCGACACATTATTTATATATAATATAAGCAGTAGCTTCAGTTATTACTCAAGTTGAAGTTTTGTTGGAAAGTTCTTTCCCTTTGATCTAGTTCGTTGTTATTCTAAAAAAAAAATGATAATGCTTTATAGCAAAAATAAAAAAAGTCTAAGGTTTCAATTTTTTTCAATATACTTGAATTGATTACTATTGTAATAGAATGTAAATACTTACATCAGAAATGAAGACTTGTCTTTCCTTGAATTAAAATGAATGATATTCCTAGTTGTTTGAACTTGAGCTGCTTTCTATAAAATTCGGATGAAGAAGGAGTACTTTTTTCATTTTGAAGTCCTGAAATAATAATAATAATAAAACATAATTAAAACTTACCTACAACATTTTTTGATATCTTAAATAGTGAATAATCTTGTTTTTTTCAGAAAATGTCTTCACGTTTAAATTGATTACAATTAAAACAAAATATAAATACTTACACCACAAATGAAGACTTGTTTTCTTTGAATTAGATGAATTATACACATAGTTGTTTGAACTTCAGCTGTTTCCTATGTAATTCAAATGATGAAGAAGGAGTGCTGTAGTAGATGATGATGTAGTAGATCTTGTTCCTTCAGTTACTAACGATGAAGTGAATGCTTTCTGTATGAAAACAGTGCTTCTTATATAGCTTAAGTTGCACTGCTATGAATCAGCATTATTTTCACGCGAATGGAAACCGTTGCTTTCGCGGGAATAACAAAATTATTTTCACGCGAATACAAACCAATGCTTTCGGGGGAATAAATAATATATTTTCACGTGAATGGAAACCGATGCTTTCGCGGGAATAAATAATTTTTATTTTCACGCGAATGCAAACCAATGCTTTCGCGGGAATAAATAATATATTTTCCCGCGAATACAACCCAATGTTTTCGCGGGAATAAATGATATATTTCCACGCGAATAGAAACCGTTGCTTTCGCGGGAATAAATATTTTATTTTCACGCGAATACAAACCAATGTTTTCGCGGGAATAAATAATTTATTTTCACGCGAATGGAAACCGTTACTTTCGCGGGAATAACAATTTTATTTTCACTCGAATACAAACCGTTGCTTTCGCGGGAATAAATAGTTTATTTTCACACAACTGGAAACCGATGCTTTCGCGGGAATAAGTAATTTATTTTCACGCAAATACAACCCGATGTTTTCGCGGAAATAAATAATATATTTTCACGCGAATAGAAATCGTTGCTTTCGCGGGAATAAATATTTTATTTTCACACGAATACAAACCAATGTTTTTGCGGGAATAAATAATTTATTTTCACGCGAATGGAAACTGTTGCTTTCGCGGGAATAACAATTTTATTTTCACGCGAATACAAACCAATGCTTTCGCGGGAATAAATACTTTATTTTCACGCGAATGGAAACCGTTGCTTTCGCGGGAATAACAATTTTATTTTCACGTGAATACAAACCAATGCTTTCGCGGGAATAAATACTTTATTTTCACGCGAATGGAAACCGTTGCTTTCGCGGGAATAACTATTTTATTTTCACGCGAATACAAACCAATGTTTTTGCGGGAATAAATAATTTATTTTCACGCGAATGGAAACCGTTGCTTTCGCGGGAATAACTATTTTATTTTCACGCGAATACAAACCAATGTTTTCGCGGGAATAAATAATTTATTTTCACGCGACTGCAAACCGTTGCTTTCGCGGGAATAAAAATTTTATTTTCACGCGAATACAAACCAATGTTTTCGCGGGAATAAATAATTTATTTTCACGCGAATGGAAACCGTTGCTTTCGCGGGAATGAAAATTTTATTTTCACACGGATAGAAACCAATGCTTTCGCGGGAATAAAACAATTATTTCCATATGGATAAAACCGTTGCTTTCGCGGGAGTAAAAAAAATAATTTTCACGCGAATAAAAACCAATGCTTTCGCGGGAATGTCGCGTGAAAAACTGCTGAGTCATAGATATATTATAAAGAAGGTTTCACGAGATGGTTTTCATAGGGTTAAGTAGTACAGCTTTAGCTATTTAAGAACCAGTGTTTTCACACAGAAAGCATCCAGTTCTACAATAGCTAGCGAAGAAGCAACATCTACACACCAACTACTACATTTACTTGAAACTATAGAATGACTTTCAGTCAATAAGGTAAGAATCACTAAATAATTCTTTAACATATATTGATAGAAAACTTCAACTAGATTTGCTATAATACTTCAGAAAGTTAATTTTATGTTTTAATATTTTGTTCTTATTAATAAAAGATCAAATAGTTTCACCATAATGCATCAGAAAAATCATTTTGGTTTTGATTAGGTGTTTATTTTATAAATATCTAGTTAGTTTATTCTTTTCAAATATTTTTCAAATTCCAACCATCTGTTACATATTTTTTACTCTTTTTTCAGTTCCAACTTCTCACTGAACGCTCTGAATATGAATGAAGACCGTAATACCTCATTTCTCTCAACATTCGAACCATACTCTGATGATAAAGAAAATATCCCTCCTGATTCACATATAATAAAAAGGAAACTGAAAACAGTTCGACCAAAGCCATGGGATTCGGATAGAAATAAAACGATTGACTATGCTTGGACTTTGAAAGCACCATCTCTTTCTCATCTTTCCTGCTTGTCAAAAAATGCTGCTAGTTTGCTCAATTCTTGCGATACCAATGACAGAGTAATGATTGGAAGGTTTCAACCACTTCACTTAAATCAAACGCCATAACTTCTCGAGATAATCTCCATCGAAAGACCAGCTGAGGATGTATATAAAAACTTATGTATTATCCGCTACAATGTCGAAACATTTGACAACAGACGACAAGTGAGGCCCATGGTGAGAAATGAGGATTACAACAAATTAGCTCCAACACAACCAGATGTTCCAAAACTGGTGGTTTTTATGGGATTCGATTCAGACAAGCATCCAATCTTTCACCCTATCAACTTCCCATCCAATATTTCCCTTGAGGAAGCTAAACAGCTAAGTAGATTAATTAAAAAAAAACACCTAGTCAGTTGATCAGTATGGTTCGTATTGCAACACTCTCTCAATTTGCTGTTAGAAGTGTAATCAGTTTTGAATCTCCTCAAATATCAACTCAGTTAACATTACCTAATGGAGAAGAGGTGATGGATGCGCTACTGGTAAACTACAGATGTTTGCAATACGATGGTTTGATGATGGGAGTTCTATATATACCTGAAAAACATGCTAGCGACGTCAAACGAATTGGAACAGGAGTCATACTTGTAAGAAATCGTGAAGTTAGTAGATTTGGTTATCATCGACATGATATAATCACATTCACAGCATTACAAGCGATAGAAACGGCTCAAAACCTATCCAACAAACTTGATGATTCCAACCAGATGAAGTACTTTACTACAGATGAGGTTGATGAGAACAAGGTCTTAGTGCTTTCAATGGGAGCGGGAAACACATCTTCTACATCTTTGAGAGGACCAACACCTCCTGGTGAAAACTATATTCAAGAAGAGCAAGTCAGACAACACAACCCAGTGAGTGTTTTTTATTTAATGTAAACTAACTGATATAAGTAATACTTCCAATTAGATAAAATTTGTTTATAAAGCAATTATTTTTTGTTTTGCTTTAGATAGAAGAGAGAGAATCAAAAACACTTGATGAAAATTATGCTCAAGAAAAAACAGACCGAACAATATAACTTGGTGAGTTACTTCCCTTTACTATATAATGTTAACTAACCAATGTAAAAAGAATTATAATTCAAATTCATGTAATTATTTTACATTTTTGTTTAATCATCCTATACTAATACATAACTTTTTATTTTAGTTCATTATGGAATCAAAAGTACATAGAACAGAAGTCTTCCTTCCTAAGTTATAACATCAGTACAACAATGACGACATTGTAAAGAAAAAGACTATCATCCATTGATTGTCATTACAAGTTGTAGTGCTTTGTATTACTTAGTATTTACTGACTCTAGCTATATTATACAAGGATATTTTCCTACTTATTATGTAATAAATGTATATAATCATATATTGATTCAATGTAGTTATATCTCCTCGTTCTTCTCTCCTCTCTCTCAAAATATCATATGAGTTCGAGTTATGTAAAAAACTATCAAAACTTGAATGTCATGCATTCAAAATCTATATGCTATAAGTTCAAATTAAGCAAAAAAATAATCAAAACTCAAATGCCACTTAAATGCCACTCAAATGCCACTCAAATGCCCCTCAAATAAAATACAATATAAACTCGGCGAATCCATCCAACGCCGTAACCCATTGCCTCAACTCCAAGATCTAATCCACAAAAAACACTTGGTAGGGAGATCTGCTCATATATTACTACTGACAGACACACAGACAGATACACAGACAGATACACAGACAGATACACAGACAGATACACAGACAGATACACAGACAGATACACAGACAGATACACAGATAGACAGACACACGGACAGACACACAGACAGACACACTTACAGACACACAGACAGACACACAGACAGATACACAGACAGACACACAGACAGACACACAGACAGACACACAGACAGACACACAGACATACACACAGACAGATACACAGACAGATACACAGACAGACACACAGACAGACACACAGACAGATACACAGACAGATACACAGACAGACACACAGACAGATACACATACATATACACAGACAGACACACAGACAGACACACAGACAGATACACAGACATATACACAGACATACACACAGACAGACACACAGACAGACACACAGACAGACATACAGACAGACACACAGACAGACACACAGACAGACACACAGACAGACACACAGACAGACACACAGACAGATACACAGACAGACACACAGACAGATACACAGACAGATACACAGACATATACATAGACAGATACACAGATAGACAGACACACAGACAGATACACAGACAGATACACAGACAGATACACAGACAGATACACAGATAGACAGACACACAGACAGACAGACTCACAGACAGACACACAGACAGACACACAGACAGATACACAGACAGATACACAGACAGACACACAGACAGACAGACAGATACACAGACAGACACACATACAGACACACAGACAGACACACAGACAGACGAGCAGACCAATTGATATATATCAGATTATTATGACATAATAATGATATTTACTAAATTATAATCACAGTGTAAGTAATATGATATACATATTGCATCGCAATGTGTAATAATGCTTAACATTTTAATGAAATAATGACTTGCCTCTACATGGGTTGAATCCACTACATACGTACAACAATAACCAGTAAACTGGAACTTGTAAAAAAGCGCCCCGAACAGGGGCGTTTTGAGTTAAAAATCCAACCCTCTAAAAAAAATTTTTGTTAGGGGGTTGGAGGAACTTGTTAGGGGGTTGCCTGTTAGGGGGTTCACCATGAGCGTTAGGGGGTCGAGTTTTATTAATTATTATTATACTATATTATTATTTATTAGCTAATCATTATTCATTTTTTTAACTTTTGTAATTTATCAATTATTAATAATGATAATAATTACTACTATTTTATTATTTATATGTATTTGTTTGTTTGTTTATTCCTCATAAGACATGATATAAAAAAGTACATAAACACGGAGATAGGTGCAATGAGAGCCCATGTGCGCAATAGCATGGCTAGTATTTCATTATTTTGATTATTTATTAGCTATTGCAAGTGGGCCGCATGCGTTGCGTGAAAATTAACCAATCTCTCCGGTTGATAGAATGCCAACGGCATATTTGCGGTTTTGGCTCTGAGTATGCTTACAATTTTTTTTAATAAGTCAGGAACTAAGGCTCACAGAGCAAAAGTTCAAAGTTCATTAGATACAGAACAGCAGAGCGCTCAAAACTCACCTTCAACTGTATTCCGAAAAACAACATGGTTCCAGTATGTATTTATTATTTGAAATGATCTCTCAAAATCGCCAATTTTCCAGCAGTCAGAAACTTTTCACAATGTTTTGAGCCAACACAGTTCTTTGCAATTTCACCATAAACCCGTTGGTGTATTTTTTATTTGTGTTTCATTATTTGATATAATATTTTGGAGCTTTTTAAAAAAGAATTTTTGCTGCAATTTTTCTCTGTTGACAATATAAAGGCCGAAAAACAAGACCATAAAGCAATACGGATGGTATGTATGTGCGCCCAGTGTTCTGCGTTTGGTGAATGTTTAATGCATGAGGCTATAATCAAACATCAAATAATTATTACTAACTATAATATATAGTATATTTTCAATGGGTAATAACAATAATTGATAAAAATTACGAACAGTTTGGTTCTTGGTCGATGTATAAAACTCCTATAACATAAATTAATTGTGGCAAATATGATTAACAAATATCATGTTGACACACTTTTCTCAATCATCAAAACTACAATACTACTAACAATAATTTTATCATTATTATTATTATATGTGTATGATAATTACAACAACAGTTTCAGTAGAAAAAATATATATTTAGTATTATAGAAAAAATATCTTCATCTGTGATGGTTCTCTTCTTTTTCTTGTGGTCTCTGTAACATAATAAAGAAGTGTAATGATAAATAATATTATTGTGACAGATCTTTTAAACTGTTATTGCTACACAACAACTAAACTAGGCCCGTACACTTTTTTATATAGCATCACGCTCGACTGATCCGCCTGCGTGATTACTTCAGTGTTTGCATGGAGTTATAAAAAAAAATGGTGCTGAAAATTAATTTTTATATGGTTTAAAATAATGCTACACTAAAAACTTTGGTAGCATTCTGGTGACAAGACAAGGCAAGGCAAGTGTACACTCTGGTGCTACTTTTAGAAGGTTGAAAAAATTTTCAAAATTTTTTTGCACCAGCTATATTTATTGTTATCATTAATTAATATATATTTATTATTTTTGATAATAATAATAATAACAATAACAATAGCAATAGCGATAGCGATAGCGATAGCGATAGCGATAGCGATAGCGATAGCGATAGCGATAGCGATAGCGATAGCAATAGCAATAATAATAATAATAATAATATAATTTGGCTTGCTTCAAATTATTATTAACTGTTATTTATAACAATTATATTAATAATCATCATCATTCGTAATAACTAATAATAAAAATAATTAATAATAATAATCTAATAATAATAATGATTATAAATAATAGTACTAGTAGTGAAGTGGGAGAAAATCCAATCATTATTAATTATAACAATAATTACTGTAGTAGTAATAATAATTTTAACCACCCAGCCACATACCGACAGTTGTTAGTTGTTGCATAGCGGCTTAACATTTGCATGCTGTTGTTTAATAATGTAAATAAATATTTCTTTACAGTAGAGCCGCCTTTCCACTTTTGCTCAAAAGCACGAATATTCCTTTATTTGATTGGTCAACCATATGTTCATGAGCCAATGATGTGCATTGTTAGTTTACTGATAAATTGATTGTTTCATCACAAGGGTGGGTCAATGTCAATCCACAAAAGAAGTAAAAGCATGTAGTTAGGCTAGGTCTATGTTTCAGGTTGTAATGCTAAGATAACTCCCAAACAATCATCAGTAGAAAAATCAATCCCCGAAAACCAAAACAATACCCGACAAATTTGACCCCCTAACGTTAGGGGGTTGAGAGTTTGACCCCCGGGGGTACTCGGGGGTACTCAGTACGCCTCCGGCCCCGAACAAAAATTATTAAACTAAGCGCAAGAGATATTGTCTCCAAGCCCGTTGCGAACGTTTATTTTAAAGATTGAAAGAGGTCAATCTATATAAGCTAGAGTCTTTGACATTTCCGTTACAATCATACGAATACTGAAAATTTCCAAGCCTATGGTCACAGTACTTAGGGAAATATGTGTTTCCGTTTTTAAAATCACAGAAATTATTGTCACTCTTTTGTTAGTTCAAATTACTAATTTAAACCATTTGACAGGTCATTTTTAATTTCAAATTTTAAGCTAACATACTTTCTTTTTTGGAAATGCATTTTAAAATAAATAAGAAATCATATAAGAGCGAATTAAACAACAAGTCCGCATCATACACGTGTACATAATTCCAACTGGTTATAACCTCTGTCCGATAATCTAACCAATTGAAAAAGACCGTCACTATACCCAATGTGTGAAACTTCCACATCCACGACTTGAGAAATGGTTAGTACATTGAGTGATACACTACATAAGAAAGCTGGCAGTGTGTACATGGAACTTGAGCGACTACTCAGATTACTTATTGTGAATTATTACCAATAACACCGATTGAGGTAGTATAATTTTATTTTCAATAGTACATACATAGAAACCAATTAAAGTAAAGCGATTTTCAAAAAAAATCAAGTTCTCACACAAAAAACTCTGGTGTTGCACAGCAACCTCAATTATTGACTCTAAATTGAAGCTAAAACTGCTGAAAAAAGTCTTCGCTCGACAGGAAAGCATTTCATTTATGAACATGGATCGTAGCCTAAGCAATGCCGCAAAGTGTCTCATTTTGTGGTAGAACAACTTTTTAGGAAAACCCAAGCATTGATTTCTTTCGGCGATGAGTACTGAACATGTGACTCTAACATGTTTGCAAATGCTAAAATGAACATTGATCCACATTGAACATCATTGCATCAACATTGCGATAATCCCAAACTGAAAAACTCACTGGTGGAGATAAAAAGTCAATGCTGGGCGCATATAAACTGCTTTGCGTGAAGGGAGGTCAACTCCCATTTAAAGCAGTAAGCCATCGGCAAATATTGCTCAAAGTGAAGAATATGAAAAATGCATGCTGTGTCTGGACTTGATGTTTGTCACCAATCTCACCATGTGTACTATATATACTCTATAGCTCCAGATAACCTGGCATACAATAAATCTGCTACACAGAGTAGCACTAGAGGTGAAGCAAGAAATGCTGTTAATGGAATCTACACAAATTTGTCTCCAACACAACTAGACAGGAACATGTGGTGGAAGGTAGATCTACAAGAGAAGTACACCATTGGTAAAATAAAACTGTACCAATCTACAGTATTGTGTGAGTATATCACATGTTTTACCCTATAATTTTTTTGAGCTGTTTTTTTGGTCAAATTTTGTTACTTTAACAACTCTCATACTAGTAAACATGTCAAATGTTACTCAGAGTTTGACATCATTGACACTACATGCGAACAGCTTGCTGACGACATTTCAAAGTTATTTTACAATAAAAAAGCTTTTTATTGCTTCCTTTTTTATTAATAAAAATAACTCTCGTGGACACATGTGCTTGTGAATGGTAAGAAATAATGTACTTCTTTAGATGACAGTTCAGCTCTTCTTTCCATTCTGACATCAAATGAAAGAACCTCCGGAGACCCATCTCTATCATCTGCTGAGTGGACAGTCAGAAGTAGTCAAGGAGGAAACATAGAGTTTACTTCTCCTATAGAAGGACGTCATGTGGCTATGTTTAGTGGGAGTACAGAAGTATTGACCTTGACAGAGGTCGTTGTCTATGGTAAGGTTGCATTTTTTGAGTGATTATTTATTTTCATAAAAGCATTTAACGTTTACAATTTTTTTCACAAAATTTTGAGTTAGCTGTTAATTTTAAATGGTCCACTGAAACTTATTGGAAAGTAATTGAGAAAAACCCCCCATTGCGCTAAAACACGCATCAAGAAATTATTTTAAGCAGCTAACAGCAACCAACATTTTAGTCTTGAAAACACAAATAGACAATACAAACACGTGGAAAAAAGACCATTTATTTGTTAATTTTTACGTTTATAAAGTTTATCACTTTAAAAGTTTTAGCTTACGCAATACGAGTCATTATATGTTATGTAAAAGTAGTTTTTGATTCGTTTACTGATGAACATTAAATGAAAATCCAGAAATGTTCATACATTCATCTGTTCGGATGAATTTGATATCGTATTATAATTAGTGCATTGCTGTAGAATACAACTATGCATCGGCAAAGACAGCAAACCAAAGCAGCACAAAAGGACCTGCCTTGGTTGCAAACAATGCCATAGATGGAAACCTCACTACCAGGTCAGGGACTAATGCTGCAACCAACCAGTGGTGGATGGTAGACCTTGAACCGAGAATATTACTTAAAAGTGTTAATGTCTATGTGAAGAATGGATATTGTGAAGGAGCTAGCGTAGAATGCTGTGAGTATATTGCATACTGTGGTAGGCTTTCGCCGAAATACAGACAAACTCACAAGAGATAAAACTTAGAAACCAACTAATAAGGTTTCGAGTGTCCGCCTTGATACTGTATGCGCTACTGTAATAATAGCGCCGTTGCTAACAAAACAGCACCTACATTCTAAAACATTTAGGAACTTGAGTTGCCTTGAGCTTTCACATCTGATTCTCAATTTTTGTGTACTTTAGAGTGTCTCCAATAAAAGTTGGAAATGATGCAAGCGAGCCTGTAGGGTGAACTTCTGGTGCACAGAAGAAAAATCAAACTCAAATTTAACATTGCAAATTGAAAGTAAAGCAAGCCCTTAAATAATTTTTATCTCTAAAACAAAGATCGCACATTCTGCATGTTGTTTGAAATAATTTTTCGCAAAGTTTGAGCAAAAACAACACTGAAGAAATGAAAAGTAAATAATGAGAGTCATCAATTTTCAAAAAGATTCTTTGCTCATTTAGCGAGCTTGAATAAAAGCAACAGTTTTTCATAAAGCAGCTTCAAAGAAAATTTTTGTTAAGACTCAGTGAGAAACATCCACAAATTATTACTACATTTTTAAATGACTGACTGCGGTTTCCCATTCAAACTGAAACTTCCACCCCCCTCCCCAGCCCATATATTGGAGTAAAGTGAGTGAAAAATGTAGTATGGAGGGGGGATGATATGGGGCATTAAGTTAGGATTGTCACCAACAGGCTTAGTACTACTAGTTTGATGTAAGTCACAATCAAATGCCACCAGAGGGTGTTTAGAGGCCGTTCAACATCTAATCAAAGCAAACCAGAATCAACCAGCTAATTGTTTCATAAAAAACATAAAAAATATTTCTTGTCTTGGAATTTTAAGTAAACATCAGAAATTTTTGCCATTTTCCAAACCTTTAAATGCCATCTACTATTGGCTTGCTAGATTCTGTGCAAAAAATTACTGCATTGTCACTTTCAATCAATGTCTTAGATTTTCTAACAAAACCACTAGCTTACCTTGTTGACTACAATTTGGTGAATGTTATTTGCTACAGCAAGCCGGCTAAGCTCTGTGTTCTACCTCACAAACAAAGATCACACCAGCACCCCACCAAACCAAGGCTCTGATGGCTGGACCACATGCTACCAAACTACTACATCACAAGGAGATAGCTATGTGGTACAATGTACTGGTAACAGGACTCCTCTCACTAGACTTCTAGCTATCAGAAGTGGAGGCAATAAAGGTGTGGAGCTGAGAGAGGTGGAGGTCTATGGACATGGTTAGTGTGGAGAAGTAGAAACTAATTAGTTAGATAGGTTGTTTTATTTGAGTTGATATACAGCCTCAATAAGTGTTCAGCAAAATCACTTGTGAAGTGTTGGATTTGTTGTGTTACATTACAGAGTTGGCACAGCTGACTGGAGACATAGATGGTAGAAGAGAGAGCTCAACATACGAAAGTGTTACTGTATCTTTTATACAATGGAGTCAGTTAATGATTGGATTCCAAGCACCAAAAGAGTGAGTGTAACATTCCTAACTTGAGAATGAAATATTCAGTTGCTGCCATTGCGATCTTCCACCGAACAGTGCAGAGGTTGCTGAGGGTCAATTGTCAATTCCTAGTGAAACCAAATCACATGCTTCCCACTAATCTACTGATCTTGTGGATATGCGAAACAGTCTAAACTAAATAGTCCAACTTCCCACAAGAACAAATGACAAAGTTTAGAATTGATAGCTGCATTACGTTGCCTTCCTGTTAAATTAAAGGGACAACTCAAACGATTAAAGTTCACATATATGAATTAAATATTATTACGTAAGTCAGTAAGTCTTCATAAAATAAATCTCTTTAAATGCATCGGAAGAAAATATTTCCACAATATTCATTATAATTTATTGGAATAGTAATTATTGTTTAGTCAAAAAGTGTATAAATGACAATTTCTTGTTTTGACTAAACAACAAATGTCTATAATTTTTTGTCATCTGCTGTAAATCTTTTCATTCAGCCATTTTCTTCCGGTAACACCATTTGCTATGTGACGGAGTTGGTGACATTTATTTTTTGGCTGTTCATTCGGATTTTGGATGAAAAAGAGAAGACAACTCAATATAAATTTATTATTAACATATATTTATAATACTGTCGTCTTTTTGTATTATTGAACATAATGAATATGCTTTTATACTGTCATAATGATCAATTTGTTTATAGTATTAATATTAGTGCCCTTGATCAGGATAGTTTTTATTACAACAAAACTGTTATTTTTAACCTTATGTAATGTCATCAAACTTTCACACTAAACAGATGTCACGACTTTTCATAACAATACATATCATTAAATTACATGAAGCCAAATAAAAATTATACTGTGATACTTCTACAACTGCTTTTATAACCGCCTCATACTAAAAATACACGATATTATTATAAATTAATCGTTATTAATTAATTCATAGGGAGTTGTCTCCTCTTTTTCATCCAAATCCAAATTAATTGCTTAAAAATAAACGACACTGGTGGTGTTCTGTATTCAATCACAAGCCTAGACTGTGTTTCACAGTCAAAGAAAGGGAGGGGGGTGGGGGAAGGGAGGGCGGGGAGGCGGTTGTATCAGTCAGTGATCAGCCTCATTTTGTTCATGTTAGAATTGTAAATTGAACAAACTGAACATATTATTTTTGTTATTTACTGTCCCCTTTTAAAAAAAATTTGGGATTTTTAAATTTTTCAGCAAAATATTTCATAACCATACTTTAAAAGTCTGTATACTGCAGCATAAGAGTATTATTATCAAGTTGAAACCACTTTTTTCCAGCTTACTAAAATAACACTATAATTTGATAACTGTTCTGGAGATGTGAAGATTAAAACCGTAAATAAATCACTATCCAGATACATCTTTCTAAAACAAAGTTGGGTGAGAATGAACCATTGTATAAAATGCACGAAAAAAGGTTATAAAAAGATATTAGCTAATAAAAGGCAGTATTAATAAAAATAACCAAATGATGCTTTTCCAACCGCACCTCGAGCTGTAATGATGATGTTTTGGTTTTCCATGAACAGCGCGCCACCTAAAAAAAGTTGGAATGTTGGCCAAGTTTTGGTGAGGTATTTATTCAACTGTTGAACTGCTCCCCTCCATTGTTTGAAGCTTCTGGAAACACTGGCATCTTGTGTAGCTCTTTGCATAAAAAAGTTTTGTTATTTCTGTTTCAAGTCGAAAAATCTACCAATGCCATTTTGACGCATATAATTTTCACAAGTAATTTGCCAGACCACGGCAATCAGTTAGCTAATACAATATATTATGCAAAAAAACATAACATCGCGTTTTCAAGTTTCAATGATAATGCTATTTGCACCTTTTGTCAATTATCATTTGCAGAATGAAAGTGTTAAAAGCAGCCTTGGTAAGAGACACACTGGGTGTAGAGTTACTTTCCCATGGAGCATCGCAAAACTTCTGCAAATGTACAACAAGAAAACGTTATAGTTTCATTGAGGTGCATTGAGATTTTTCAAACTGGGGGTTGATAGAAGGTGCTATCTGCAAGCAGCTGTTACAACATAACGTCATGCAATAAAATTGAGCAAAAAAGTTTAATTTCTTATGGAGTGTTCAGTCTCAAATAATTACCTGCATTATTATTATTTAATGCTTTTGAAATTTTGTCCCAAAAAGTAGTAGGTATCTTAGATTTACTTATTGCTGTTGCTGTGAAAACCATGCAGAAAACATACTTTCTGCCATGGTACTTTGCTCACCTACATTATTGCAAAAATTTAATAAACGCATTGTTCAATTAATTTTGAAGGTGAAACTAATATACTGATAAAAAATATTCATAGATTTTTTTATATTTTGATTGCAAAATTTTTTCTCGCGGATGCTGATGTTTAGATCGCAGCCATTTTACAGAAGTAGAAAAAATTGCTGACTCTAGAAAAAACGGTGCCACAGATTCAACGTTTGGACGATGTTATATTTCAGCAGTTACAAACTTCTCTGCATAGTGGCAATTTTTGGGAGCTGCCCTACTTCCATACATAACAGCCAATACTTATAAAAAGCTCGTCTTATGTCTATATATAACTTATTACGTCTTGGGGAAAAAATTCACGCCTAGGACAGCGTGGGTTGCAATTTTAGGAGTCATCTTACTGGTGAGAGGGTAACTCAGCATAATCTTGGTTTAACTTGAAAAAAAAATTAAATCAACAGAAATCCATTCAAAATATTAATGTCTTAAGTTCTTTAAATGCAAATTATTATGTTTTTTATTTATATTTTGGAATTGATAAGTTCTTACCAAGTTTCTAACAAATACGACATGATAATAATTATGACAATTAATCTTGCTGCACAAAAATGTTGCTTGTTTATTTTGTGTGATATTATAAGCAATATGTTGTAGTTACGAAGTGAAGGTAGGTGACACAGGCTTGTTTAAAATCATCAGCCACAGGCCATCCACTGATAGAGCACAAGCAACCTTTGAGGGATTAGACCCAGGACAACAATACACCATCTCTGTTAGATGTAGAATAGATGTTGGAGTTCTCTGTCATGGAGGCGCTTCTACTTTTATTGTATCCACTTCACCTTGTACAGGTAAATACTTGATGTACCAAACTTTTTCCACCACTTTCTAAATCAAAAGTTTCATTTAATTGAGAAAATAACGTGCGTTTTTGGGAATATGATACTCCACCCATTCTGTATCATAAATATGAATCCAAAACTTGATAATTACTCGACTATTTGTATGAGGGCTGTCACAATACACGGCACACAGCGTTCTGAGTCTGCTGTTTTGTAAGTTAAAAATTATATTATGTCTAAATAGTTGTTTTTGTACCCTATGCTAGTAATCTATACTTATAAGATTAGTTAACGCAGCCAGTGTTACGGTCTTTTTTATTGTTGAGCAAATTACTTGATACTCGCTAGGATCTATGTTTTTATTACAGCAGAACTTACCATCCATCTATTATATTGTAGCTCCTACAACACCACAACTACAGAAGTACAACATCACAGAAGTCACATACAACCAGAGACAGATGTACATGTATACTTACAGCTGGAATGTAAGTGTACCTTTAATAATTACAATAAGTGTATTTGGCAGTTGAAGGAATCTCAAACTGAAATGGAACACGAGGATATTTTAATTGAGTGTGGAAAATTTTTTAAATAAATTAGCTTAAAATGCACGGCTGAGTGTACTTTATTGAGCACTTGCTTGGCTGAATTTTCCAAACACGTTCCAACATGAATATATGTACCTACTTGTGGCACTGCTTTTGTTTCTTGCTACAACCAACAGCAACAACAAGATATTTATGATTGTTGACCATAACGCGCACACTCACTTATGTCCGCACGATATATTGCATGGCCAATATCTCAAAAACGACCACAATGTTACAAAAATTTATTTTAAAATCAAAGTGAAGTGGAAAAATCAGTCTATTATAATTTGTGACTGATTTGTGAAGAGAAAAAGATACCGGACTTGCATTTTCAGTGCTTTTGCTGGAATCACTTAAAACAACTTTTAAACCTAAATTACCAATTTCTAACTGCAAAAAATTAGGCGACTCAAAATTCAAATGAATAAGCATTTTAAAATACAATAAAAATGAAGATCAGATGATTTTAATTATTTTTTAGTAATTTGGCTAGGGCATTTTTTGTGATTATTAAACAACCAAATGAAATTAAGTTTACATGATAGTTGATTGAAGAAAATTACGAACTTTCAAGGATTTCTCAGGACTTTAACACCAAAAGGTGCATAAGAAATCGATAAACATTTTTTTCCATACTACATATCCTAATTGATCAGAGATCCTTAGCTACAGATACATAATCTAGGAAATAAAAACTTTTTTATTCCAAAATTTAACATTTCCTTCAGTGTAAAATTGAGAATTGAATATCATTTTTTGTTCAGAACTAGCGTTTGTACAAAAAATTAAAATCACTGAACTCAAAATTATAATAGATTATTATGTTAAATTGTTGTTACTAGGGAAATTTCACAATCATTCATCACACATCTGACTGTGGTTTGAATCTGATGAATTGTGGCAACATCTTTTAGCCCGAGGGCCAGCAAATTACACTTTACACTGATTGAGCTTCTTTCAAAAAGGAGCTTCATCGGTGACTGTGTGCCAAACCAGCTGGACACAAAACTACCACCATTTTTCCACCTACCTACCTTCTGTATACATTTGTGATATTGACAACTTTATTTATATGCGCTAATATAATGTTATATGTATAAAAACTAACCTTATTAAAAGGGGACAAAGAAATTGTCACATATTGTTAATGGTAAAAAATGGAACATAACACTGAAAAAATTATGACAAGCGATCTAGATTTTCATTTTGCCAGATTATCAAAGCCTCCGTGCATGACAGAATAATACAAAGCTAGTACAATTGACACGTCTACTAACTACATTTGCTAGCAACTTGACTGCTCTAATTTTTCTTTTAAAAATTATAAAAAGTGAACGGTTAAATTTCTCTAGTTCATTTATTAATCCATTCATTAATGACAATTGATTAGGTTATTGTTGTTTACCTTGCTCTATAAAATACGTATTTGCTTACAAACATCAATAGTACTTCTAGCTCAATAACAAGCCACCATTTTTTTCATTACTCAGTCGACTCATTAACAAAGTCTCCTGCACTCTGTTGCCGTAAATAGCTTAATGATACATATGTGTAGATATTTCACTGAGTGAGCCATTTATTGAAACAGAAAAAGTATGAACTGAAATGACGATGGGCAATAATAACACCAATGCAAGGCCATGATACTGCTTGCCATTTTGTTTTATTTATAAATATCCGTGCAAGAAATGTTATGGAAAGGGCAATTTTTGGTTGAGCTCAGGCGATACACAATCCTAAATAGCTGTATAACTACTTTACTTTGTAGTATTTATATTTCAGGCAGTACAACCAAACTGTATTGGTACAGTAACATACACATACAGTGTAGCAGATACGAGAGAGATTTCCACTGAGCTGTCTGCTTCCTTCTACATAGATGGTTATACCAACTTTACCTTATCTGTTACTGCCAAGAACTCTGCAGGACTTACATCTACAGGCACTGAAAGAAATACCTCTAAACAGCTCGGTGAGTGCATGGGTCTCTTCTATCAATTAATGTCACCATGAAAACATTTCTGAAATGAGATTGGATAACACTGCCTGAGTCATTACTCATTATTTATGGCAATCGGCGTGAAATGCTGGACTCTTGCACAAGAAGTTAGCTCTGCTGGATTCTAAACAAAATATGAACTTTATACGCTAGTCATTAACCATGTAGAATCAGAGCTTTTAGTATGAATCCAGCGAAAGTTTATAATACTTAACTAGTAAAAACCTCTTCACACTTTTGATCGGTTGTTTCCTGTTGAGACAGAAACCGTCACTACAACTTCTTAACGTCCCTTTGTTAAAACTTGATAAATTGGTGCTGAAATGACATCTATATAGTCATGAGAACTCCTGAAGATTTCCTAATTATCTCTAATTAACTCTCACTTAAACTAAATTAAATTTAACTGTTTAATAATAAAAAGTTAATTAACAGTTAAATAAACATAACATTTTAGCTGGTTTTAAATTTCAAGATGAATATGGTAAGTAAGAACACAATTTCTAGAAAAAAACTTTCGGAAATTCTTCAATATTCCCCAAAAAACTTCAAGACCGATGGATGTCATCCAAATACCAATAAATCTTCTATTGCTAGTAAAAAGCCCACTCTACCATAACAAAAGTCATTCCTGACTTTGGTTTTAATCCACACGGAGATCTCCAAAGGTGTGAACTGATTTCTGCCTCCCCAACATGGACTGCCACTTGATGCGACCAGCACCATCTACTTGTAGGGCAGTAACATTGATACATTTCACTTTACAGTTATAGGAATATACTAGGAGTGAATATCTCCAATATAATAGCAGAAGATACTACGATGGAAGTCAATATCTACCACAACTTTTACTGTCTAATATCCATCAATCAATAGACACTGAGTTCACAATGGTATTCCCCACTTTTGTTTGCTGAAAAAAATGCAATAAAAATAGTCGAGTAAGCAAAAAACTTTGATTCCAAAAGGTACTGGAGGGTGAAAAAGGGAGCTCATTGAATGAAAAATTGCCAAAGAGCATTTATTAATTTTTTTTCTGATCTAAAACAAAACTAAACCCTGAATGGAGGAAAAAAAAGGAAGTTTAAACTCTTCATTTTAATAATTCGTTTCTATATTCTCAAATAACTATGATAAAAATGTAAACACAGCTTTACACCAGCTGTTTCACTTTTTACCTCCATTTATATGTATTTTCTAATCATTTCAGGTTGCTTACTTTTCCTGGCAGATCAATTATTCAATGAATTCTCTACAGCTAGTAGTTTATCCTTTAGTCCCCGTTCTTACTTTTGTACCCTCCAAACTTGGATAGCATTTATTTTATTTATGCTCTAAAAATGTTCATTGACAAAAGGTGAGAAATAGAATCAAGTTTGACATGGCATTAATTTTAAAATGGTTTATTGTAGCTCCACAGTTTGGTACAAACAAGTTTACTGTAGGAGGAAGTAGCACAGAATGTGTAAAACTTACCTGGGAGACACCTGAGTATCCTGGTGGACCAAAACAGACATATGCGGTCAGTTGGCAATGATAGCCCGTTTCTAGCTCATCAGTATTGATAAAAATTCAAGGATAGTTCTCGCACTTGCATCTTACATGGTCGATCAGCAAGAACACCCTTATTTTATACCAAAAAAATCACAAGATTTGTGTATTTAGTCAAAAATTGACGTTGTGTTTCAGCTGCTTAAAAGTATAATAAACCAACAAATTGCTTTTACAAATTAAATGTCTATGAAAGGAGGTGATGTTTTTTTCAATTCAATTTTAATCAAATTTGTTTGTATACAATGGTTTTGTCATAACATAAAGTTGGTTTTTATAGCACTCAAAATTACGCATTAGTTGGTACAAAGTGATGTTTGATTGCTGGCATTCACAAACAAGAGAGAATTCAAGAAAATATTCTGTTGATGCAAATATTGAATATTTTGGTGGAAAGTCTTATAACCTGACACAATGGTGCAATGAAGCCAAAAACTTTCATAATTAATATTTCTGCTGAAGTAGTGAAAAATATTAAGTAATCTTATTTGTGTCAACAAAAAATGTTTTGTGTCGGGGTATATCTGCTTGAGTACAGTTAAACATTGCTGTTATTATTCAGTTCAATTGTACAAATCAAGAATGGCGGAATGCTGGAACAGATACAACCGCACAATCTTGTGGACATGAAGCAAACACAAACGTAACATGCTATTTAGTCGCTTTCAATGGAGAGCTACGAAGTGAAGAACTGTCTCAAATGGGAGCAACTTTAGCTATGGGTGAATATACATCATTTATTGCACTGCCATATTTTATAACGGCAAAAATCTTTCCTGATGGCAATGAAAAAAGTTATTTCAGTGGTGAAGTATCAACTGGATCCTTTTTAATATTGTCTGCCTAGATTGGACGATGTAACTGCTGCAAAAAATGAACCAAAACTGTACTTTTTCTCTTTAAAATGAACTTAAATGTATAATTTTTTAAACAAAATGCTCTGTCAAATGGCGTTGTGTTACATTTAAAGTTGCTAGTGACCACAATTTTAAAATGTTTTAATGATGCAATTTTTTCCAGTTGACACGTTGCTGAAATTTTGAATTTTGCGGTAAAAGTAGCAAGGTTGATTTTTAACTATTCATTTTTATTTTTCCATCTGGTTCCAAAATTTAAGAAAATGATGAATTTATTTTTTGATTTTGGAGAAAACTAACTTATTTTAATAAAGTGAAGCCTTTTTTGACTGTTAAGTAACAATTTCTATCAAAACTGAAATGTTGTGTTTAGATTATTTAATTTATTCTAGAGGCTTCCACACTCCCACCACCCTCTGCAAATGTGGGTGTCATTGCTGGATCTGCAGTAGCTGTTGTGGTAGTAGCATTTGTAGTCATCGGAGCTGTTATCTTTGTGCGAAGGTAAGCTTGCTCTCTCTTACCCATGTCAAAAACAAGAGCCATCTATCACTTTAGTAAACACCTCTCAACATCACATGAAATGTATATAGGGTCAGCTAGCTCTTCCGCAAAACTGCTTAACAAGGTATGAAACATCTTTAAATAGCAACTAATGATTGTACTAACCGAGTACAAATTGTTGGTGCTAACGGTATAAAATTACACAAAATTAAATGTGAATTAATTATTAATCTATCAATAGAATTGGAAGCATGAGAACTGTAAGAATTAGTAATTTGTAAAAAGTCTTGAAAAAAGCTATGAAACTGTATCTTGGTTGAAAATCAATATCGATCAATGTAATCAATCAAACTAAACAAATAGTTGAACAGTTTTGCTCAAACAAACAATAAATAAAACACTGCAAAAAAACGATGTTCATTAAACTATAATTTAATGCAATCTTTAACAAAATATGTAACATAATGAAGGTGAGAAAAGGAAGGTATTTGCTTAAAATATCTGAGTAAAGTTTTTTTGGTGTCTTTATGGAAACTTGATTTTAATCATTTACTCTGTATTGAGCTTTTCATTTTCTTGGATTAAAATAATTCTTTCTCATACAATATAACAAGCAAGGCAATAAAACTTGAGCCTTTAAAGTACTACGTTTTCTTGCTGCGCAAGACTAGCTTTTCGTTTTGTGTTGTGGTTGGTGTTGGATAATGTAATGCCACCAAATCCGAGCGCAGGCGCAGTGAAAGCACTAGAACTAGCTTTTCCCTAAAAAATTCTACAAAAACTTTCAACTTTCAGATAACCAAATACAGAAACCTGTCTAAAAAATCTACAAGCATTACTTCTCTCGGTAAACCATGTTATAAAACTAAAACAAAAAATATGGAATGTTTTGTTCTTTTCATACAATTGTGTGTCTCATTTCAGCCGAAAACAACAACCGACAAAAGAAACATCAAATGCAAGCAGCCAGTCAATGAGCGTTCTCACATCGAGCCCGCCGGCGATCAAGCCAAGACTGGAAGGTAAGATAACTCCAACTTTGATGCAATATTGCGGTGGAGTAGCTTTATGTAGTAACCTTTTCTAAATGCTCTAGGTATAACTGACGCCAGTGAAAGGTTACTTGGTTCACCAGGTATAAATAGTGCTGCTGGCTCACAGCTTACATAGTTGCTAGTTTCTTCTTTCTGTGACGTAGCAAAACTATAGATAACACAGCATGGCTAAATAGACGCATACATAGCAAGGTTGCATACTTACATGTACATACATACCCACTGGTTCACATACATATGTTAATTGATCATACAGGCCTTAAAGGTGTGCTCTAAATGTATCAGTAGTTAGTATCAATAAAACTGCAGATTGTGAAAATTGGCTGAATGGCTTGTACGTGTCACAGTTAAAATGTTTCATAACAATGTTAAAAACAGTTTAATCACTCCTCAGGTTAAAATAAAAATGGTTAAATGCAGTGTTGTAACGCAAATTTAGCTCTTAGGTTTTAACTGACTAAGAAGGGGTTTGTTTTTATGGCAGCAGGGTGAGGCAGCAGGACGAGGCTAGTTCATTTCGCTTACTAAATATAAGCTTTGTAGTCACTTACAACTAAACAGCTAGATTTACATAACAACGCTGCAATTAACCAATTCAATTTTAACCTGAGGAGTGATGAGACTTTTCTAGTCTTGTTACGAAACAAACTTTTAGTGATAAATACAAGTCATTTAGCTGATCTAAATGACTTGCAGTTTTATTGATACCCACATACCTGCATACATGCCTGATTACATACTTGCATACGAGCCTGATTACATGCCTGCATACAAGCCTGATTACATACATGCATACAAGCCTGATTATAGACCTGTATACATGCCTGATTACATACCTGCATACATGCCTGATTACATACCTACATACATGTCATAGACACATACATGTCATAGACACATACATGTCATAGACACATATACATGTCATAGACACATATACATGTCATAGACACATACATGTCATAGACACATACATGTCATAGACACATAAATGTCATAGACACATATACATGTCATAGACACATACATGTCATAGACACATACATGTCATAGACACATACATGTCATAGACACATACATGTCATAGACACATACATGTCATAGACACATACATGTCATAGACACATACATGTCATAGACACATACATCACAAATCTATCATCTCCATTTGCAGCCAATATTGTGTACTTTCTAGAAGCTTCTCCATATGGAAACTTTGATCACTCTTCATCAACCCAATCAGACTCTATTCCTGTCAATCAACTAGGCTGGTACATTCGAACCAACATGGCTGCCATTCGCGACCAGTACGAGGTATGAATGCTCTAGACTGAATACACTGGTACAGTGAATGCACTAGAACAGGGAATGCACTAGTACAGTGAATGCACTGGTACAATGAATGCACTAGTACAGTGAGTGCACTGGTACAGTGAATGCACTGGTACAGTGAATACACTAGTACAGTGAATGCACTAGTACAGTGAATGCACTAGTACAGTGAATGCACTGGTACAGTGAATGCACTAGTACAGTGAGTGCACTGGTACAGTGAATGCACTGGTACAGTGAATACACTAGTACAGTGAATGCACTAGTACAGTGAATGCACTAGTACAGTGAATGTACTAGTACAGTGAATACACTAGTACAGTGAATGCACTAGTACAGTGAATGCACTGGTACAGTGAATGCACTGGTACAGTGAATGCACTAGTACAGTGAGTGCACTGGTACAGTGAATGCACTGGTACAATGAGTGCACTGGTACAGTGAATGCACTAGTACAGTAAATACCCCGGTACAGTGGACGCACTATCACAGTGAATGCATTGGTACAGTAAAATGCACTGGTACAGTGGATGTACTAGTACAGTCAATGCAGTAGTACAGTGGGTGTACTGAGCTTGCATAGTAAATATACTAAAATATATATTTTTGCATTTGCTAATCTAATGCCATGAGTATTTCCGCGTGGTTGTTCGGTAACAACAAGTATTATGCTTGTAGATCCTGGAAAAGCTACCAAAGCCAGACATGAGCATAGCCCTACTTCCCGAGAATAAAGGAAAATGCAGATACAAGAACTTGTATCCATGTGAGTATGCTAACATTTGTCTGATAATGCTGTTTTGTGTGGACTATTTAATTGGTCAGTTGTTTATCAGACGATAGCAGACGATAAACTCTAACTACAAGGTTTGCTAAGTAATTAAAAGTGCTGTTAGTAACCAATTCAGCTACTTGTAGCCAATGAGCACAGAGTGAAACTTAGAAGGAGCGATCCAAAGGAGACAGATTTCATCAACGCGTCTTATATTAGAGTAAGTTCTCACTAGCCTTTCAGGCAACACTTTACTGACTGACCGTTGTATATAATACACTGCATTACATTAAGTCATGTTATGTTGTATATAGCATTACTGCCTGTCCTAACTAAATTTGCTGATATAAAATACCTGCTAACTAACAAGTTTTTTACAGGGGTATTCTAGAGACAACCAGTTCATAGCAGCTCAAGGTATGTGCCAAGCCAGTCAAATATTCACTAGTTAGTTAGTAGGTAAATTATGTTAGTAGGTAATGAAACAATAAAGACCACTGTCTAGAAATAGAATCATTAACAGACCCAATGATAAAACAATAGACAGGATTTAATTATTTTGATTTCTAAAGTTCTCTGTCTAGCATTTTCAATAGATGAAAATAATAATCAACTGAGAGTGAAAAGTTCTTGATAAGATTACATAGACTTCAAGCTTACACAAACCCATCTTTACTTTGCAGGTCCATTCACTGAGGCAGTAGTTATTGACTTCTGGCTGATGATTTGGCAGCAAAGACCCAGCGCAATAGTAATGGTTACCAAAGCGATAGAGAATACCAAAGTAAGTCACATGGTTATCTCGTTTACATTAGAGCTTCTTGAGCGACCAACCAGGGTTAGCCAATCATTTAAGGCTCCATTAACATAACAGTAAATGCTGGAAGAATTTAATGCGTTAAAATTTATTGTTCAACTTTATCGCAGCTATCTAAATCGTAATCGAGTTATTGAGTTATCTGGTAAAAAGTTTTCTCATGCAAATGTAGATGAAGTGCCTGCAATATTGGCCAGAAAAACTGGGAGCTGTCTCCACTTATGGTGATTTTAATGTATCACTGAAGTCTACAGAGGTCTGGTCTGATTTCTCCCACAATAGCCTTTTGGTTCGCAAAGTAAGTTGTCTCCACACAACTCATGATTCAATTATTTATAGCCGACAGAATAAAAAACTATTTCAAGCAAAATAAATCAATAAAATTTATCTAACAGGGTGATGAATCGAGAGCTATCCCCCATTTCAACTACATCGGATGGCCTGACCATGGAGTACCTGATCTAGAGGTCTTTGCTGCTTTCCATAAAGAGATCAAAGCAAGCACTTCGAGAAATGTCACCCAACCCTTACTCATTCACTGCAGGTTTGTATAAATCGATTAAGTTTTTTTAAATTTTTACAAATAGATAATAAATTTAAACTATAGCTAGTGTTCAGTTTAGTTGAAAATTGGAATGGCTTGCTTAAATTTTGGCGAAATAAATGTTAAAGCTTGTATTGTATGATTGTTTAAAAACAAAATTCCGTGGTATACCTGAAACCAGCCGCTTGATGAATGAAAACGTTGTACAGTCGATTTCTTGCTTACTAATTGAGAAAATTATAATAGTTGATCAATGTAACCAATGGCTCTCGACTTTGATTATAAAATGTAGTCTATCAAATATATCTCCAGGAGGCAAGCCTGATATCCTGGTGAGACAATGGATTGACCTGCTCAAGTTCCGTTTACACACTAAATTAATGATAATCAGCCCTCACATGTAAACACAAAAACATGTTCGATTTACATGGGTTTGCATCAACACAGACTCCTTGTTGTGTTCTAATGCTTATATGAGGCTGATGCAAACATTAGCCATCGAAAGATAAATACTGTTCCATTTCACATCGGTGTATAGCGAGCATTAAATGAACTGCTGTAGTTAAACAACTACTCAGGATACTTGTGACAGATTGTATATCCGCCATCACAAGTATCCTTTTGTCAAACTATTTTTATAAACAAATCCAACTTTTTTTCTGCAGCTTTGCTCACTTTTGATGGAAAAATCTCAACCAAGTTGACATTTTTATGGGTTGAAAAATATGCGGATCTAAAATATGACACGGGATTTGTTTTTGAAAAAGTGTTCTGTACAATCTTTACCGACTTAAAATGTTGTTTTGCAAAATTAATTTTATTTACAAAGCCGACTAATTTTTAAGCAAGGCAACCGCACTGCCACTTGGTTTATTGAGATATCAAATAGTTTTATGACCATAGCGCTTTTTTTAAAAAATTTGCACTGAAGAAAAGTTAAGTGCAGTAGCTGGTAAAAATTTTGGCTATAAATAGAAATAGCTTTAGGTAATAATGAACATTGCAAGAAATGTCTGTGGAGAAAAATGGCCATAGAGAAAAATTATTGTGAAGAGAAATGACTACAGACAGAAATGGTTGTGGAGAAAACTTACTCGGGCTATAAAATACTGTAGAGAAATGGCTGTAGAAAAAAATGACTCTAGAAATAGCTGATTTTAGCAGCGGGTGACTGTCAAGGACAAGTCCTGCAAAAATGACCGTTTCTAAAAATTAAGTGCTGCGACAAACCCTAAACATATCGCTTACTAACATTTTAGTTTAGTCTTCATTTTTTACCCAACGCGATATCTGAGGTTCAAGCGTGTCATGATCTATATTTATCCAAAGTGTGTGAGTCTTTCTACAAGATGTTTGAATAGAAGATCAGAATTTGTCCAAAACATTGGAGCTGTCAATTTTTTTTTATAGCCAAGCATCTCCCGAATATTTCAGGACTAAATAGTTCAATGAAAGATACCTTTCAGTATTGATGCCGACCACACCGATGAAAAATATTCTTCATTACATTGCTACAAAAACAAAGTAAATAGCTGTTTATGCATTTTTTATTTGTGTGTGTGTTTATTTCATCACAAAAAAAATAAAACAAATGGAATGCAAAGAACAACAAATCAAAAAATGAAAAATTTTCAAGAAAAGAAAAGAAGAATGAATAAAGCTTGATAATGAGGCCCAAGTGTGCAGTAGCACTGCAGCTAGTCGAGGCGCTATGTTTTACGAAGCTAAACTCTCGCATTTAATTTTTCTAAAAACATGTTTTTTGTTGTAGCCTAAAGTGAGGTCTAACTTATTTAGTTTACCTATTTCAGTGCTGGCGTAGGAAGAACAGGTACTTACATAGCTCTAGACTACCTACAGGATCAAGCCAAGTCTGAGCAGGTGGTAGATCCGTTTGAGTGCCTGAAAGAGATGAGAAGTAGACGACCGTGTATGATACAGACTGTGGTATGTAACGCTACCTGTCACTGCCATTACCAGACTAGCTTAATGATCCTTAACTGTATTGTTCTACGTACTTTCACTGGTGACATCAGTGTCTTAGTCTGCTACTGTTTGCTGTAAGACTATTATTAGGTAGTAGGTGTAATTTCTTTAATTGTCAAAATAAAGTTGTTTATTAGCCATATCATTTTTGTGGTCTCAATCATTAGACAGACTAATGGGTGAAAGCGTGGTTGTTAAAACAAATGTGAGAAAGGACAACTCCAATTTCTATACATAATGAGAGTGGATAACTCCAGTACTTGTAAGCAAAACAGTACTGTATGCTTACTACCGTACAATCACCATTATTGGTACAAATGCTACCATTCCCTACATTCAAAGTTTTTTCTGCATTAGCAGTCGACTTACAGCTACTTGGTCTTTTCTTGTTAAACAAAAAAATGCTGTTTTGTGATCAATTCTTGTGATGCTTACAAAGTTTACTATGGCTGGAATTGATTTCAATGCAGCTATTTTCGCTTATCCTTATATGCATCTATATCTGAGCGTACAAGTATTTGTCTATGTGTACATTTATGTCTGTGTGTGTGCATTGATATCTCTGTGTACATCTATGCTATTGAGACATTTGTGTCTGCATGTACATTTATGTTTATGTGTCAATCAATGTATATGTGTATACCTATGTTTTGCTCCATATGTAAAGATCATCATTGATGTAATTCCAGGAACAATATGAGTTTCTACACAGAGTTCTGTACGAATCTTTGTCCACTAAAAACTTCTCGTGCACATCACCAGAACTTGGTGCTAAGCTTAACGCTCATCTCCGGCAACCAGACTCTGAGGCTGACATCATCTCAGCTGAGTTTAAGGTCAGTGAATGAAGCTTATAACTGACAGTCGTCTATCTAAAAATCATTAAAAGATTCAATAGATTTGAGATAATAAACTGTAGCGCGTTTGGCTATAAAAAATAGAATACAATTACAAGTTTCATCAGCAGATTATTGATTCTTCACACAAGTTTGAAGGTTCTGCCACTTGCGCTTTCCATGCATGGAGAAACTAGTTTTGTTTAAAATTAAGCACAGGTATCACTTTGTAATTTTTATACAGATGAAATTTTTTATACTTACTCGTTAACAACACCGCTAATAAAAATTGACAGTTTTCATATCTTGTAATACACCAATCTTGTTCAATTATGGGCCAAATTACCTGCTTATCTTATCCATCAAAATTTGCTAAACTTGCACAAAGAATCGATCTATGAGAATAAAGGCAGTGATGTGGTTACTACACAACTATAATTGAGACGTGTCATTATATTATTATACTTTACAGCACATGTTAGAGAGGGTGCAGTCGCTGCCATTGTCATATAACACAGCACGAGATCCTTCCAATCGTAAGAAAAATCGCTTTTCTGAAATATTACCCAGTAAGTAGCTGAGATTTTGGTATATAATTGGCTTTATGCCAAAAACATACAGTTTCTCCCACAGTAAATAGGCCTAGTAATGCATATTTGGATGTAATAGACTATTGTAAACCATTGTTATAGGTGATCAGTACATGCCATATCTAACACAAAGTCTTCAAGGAAACTACGTCAACGCAGTGTTAGCCGATGTGAGTATTATGTTACTTCGTGTGTAGATTAACCGAGCATTCAGGCTAATCAGTATTCGCTGAAATAGCTAAGATTGCTAAAATGGTGTCTGTAACTTGTTAAGTACATCACAGTTTCATCCCTCATTTGAAGATTTGTGTCCTAAAAATGTACACAGAGAACATTCTCAATATTTTTCAAGAACTGATATTCACCAAAACGTATTGATAATTATGATAATAATCAATAATGGTTGACGATTTATTGGAGTGAATAAAAATTATTTTCAAGCAAAAGAAATTACCAGTAACTGAAATTGAATAAAAAAAATGAATAAATAAAAAAGTTTGCTACTAAAATTGTTACACGAGACGCCATTACATTAACAAGCAGTTGTCTTTAAATGATAAATTCTTTCCATGATATCCTCTTTACCGCTAAGGTGTGAGGCAAATATGACCAATTGAAAACCAGCTGGTTGACAAATACACATATACATCTTGTATAAGCTGTGACCAGAAGATGTCTCCTTTCAGGGGTACAGAGAGAAGAGACAATGGATTGCTACACAACTGCCTCTGTCCCAGACTATTGCTGACTTTTGGCAGCTGCAGCTAGAGCAGGATGTGAAAATTATTGTTCAGCTTGAGAAAACACAGGTGGGTATTGTACCTGGATACTGTGTGATTGTACATAGATACACCTCAGAACTATGTATTTGTATATACTTCAAAACAATACATATACCTACTACCTATGGTTTTACAGACACCATTTTATCCCATGAGTGATGCCATGGACATGGTAGTGGGACCTTTCCTCATCAAGAGAAACTTGTCTACAGATGCAGAACATGTAAAAACTATATCGTTGGAAGTGGAATCTAAAGACGTATGTATAAGGATTTAGTTCTGTTAACTTTCAGCAAACATATAAAATTCGGAAAGTAATGGGTTGTTTTGACTTTTTAATTATCATTGACGTTGTTAGAAAAGACTGATTCTTGAGATGGCGAATAACTTGCTTCAATTTGATTTGGCTTCAAACATTATATCCATTTATGACATGTAGATGAAGGAAGTAGTACACGTGCTGGTACTGAAAAGTTGGCCAACAGGTTCCCTGCCCTCTTCAAATACCATCATCGCATTACACTTGGCTGTGGAACGTCTGCAACAACAGACATCTAGCAAAAAGATCTGTACAACTTGCTTGTAAGTATGGAAAATCTGGAGCAGTTTCAGCAGACCTGCGTTCTGTCATTTCAAACAGTTCTTCTGCCAGCCATTTTCTTTCATGTCTTGGTTAGGATATTACACCTGACTTTGTGTGCTTTTATCACCCAGGGATGGCAGCACCAGAAGTGGTCTTTACATCTGTGCACACAATATCATAGAGAAAGTGAAGGCAGAACAACATGTGGATGTGTACCATCCAACAGTATTGGCTAAGATAAGGAGACCACAGTTCATTCCCACTATTGTACGTATTATATTGTTAATCTGCATCAACATTGATGTCTATGTATGCCCTGTCAAATGTGACTACAACTTTAACTCTCTACTTTAGAGATTGGTTTTATAGTCTCATTTAAATTTTGTTGTTCCTTTTGTTCACTCAAATTTTAGAATCTTTGACTGTTTAATTTTTATTTAAATCTAACCGCTAGTTATAAAAGACAAGTTTCATAGATTTCCGTATAATGCCATGAAAATGAAATATATTTTTTTGTAGCTTTACCAAAAAAGCAAAAGGAAGGAATAAAAGTGATTGTGTTTTATGAAGAAAATAAAACTTGTACTTTTTATCTCTTATACTTGAATACCGAAATCTCAAATAACAAGTTTTTAATTCCCAGCGGGAGAAATATTAAAGCGGTGAGGTGTCAGAGTTTTTAAAGCAGTACAATAATTGTACTTTTTTTGTTTTAGGAGCAGTACGTCTATCTATACCATCTGACTAAAGATTATGTCGGTGAATTCTCTGAGTACGCAAACTTCCAATGATCGATAAGCGCAAACAATCTGCAAACAGCATCTGTCATTTCATACCAGCTATTCTTATCTAATTTTTAAAGCATTTTTTACCAAATCATTTCAAATACCTGTATTTCAATTTCATATATCGTTTATATCATTATAGCATGCTAACCACACCTGTATGTGGCTGTCATTAGGTGGTTAATGTATGACAATCGTCAAAAAAGTCTATTCAAAGCTCTGGTAGCCACATACTGCAATGAATCTTGATATTTCTTACATTAGTCTGTTTATAATACACAATATAGCCCTTTGTGTGATAAGAACACATTGTTTGGTTTCTTCTTTTATATTGTATATAAATTCCTGGTTCAGATTTTGTTACCTAAAGTTGGAATTTTTTTTACCGGTGTGGGGAACATCAGTGGTATGCATAAAGGATTTACCAGACTTTTACACTCGCATGCAGCCCTTGTGGAGAGAAAAGGACAAGGGAAACATTGCTCACACAAGCAATAAACTGGCCACTGAGTTGTGGAGCCAGTCCACTAAGTAAGTGAGAATCATGGATGAAGTATAACATGATTGCCAGCTGCGCCCTTATAATATAACGTTCGTCACAATTGGAATGTAGCCGTTTGTGGGAGTCGCCATAACCAGTGACCCTACAAGGTCACTAGCAAAGTAGTGGAATTTTTTGCAGCATTTGGTACGCATATTGCAACTTGTCGGAACAGCATGTAGTTGTCTTCCTGCTAAAAAATGAAAATTTTGCATCACATAGAAAAAGCATGACATACTTCTGGTACATACACGAACTGGGGCCCATTACTATAAAGTGTATCACAACTCCAATGTGTAAGCCGCGATAACAGTCTATACCCGGTACGGATTTGGCAATCAAAATTGGACACACCCAACAGAGCGCAGCTGGCCATCTTGTTATACTTTATCTGTAGTCCGAGTGAACCTAATGTATGTGATGACAGAGCAATCCTCGTAAAACTCGTTGTCGAAAGATGTTAGGATTAATCAGTAGACTCTCTAGTTGAGGGGGGAGTGTATCCACATGAGAGCCTCATGGATATCACAGAAGAAGAAGGCTACTCTTTTCTTTTTCTGGGATGTTCAAACAAAGCTTTCCTGCTGATTTCAAAACACCAAACATGAGTGAATAAGGAAAAGCCTCTCTTTTAAAGTTTAAAATTGAATTACATTTGTTGCTACCCTGTTAGCCAAACGTTCCTCAATGAAATCTCAGTAACCACTTTTTCTGCTGAGCTGGTACAGTCCAATGCTTCATTGTCTTAACGATCCTGCTAATATTTTAAAAGGAGTTCTCTGCAAAAATATATTGCACAGGAACTTTTCCACACCATTGTAACTATGTATTTATTTTATGCCCCATCACCTTCTCAGACCTTTCACCCCCATTCAAGCGAGATACAAGCCTCACAAAATTGGGACATGCTTTCAAAGTAAACTAGACTGTTCGGAATAACAACCAAGATGAGTATGTCTCTATTCTACAACCTATGCTCTCTCTACCTCTTCCTTTACACCTGCCCATGACTGTCAATGCTGTCCTCTTTCTCATGTCTACTGGAAATCCCCAATCATGCTCACCATTTCAAAAATATAATCATAAATGAGTTGTCTATCTACTAGGAGCTCCGTTTTATCCTAAAACCTTTACCCAGTCTATGGCCAGTAACCCACAACTTTTCCCATTCACTCGTTTCGAAGAACCTGGGTGGTAAACTGAGAGAAAGTTTCTGATGTGGTGAAACAGCTCCAAGAAAACGAAGACTTACATAATCAAATCTCAACTTGTCTTTCTTTTGAAATTACTCACTCTCATCAGCTCAATTGATAAATACGAAGGGCCCTGTGCTGGTAAGAATATAAACGCAAAAAGTTGCTCGTATTTCCAAAGACCATCCAAGAAACATGATATTTTTCTCAAAATACAACTACTCAAATTTTACAGCAAAGTTAAATATATAGTAGAGAAGATGAGTCATTTTACAACAATGGTTACCAGCATAATTATAATGACAACTGTTTTTGGTGGAAAGTTAAAAAAGAAATAAGAGATTCTAGGACTGCTGAAGTGTAAACGTTTAGTTTTTATACCAGAAGCTTTTTGTTGTCATTTTTAGGTGAGCGTTTGGACTTTAGTTTTAATACTTCAATAAACGTCTTCTTTGAAATACATTGAGGTTTATTACAATAAAACCAAATCAACAAATTATGTACCATCAATCGAGCTACTGTATTTCAACATCTGTTTCTGGGACCACATAACTTTTGTGAAGTCCAATCACAGTCCCCATTGAAACTGGTGAGCAGTAAAAAAACAAATTTTAGATGGGAGTTTTCTAATGGTGAGCTTTCGACAAAAACCAGTCCCTGTAGCTTCTATAGAACTATGCTCAGAAATGTGCCTGTCTAGAAGAGGTTCAGAACCAACTTTCTGAGTTGCACTACTAATTTGTTACTGATGTTAGAGAGGTAAAGAAAAGCCGTTGTGTTTGATACAAGGAAAGCCCCTGTGTTTAAAGTAGGAGAAAAGTAAAACCCAACTACTCATGGTGAGGCCTAACTTTTCTAAAAACTCAGTTTGGCACAATGAAACACCAGCTTCTCTTTAATCATAAACAACAAACAGTGAGTTACCTTACGATGCCCAACTTGACATACAAATTTTGTGAACCAGTGTGTGATAAAATTTCAATTACTTTTTGTAAAAGATTACGGTCTTGGCAGCCACAGAATACTATGAAGCTCAAGTATTCTGCCTCTCTCCACAGGGACACCACTGTATCTGTCAGTGGTAGACTTGTATGGTAGACTTTAACAAATAGTGGGAGCTTGTGGCTCTGACATACTAGTCCATGTACATTGGTGATAATGGCTGTATTTATCGAAAGACACCTCTGGGGAGGCTTTCCTCCAGAGTCAAAGCATGGATAATGCCGACAGAAGGTATAAAGCAGAATGCAGTGAATGTATGGAGGGTTCAGCTTTTTATAGATAAAACCAGAGGAAGTGATTGACCTCCTTATTATCTAGGCCAAACACGTGTACAGGGAGCGATTCTAACAAATGATATCATGTTTATAAATATAGCAACAAATAACAGTAAGGTACATGAAATTAAAGGAAAAAGGCGCCTAGTGGCAAGTGGGCAAGTACAGCCTCTACAAATATCACTGGCTTGCAGTCTCTAGGGCTTCCATAGGCTAGAACCTGGAGGTGTTGAGGGTGGGAGGTTGACATCCCCTCATCTGTGTTTCTTCAGGTGGCTAAGACTGGTCTTGAGACCCTTAGCTATGACAGCCTTACATCTAAATATCAGCTCCCCCAAATTGGCACCGGATCTGCATTCATCTATCCTGGATATGCATGAGTCATGACTGACTCTACCTTGCTATCAAGCTCGGCACCTCTTATGCTAGTGCCACACAAGCCAGAATATCACACTTGTTTGTAGTTCCGTCACGCCGGAATATTCAACCAGCGAAAGATGAAGCAGAACAGAATTGATCAATTTTTCGTCCTGTCCGTCGTGCTGTGATTGGTTGATTAATCCACAGCGATTCCATATGACAACGTGGTACTGATATCCCGCTTGATTATGAAGATCGTATATACTTGCAAGTTGGTAGTAAATATTGTAATAGCTATTTGATCATAGGAGTTCATTTGAAACTACCGCCGGCATATAATCGCTGAAGTAATTATCGTTTGTGGTGGAAAAAATCTAACTGAATAATTAGAAAGCATAAAAGTTATAAATGATAATGAATCATATACCTAATAATAATAATTCATTAATTAATTGACCAATAATGATAAAATTAGCAATAAAGAATATATTTCAATGAAAAATAAATATAATAAAAATAATCAGAGATAGGAAACCTTGTGTTACCCACAAAATATTAATCCCGCTCATATTTGCTCAATCGAGCACTATGACCGTTGTGTCAGTTGATCGTCAGGCTCGTCTGGCATACTATCTGTCCCCAGACTCTGGCTTTGGCTACGGATGACCGGCTCGTGTGGCGAGGGCATTATGGTGGTTGATAAATAACCGGCAGACCACAACCAGTGGCTGGTTGCTAATGAGAGAAAGGATCTGTACAGCATGGCACAAATAGTGACTTTCCATGACGCAACGCCGTAGCGCTATGTCGTAGAGCCACGGGTTTTTCCTTCTTGGAAATGGGTATATTGCTACTGCAGTCATGATGATGTTGCGCTATTAAAAATCGCTATTAGGTCGCAACTTATAATAGCACCAGACCACTGAAGCGTCACGGAAAAAGGGATGCTGTAGCGCTACTAGTTTGCACATGCCTGTATTGAATTTCCAGCATCACTGCAGTCAAAATAATTAAATAATTTGGACAAGAATTTTAGTGATATAAGACAATTGCCTTTCAAGACCACTTATATTCATTAAAAGTGATACAGAATTGTCTTTTTTTCTCTATTTTAGAATTTGTTACTAATAATAATTAAATAATAATAAATAATTAATTGGCCGCAGTTAAATAATAATGAAAATAATCAATTATTTTAAATTTTATAAATAATTTAAACATTAGCCAAGTACTGCTGCTCCAAAATTTTATTTGTGGAGTAAGTAATAGATGAAACAAACACAAGAAAAGCCTTTAAAACTAATTGTTGGTTGAAACAATTTTCCTTCACTCATTGGCTCATTAGCTCAAAGTTGTCGTGGCCTCGCTAATTAGGGTTCATGACCTTTGGGCATACTCTATTGCTGGCTTATGGAAAAGCGTGATGGTTTATCGCTACTCAAACCAATGAGCCGTGACGCTACGACATGGCGCTATGAGGACGTGATCATGGAAAGCTAGTAAAAGATGGCATGCTGTGCCATCTCTGTGCTTAGCTTGGTACAGATTCCTATCCCATTATCATGGCAAAACCTACCACACTATTTTACACCTTCATGGCATTCAACTTAGATTTATTCCTTGACGACTGGTATTAAGCTTGGTAAGAAGAATGGCATGTTATGGTAATCGGATTGTTAAAAAACTGGCACAATTGAATGTTTTATCTGGCAAATCAGTGACAAAACTCTTACCTAGCAGGAGGTGGACCCACACCAATTGTAACATTGTAATTACATGCAATTATTCAACACACTCGCAAAATTGATATTAATAATTAACTGGCCAACTTTTCTGCTCAAGGGAGCCTCAGCTTCTGTTTTTAAAACTATCAGCTACATTTGATTAAGGCTAATAAGGAAGCACAGACACTTTTGATGCTGCTGTCATCTGACAGTGTATTGGGCTACTGACTCACAGACTGTGACAACAGAAGATTAGTTCACTAAAACATACATGATATCAACATAAAACAGAAAGTGCAGCTGCTAAAGCTATCTACCAAACCACAAAAATCAGCTGAGTGATACTTTTGGCACTCATGAATAGACCACATTTATAAACGCTTTCTATTTTTGTATCAATACAACTAACACTGAAGTCATGCCACACCTTCATATCGTGGTAGATTTTGGTGAACAGTCATAGTAAACTGGGAGTTTACTACACTGTCTCCATACTAAATGCATTAGAGTACCACCTACAGCCATCAGTAAGATGCCGTGCCGGTGGCAAAGCTTTACTGTGCCGGTAGCACAGTGTGCAGGGCCGGTAGTGAAGCCTGCAGGGCCGGTATTGACCCCTGTCGACCCGGTATGGTGACTCAGGGCCGGTCAAAGATGGCTGCCATAGCAGGGGACTTCTAAAACTAGTCAAGATCCTGCACTAAGTCAAGAACAGAAACTACTCTTCCTAATATCCTAAGTAGCCAAGACCGCAAGCTATCCATAGCCTTAGGACCCTGTAGGGCACTCTTATCGAACAATTGGAGACAGGACTCCGCCTCTAGCCACTTGGCGCTTATTCTATTCAATCCTTATATATTGATTGGTTGTCTATTTATATGTGTAATTGTATTGGCTTATAACTTCCTGTGCTATCAATCTTATTATATAATATGCTAATTATTTCCTGTCAGTTCACCTATAAAAGGGCTGACTTTACCTTCATTCATTGTATTCCTTCTCATGTCTTGCCAATAACCCTAGTGGATTGCCACCCTAGGACTATGTCTTGTGAGAATGAAGCCAGTATTCAAACTTCACTCTGTGTTGTTTGTGTGAGCCATGGGCTCTAGCTATACCAGATAGTTCGGTTGCACACTTGTCACTGTGGAGCAGCACAGTGTCCCCTCTGGAGAGATGTGTCATACTTGAGCATAATGGATGTCCTGTCTATTTGTTATTTGCCACTAGCTACTGGCTCCTAACACCCCATGTATTGGACAAGAGTAATTCTTTGTGAATTTCTCTACCATAGTCCATGCTATTAGTTAAGTATTGTGTTCATTGATAAGTATTACTAATTGTTGTCATTTGTGGTATCTGTCAACAAGAACTTTTGTTTGAGTTTAAAGGATTGCAACTACTTTTTGTTTTCCATTACATTCATATATGTATGCGCAATATGAATTAATTAAAATCACAATCGGCAGCAAAGTTTGATGTCTCTGTTGATCTGAAAGCATTTCATTGGCATAGATTAAACAATGTTTGCAATCAGGAAAACTTTATAATAGGAAAAACAGACATTTTTGGAGGCTGATACTGTTAGAATGATAGAATGCTGCGCGACCAATTCCTGCTGTTGACTTTTTTATCACGTTCCACACTTTGTTTATGACATGCTGGTTCACTGGCTACTCAATCAATTTTTGCTACTTGCTTCTCTTACAATAAAACACGAGCTGTCACTAGACACTGGATACTAACACAAACATGTGTTGTACTCTGCTAGTTATCCTTGGAATTCTTGCTATCACCTGTTCAACAAGGGTTCAGGCCCATCAAGGTATGTAAATGTATCAGTTTTGTCAGTTATTATGTACTACATACATATCTGGTCACCTGAGGGTTGTTGTCTTAAATGCTAGTAAAGTAGGCTTAGGAGCAGAAACTCAAAAAGTAAATGAAACTAAATTAAAATTGGTGAAAATTTCTGTATTCCTAACTATTGAAAACAAACTGTCATGTAAGATACTCAGTTTCTAATGAGGTAATATTTGAGCTAGTTTTCTCGAGTAAAATAGAAATATTTATTTACTTCACGCGGCAGGCTGTTATCAGGTTGTGTTGGTTGTCTGTTTAACTTGGAGCAACAAACCTACTAAAACTTTCCAGCTTGTTATACAATGCATGCAGAGTTTTTCTCATGCCAATTATTAGCTTTCAACATTCAAGCGTTACATTTGGGGTAACGGCTATTTTAACGTCCACAGCAATCGCGACGGCCAGAGCCACTGTTATTATCAAAATTTCATATTTAAATGACAGAAAAGATTTGAGAGTGTATGAGGCTAATATAAATGAAGATATCATAGAAGGAGGTAACTGAGGGAGTCTGGGTCAACAGGTGTTTCTGACCACATAAATTAAAGTGCTCCTCTCGCAAGTGGCTGAACTGTATTTTAACATGTTAAATATGCAACTTCATAGTTTGTGTTTTTGCAAATGAGTCATGCAAACTGCCAACAGCCTACCACATAAAACCAATGCTTCTAGAATGGTCGTAAAGAATCGAAAGTCATGCTTTTTGTTTTCTTGCTTTCCGTCCGTATATCAAACCAGAGACTTTTTTAAATCACCATACTTCCTGTCCTTCCTTCATAATGTGAAGGGCGTCCAAGAAATTCAACAAACCCCATAAGAAAAGGTCAGCCATATTACACAACATCTTGAGCTTTTGTATTTCATGAAACTTCCCTTCCCTATGCAGTCAATTACTTTCAAAGGGAATTTTTCTCATAATTTGCCTGACCCCATAAACTTTTACACGACTGAAACAAAGAGTGTTTTTGCTTTTCCAATAAGAGACAAAATCTCCAGCGGCCATGTTACATGCAATAGCCTCACCTATGAAACTCAAGGAAGCCTATTTATACAGCTCTTAGCAGAGCTGAACCGGTGAATGGTACTTGTATACTATACAGATAAATGGCGGACTTTGTTTGAGCGAAGGCAAAGTAATTGACAGTTGGCATGGAGTGAGCTACCAAGCTAATTGTACTACACATAAACTTATGTATTTATTATTGGTGACCGCAACACTAAAGAGTCAACTCTAGGTTTTGCATTTGATATTATTGTAAATATCGGTATTGAGTGGGTAGATTGAAATAATTTAGGAATTTTTCTTTGCTACGTACTTTTGCTATCAAATATATATTGAGATCATCTAAGCAAAAGTTTCCAGCTTGCTTCCTCTTTATGAAAACAATGAGATACAAGCAAGCAAAGTAGAAACAATACTTACAAACTCGGTGATCTGTTAGTCTGGCTGCCTCCGAGAGTTTTGGCATAGTGGGGGTTGGTGGAGTAGACAAGGATCTCAACCATTCGGGTTTTATCCAAATTTCCCGGATTTTGGGGATGTAAAATTTCACTAGGATGGATTTGTCATATTGTTCTTTGTTACCTGGATTTACTAGTATAATTAATACCTCCTTTACTTTCATACAATTTCTACTATATATTTCATTTGTTCCAGTAATCTAGTCTCAGCTACAACACTAACGAAACAAATAAATGAACAATTTTTAAGTTGTTTCAATACAAAAACAACGCTATGACTACTAGTGCTTCACTTTTACTACTGAATCATATAGACATCTAACACAATGCTCTGATCAAGTCATGAATAAAGACAAAAGACATCAATTAAATCTGAATGAGTGAATATTTCTCCTTTCTTCACTTTTAGTAGGAAGTCTCATGTTAGCAGACATTGGCTTTACACTACTTCCGCCCAATGGCCCGCTACAATGTTTATTGTGTTTGCTTCAGGAAACTTGGGTTATTGATGACTCACCACGTGGCTCTAGCTTGCATACAACGCAATAAGGAACCACTTAAAAGCTGTTTAAAAAGAAGAAAACTACTAGTTTGAGCAATGGTCTCAAATCACATAGTGCAATGTATATGTAGATGGTTGATGTTGATGATAAAGGGCTGATAAAAAAATGTAAAAATGCCACAACAGCATGTAACAAAATAAGCACATTATACACAGTTATTCATAAACATAGTATGTGGTCAAACATTTTAATCTAATCACACTTCATTCATTTTTGTGACTCCAGGCATTTCTCATACTTCATCTTTTGTTGTCTTCGTTTGCAATACATTCATTTTGATTGATTGTCCAGTATTTTATTAAGCTTTGGCGGCCGGGGCTCTACCCCGGACCCCGTTGGGGGGCTTACAGCGACCCCAAACTCCCCAGCTGATATTGCTCAGCGCTCCACGCCTCGGTTTGGGCGCTTTGCACCCTCAATGACGCCACGCGAACTCAACTAGGATTTTTCAAAGTTCAAGGTTGAGATCCCTGGCAGAGGAAGCTGTAGCAAAACAGAAAAAGACAGTCTGAAAAGAGGCTGTGTGATAGTACATTAGTGTTGGAGAATAGTGAAAACCTTTGTGGCTTCTGAAAGATAGGCTAAATACGAAAAGCTTCTAAAACATTCCCAGAAAGTTTCAGTTTCAATACTTTAGATGTTTTATCACTTCAATATTATCACTTTACTTCCAAAAGAGCTTTTTTGTTTTTGCTCTTTCGGTACATTTGGCACTGAGTCTTTAAAACGTAATACAGTGCTGCACGATAGCCTTGGAGTTGTATCCTCAAGGTGTGAGAAGCTTGATAACTTAAACAAAATGCTAGACTATCTGTCTCTGTTATCTACATTAGCGCGCAGGGTGTATGACTGGATCTCTCATGACTAGATTTTCTTTTTGATTCCCTGTGGAAAACGTGGACGAAATTGTTTGAAGTAATTAAGAAAATTCGCGACCTCTGTTCGCCGAACACATTGCAATAAAAATACTCAGACTGGCAATAAATTTAATCAATAAATAATAATTTTGTTCGGAACTCATGGGTCAACAAAAAGTAGCTCAATGAATAAAAAAATAATCGGCAAGTATTTATTTACATTGTTTGTAGGTCGTGAATGAAACTGAACACTAAATAAATGATAATGAGCGAGTTGTATTTTTTCATTTTCATAGACTGGTATTATATCCTTGAAAAATAAGTCAAGATAATTGCAAGCGTTCAAAATTTATGAAATTGAAGGGCAGCTTGACAAACTATTCCAGTTTGTAGCAGTTCAAATTTTACTATTTTTGTGAACATTTTGAGAATTGGGAGTTATCTTCTTTATGATTCGTTCGATAAACTATAACAGTCAATTGAATATTATGTTGTTCTAAACTAATGTTCCGTTGCATACGCGACATAGTGAATTACGAACACCTATTAATTTTCGTATTTTGTTCGACGAACAGGTCGCGAATACTCTCATCGTAACAAACATTTTAAAACATTGTCAGCTTGAGGATAATAGCTAGTTTAATGATGGTGAGCTTAAATGAACTAAGGTATGTTTGATACAGTAACACATTATTGGTGAGTAGTTGCATGTAATAAAGCAGTTCACTGCAGGGAATGATAATAGACAAAGTTACAACAACGTATTTTAACGTCTACCTACCAGTATGCCCAACATCGACTCTTAGCCTCCTCTACGTCTGTATGTAGTGACACCTTGCAGCTTCCACATCAAATATGGTTGGTCTATTTCTTGAATCAGCAGTTGAGGTAATCTACATATTTTCTAGCAAAGATTAATATATACACTGCAGCTAATAAATGATTTTATTATTTTCTCTACTGTGCAAGAAACGGAAAATTGGAAATGCAACTAAAACAAAACAGTCATTGTCAGATCCCTAAACAGCAGATGCCCGTTAATTGGTTACTAGTTGGGTCGGATAAGATAAAGACATTTATGTGCATAACTGGATGTTTGCCTAATTTTACTATCTCAATATTCAAACAGAAAAAAAATGGTTTCAGCTTGATGCATTGTGAAGTTGTAAATGATTCTTTTATTACAAAGATTGGTTATAATTTATCACTGTTACTGCTGAGGATGTAAAAAACTGAAGAGTATAGTTTAAAAAATAGTTTGACATGAGTGCTCAAACAAAGAATAAAATATTGCTGTAAGTTGGTCACTATGAATACTCAAACTGCACTTCCTGTTTAATTACTACTTGGGCTATTAACAATTGAAGATTTATTTGGCCATTGCAAAACATTAAAAAGAAATGCAAAGCTTCCTCAGCTGGTTAGACTTTTGCAATCGAAAATTCACTGGCTGAATTGATATTGTAATGGAATCGGCCTGATGTGGCCAGTCATTGGTCAGTGCATCTGCTTGTTTTGATCAGTAAGCAATGCACATGTGAGCAAGTTGTGAGCGAGCAATGGATTGTGGGATATGCTAGTTGAGTAAGCACAAGCTTGCTTAGTTGATAGCACTGAGTATGAAGCAGATGAGCCAGACGCCTTACTTATAGATGGATACAAGCGAAGGATTACTATGATAAACAATGGTCACCTATTACTGTTATCACTTTGAGTATTGGCGGCTAGCCAGTTAAAAATTTGCCAGCTTATGCATGTGATCTCCTATACTTAGCCAGGTTGTTATGATCCATCTTTTTCTGCAGTGCCAGTTTATTATTATCCAATCATGTGTCTTGCTTTTCAGCTGCTACGATTTCTTATAAATAGCGAAGCAATTCGCCCAGCGCTCAGTTGTTAGTTTAGTTTTGCCTGAGATAGTATCTAGTCTTGCTCAGATAAGTGTCAGTGATTGCTTGAACTGACTTAGTACTGCCTAAATGTTCGAGTTACTGTACGCTTGTGAGGACTGTTAATCCGGCAAGCTTTGTGTTATAACTAATGAAGTATTATTAATCCGAAACATTGTGCGCTTAGTGAGGCTGGTTGCCTATTGTCACTATCGTTTGCATATATAACATCCGGGGCTGTCTTCTATACGAACCTCCTACAACAGAGAGCCTATACTACCATACTGGTGGCACTTGCTGTTCGTACGAACTGCCTTCCACAGAGAGCCTACGCTACCAGTCTATTTGCTCTGTGTAATACTGTACTGCTACAGCAATTGCAGTCCGGTCACTTTCTAACAGTTGTTGGTAAAGGCATTCTTCGAGAACACAACGAAATGCTCTACAATATTACCCTGTTGTAAACAAGAGCATGTTATGAAATGTATGTGTAACAGCTTATGCAGCCTCAAGCTTTTATCAGTGATGTTATTAACATTATAGTGTATGCATTGCTGTTGAGTGAGTATATGAACTTCCTCTTTACTTGTTTGCACATCAAGTGGGCTGACTTCAACAGCTGGCCGTTGGGTGATAGATCTCCTAGTGACTAGACGCAACCTGTCAATAGATCTAGCAACTAGCACAAACATGTACTGTAACCTAATAGTTCTCTATGGACTTCTCTCTATCACTGGCTTTACTTGCTCTCAGAGTAAATATTTCGTCTTGGTTCATCCTGTTAAATTGTACTGTGTATAGTGTTAGTTATTTGGAGAATTTGTGTGTAACCTTGATAGACCTAGTTTCAAAGCCAAACAGTGGCTGTCAAAATTATACAGCGATGGGGGCAGGCAGGGCAAGGGATAAGGGGAGTGCAAGATGAACTGAAACTCTGCTCAGTTTTTTTTTTATCGGTTTATTTAAATGTGTAACAGGATGTTAAATGATCAGTAATATGAATATTTTGTTAGTTGTGTTTCCAACTTGAGGCGTTGTTAAACACTCAATATACCATTTTGTGAGAGCAGTAGGTGTCATTGTATTCGAACGGCATAGTACGAAGGAATTCTTATGCTTTCTAATCTATAATCTGTGATAATTAGTTCAAAGTTATTATAGTCAACAATCTACGCTTACAAAGTTGAAAAAATAAATTTTGAGCGATTGAAAACAATGCTGCATAAAATATAGTTACTCGTTAAACAAGTCAGTTTCAGATTATAAAATGTGGAAACCATTCATTAGCCATCATTGGTAACAAAGAATCGACTGAATAACCAGCAATCATCACCAGATGCCGTGAACATGAATTGTGAGAAAAACTAGATGCAACAATGCGCTTAAAAATGCCATTCATCAAGTTTGCCCTAAGAAGTTTGTGGTATTGTTGCTACATTGGACTGGTGCAGCGCAGCATCAACTACAACACAGCTATATTTCTCTGAGGCTTAATTTTAAGACTACTAATATTCTTCTGTACACATAACTTTTTTTCTCCTCAACAGCCTAACTTGTGGTTCAAAGAGAAATGCGATCTCTAGGCAAACATAACAATGAACAATCTGATGTAAAACAGTTTGCAGTTTAGATGTCATTATTACCTAGCCTTTTTAATTTGTCCTTGTTAGTGATTAACCGATGGCGAAGTTACAAATTCTCAGGAGTAGTATATAAATAAACCTTCATGTGGCCAAACGCACTCATCGAAAAATCTCTTTTAACCATACCATACGGCTATTAGACAACCAGGCAACTTACTCTCACGTCCGCATGACTTACCAATTCGTTCAAAAATTTCATAACATTAAATGGTGTTTCTGTAATGAATTACTATGTGTAATCTTGCAGGAATAAAGAACCTTGCTAAGAACAAACCAGCGTATCAAAATCCACCAGTGATAGCATATCCTGCCAGTAATGCAGTTAATGGTAACTACAATGATTTCACATACACATTAGAAAATGGTGTAAAATGGTGGAGAGTAGACCTTGGAGACACATTCACCGCAACACAGATTAAAATATTCAACAGAAGAGGATGCTGCCGTGAGTGTCTATTAATACTTACTTGACTGCCATCCTTCACCACCAAGCATAAGTTCTTGTATTGTGTACCAGAATGTACTCAACACTGTAACCTGTTGATATTGATATCCTTCTGTATATAGAAACATGACATTAAGTTTGTGTATCACTGCAGCTGGCCAGTAACTGTTTAAGTCCTGTCCATTATGAAATACACTCAATTACAGAGAACCGTCTGGCTAAGATAACTATCCTGACATCAACTGTTGAGACACCAGGAGATCCATCACTTACCTCTGCTGATTGGACAAACAGAGATTACAGAGATGCAGCATACCCTCTTGTGAGAAACATAGACTTCTATCCTGCTATCCTAGTGCGCCATGTATCTGTGTACAGTCAGAACAATAATAATGCTCTATCACTTGCTGAAGTGGAGGTCTATAGTGAGTCATGGTATGAAATGCATATCTTGTATAGTTTGAACAGTGTCCGTTAGTAAGTTGCAGAAATTCCTTTTCCCACTTCTGCTTGTAGACACCCAATGCTTGCACACTTGGTGATCACTTTTATCTTCTGTCACTTCCTAAGTAACAGACAATCACTCCCTTGTCCTGTTAAGGTCTTTTAAAGTATTGATCTTGTCTTAATGGTTGGTAGCTTACTTCTTGTCGATTTTCTGTATGTACTGCTTACCGGGCGCATTTTCCTGTCCGGTATTTTATCTTTTGCAACACCCACCATACTGTATTCTACAACGCTTCTTTGGTTAGCTGTTTTTTCAATTCCCACCCTTCTTTCTGCACCCACTTTTTCTCTTTCATAGCACTTACAATAAACCCTCTCATTCAAAAACTGGTGAGTTCTAAGCAGTAACTCGCAGGGCAATCCCAACCAAACAGACATCACAAAAACTTTATAGCCAAATTTAAGCTATTTCGTCTTGGAAAAAGACCTGCTTTCATTTTTTTGCAACGTAAGCAACTCATGATCAGAAACTAGGCGTACAATTGCGGGCAAGGTCTCAGCCCTGACTTCGTCTAACAGAAATGTTAAAAGAAACAAATTGAAACTTAATTACTAAATTCTTAATGGGCATCATCTAAAACTGATATTTGTGACACTGAAATCAGTGAAAATGGCCACAGACCAGTTGTTAAGTTTTATAGATGGGTGAAAAAGTACTCAAACAAAAGAAATGTTGAGTTGATAGCTTAACCTACCTTTTAGATGTAGTGCAATGTTTATCTGTAGTCCAACGCATTATGCAAACTGTCATGTTTATTTTGGAATTTTCTGTAGTTGGTTAGGCCATTGAATAGCTCATTTACATATTGTTTTATTTTACAAAAATGTTGTACAAGCAACACTTACAGTCACTTTTTGATTAAGGTTTTAGCTGCGTATAAAAAATCATGAAAATTAATTAACTACATTAAAGAATTATATTTAGTATTACAGATTGAAATTTGAAATAACTCGTCACAAAACAGATCTTGCAACTCCACCCTATAACCTTTGTCACTCCACTCCACCCTATGGAGTTGGTTTCCCTTGGCGTAAATTTAGCCAAGGGCAGCAATTCCAGAAGAAATTGAGCTCCAAAATTATGAACAAAACTCGTGATTGCCGCCATTTCAGAAAAATGGTTGCAATTGGTTGAGACCAACGGAACATTACACTTAACCTACATCAAATTAAAGGGTGCTTTACTCCTTTTTATGAACCACAAAGCCTGAGGTGATGACCACCAAACCGAGCACTTCATTGCTAGTAGTTCCTGGTTACCACAGAGATGCCGTTTAATTTTTATCGTAACAGGCGGCTTTTAACTAATAGTAAAATATACTCCCAGGAGTTGTGTATTTGCAATTACACATAAAACATCAGCAAAGGGATAACAGTATTGAAGCTATAAAGTTTTTTGATGGAAGTAAGACATTTTGAGTGATTTCAAATAGTCAACGTATCCAAGGATGAGGCAGTTGGTGTGAGGTGGATTGGAAGTGTTCTGGTGAGCCATTGGATAATCCCAATTTTGCAATCATATTTCTTAAATGCAAGGATATAAAAAGCCAATGCATTTGGAGTGGATGCGAGTAGTATATTAGGAGCAACTCTCCTAAAGGAGCGGCCACAAGGAGTAATTTTCCCACGAATCGTGGGAATTTCCACGATTTAATTCGCACGAATGTGGAATTCTCACGAAATAGTGCATCGTGGTTTGTTAACGATGCACGATTCGTGTAAAGTGAAAATTTGCACGATGGTTAATTTGATTGGCTGACTGAGATTGGACTGAGGTCAAGATCAATTTTGGGAAGAGCAGTCAGTCAGATTTGTTCGTGCCTCCACTCGTTGGCCTCTGCTAAGGGATGATGGATGATAATTGTTACATATAAATAACGGTTATTAATAATTTATTTTAATATTTAATTATTATTAACTAACTAGTATTAATTAATTAGTATTAATTAATTATTATTAATTTATTATTAATAACTTATTATTATTCATTAATTATTATCATTTTTTTTAATAATAATAACTAATAATAATAATAACAATGATTATTAATGAATGTTAAATTATTATCCTTGAAGTAATTCTTTATTGTTATCGTGTGCATTATTATTCTTGTTTATTATTATTGTTTACTACACAGGAAACTGCTTAATAATCACAAAGATAGGATCGGTAAAAATTACCTTGTTCTAATTGGCTGGCTACAATTTACACGCACAAACTCATTCGTACGATATTGGAAAAAGACAACCCCATGTGGCAAGTTATTATTCACACGAATTTTTATTTGCACGAATTCTTGGAAATTTGCACGATCGTGTGGCCCCAGCTTAAGAGTGCCTTGAGGACAACATGGTTCTCCTGGTCGCTTGTGATGTTTTGTGCCCCAGGTGTCAGGATAACCTGTAGGGCGAATTTTTGTTTGCACCAGTGTTTGAATCCTTTGTTTGTAGATTGGTATGAATGATAGTTGTGTATGCAATAGTACTGAACTTAATAGATTGCTTAGCAGCAATCGGGTTCTCATGATTACTTTTTTCTACGTAGTTTTTGTGCACCACGTTAATTGGTAGGTCTATTTTTGGGTTTTTATCATGGTTTTCATTATTGTTTGAATCCTAATATACTTTGGTACAAAGTGGTGTGATCGTTTAAATTGAATAGCTCTTAATGCTAGCATTTTTATCACTTCCTGCTTTGTTTATTGAATTGAACGTTTGTTCTAGTAGTAACAAATGTTTGTACAAGGCAATAATTTTGAATTAAGGATTACAATAGGTTTAACTATAGTAATGCACGTGGGGTAAAAAATAAAATGAATTATTGCGAATGGTTGATACGTACATCTACAATCAGTTCTAATGAGTACACAGAAACATCTGATAAATGATTTATTAACATGTCCGGTTTAATTTGCGGGAGTTAAATCACAAAAATAACTAGAAATAACCATTTGTGTCTGGTTAGCATTAAAGTAACTTCATCCCATGTTGGTTTAGAGTCTTTTTTTTAGCAGGCAGTCAAATTTAGATACTTTGACATATTGTAGTAGAGTTTGGTCTAGTACCATAAAACTCTTCTAAGCTCAAGTGCTCTACCTCTTTCCAGAGGGGACACCAGGTAGGTATGGTCGATGCCGCTTGTCAAAGTGACTTTAACAACTAGCAAGAAGAGCCTGTGACTCAGATCAACTAGTCTGGTTGCTTGAGTACAAATACATATATCGCATTCGATACTGTTCTAGGGTTAGATAGGCCAAGGCCTATCTATTTACTAACTAACAAGAAGATAACAGTGATAAACAAACTTCAATAAATAGGAAATAATTTTTATTACCATCCATAATTATAAAAATAATAATTAATAGTTATAATAAATATATATATATGTTGCATCTAAGCGAAAATGGTAGCTGCCGTAAAAGGGCTCGTAGTACACCAAAATATTTATTATGGCAGAACTGTACGTATTCGGAGCAAGAACATTGTACAGTGAACAATCCCCTGAACTGTAAAACCACCGTTCAGAATAGAGTTAAAAGATATGGTTTTGTACTCGCCGAAAAACGAAATATTCGCCCATTTTGGCATGCACGTTCTCGATCGAAAATGCCTATTAAATGATCATATAAGGCCATATAAAATGGTTGATGCATGAAAGGATTAACAAGCAAATGAAATCGCTGACAATGATTCAAGGTCACATGCTGTGCAGATAAGAGCTGTCAGGAGTAATTGACATGATGAGACTTCATGCTGTTGATGCAACTGAAGCATTACAATTTGATTCTGCCGGTTTACCAACTTATGCCTTTCCTCTTAGACAACAACTACAGCTAGGCTTCGCTAACCATGTTTAGATTAGCTAACTGAATTGGGATGATCAGTATAATATTATTGAGATTTGCATTCAGCAAAAATGATCTAACTTCATTCCCAAATGCTATGGTATGATTTTTTGTTTATTGGCAGCGCAACGCAATAAAATGCAACTATTATAATAATCAGTATGAATGAGAGGCATTGCAAATGTTGCCGATAGCGCCCTCAGTCTTCTTATGCCTGACCAATTATTTGCAATCTGCAATGTGTTAGATCAGTTTCATATTTACAACACTTTGCTTTGAATAATTATTTAAAAAATTGTGGAAACTGACATTGACAAAGTAAATCGAAATCAACTTATGCTTTTGAACAAATTCATCTTATGGGAAGATTTATATATTTATCAACTTCAACTGTTTCTTTTACGCCTGAGGATGCTGACCCAGCTTGTCGTTGGTTTGAGCGAACTAACTCAGTTGTGGTTGCAGAGGAACAGCTGCAATCAGTAGAAACTAGTCAGTGGGAAAGTTCCGGACAGCCTTGTGCGCTCTCTGTCAGTCTGCTTGGGGTAAAATGAGCTGTCAAACCTGTCTAGGGACAATGGCTGCAATGAAGCTACAAGGAGAACAATCAAAGGAGGCACGTGTGGTCTAGTGGTTAAAGTGTGTGCACTTCAATCCAGGATCTGAGGTTCGATTCCCAATTCGGTTATCTGTGAGCGAGATTTTTGGCTTCCTATATGCTCTGCCTGGTGGGATATGGGCATAAAAATAACGTGGTCCCTAGTTTGATTGCACTCTCCATAATAACTATGGAGTCATGCTAGTAAAAGATCCCCCCCCCCTCTGCTTTTTCGGAAGAGTAGCCGGTGTAACGACGGGCATGGGTATAGAGTGCTGCTCACACAAGCTCCGCTTATGAGACCCGCCTTTAGGGTTGCCCACGAGGCACAGCTGAAACAAACAACAAACAAACAAAAGTTGGTGCCCTAGTGGGTGTTTTTTTTTTGAGGGGGGGGGGGGGGGGTTGTAATAGTAGTGGAGTAGCATGTCCACTGAAACTGTAACAACTCTACAGAGAAAAACAAGCTTCACAATTGAGTATCACTAACAACAGTGATTGCTCATAAAAAGGTGTAATATAGAGTATTTTGCTAGAACCCTCCCATTGCTTGCACAACTATACTCTAGAAAAATATTGTATTAGGACGGACAAGATGTGGGAAAAACAAAATTTGCTCTTGAAATAATTTCAAAGTAATTCATTTAACCTTTTGCTAGACTAGTATTTGACTCGAAAAAAGTTGAATGCACTCGGCCAAAATCCAAGCACTTGACAAAGATTTAAGTACTTAACCAGCATTCGACTGACACGCCTTTGACCTACCATTAAGTCACTCTACCAACTGAGTCCAGAAATCAGTTGAGACAGTAGCAAACTCAGCCAAAAGAGAACTCCAAATGTCAACCGGCCTGACACACTATAAAAATGTAAAACTAAAAAAAACTAGTCATAATAACTAAAAGTACAGAGAATATATTTAGTAGCAATCCTAACTCAAAACTAGCTGGATACAAAACCTAGCCCTACTTATATACTAAATGGATGCAATTGAAAATGCCTCTTCCTATATACCCATCTATAACCATTTCCATTTATAACTAAAGCACTGGTTTGTCTGCCTCTTTCTACTTTCAGCTGTCCTAGGTTGCTTCTAATCTTGGCCAAGGTTGCAGCTCTCTTGGTAGTAATTTGGTTGAGAAGTAGTCTTCTGTTGTCACTTGGGAGGGCATAACTCACTAATGGATTTCAGCCTCTTTTAGTCGGTGTGTACAAGGTGCGGAATTATTCTGCTTTGTCATAACAACTTTTATTTTGTAGGAGGGGAAGATATTTCTTGTAGAACAGGTTGAGTGAATTAAAAGTTTGTCAGTGTAGGGCCTGATGGAAAGGGTGGTTCAAGTGCGCTCTACAGGGCTGAATCTTTGCTATCACTAGTTTGTCTATCACAAGTGGAGAGAAAGGAAAACTATTTAAAAAGTGGCCAGACCTTACTGTATGGTATAGAGCACACAGCTCACCTACTGGGGAAACTCCCTTCTCACTATCAACCATGAGTGGAACAACTCATGCAAACTCATTACACTGTGCTATGACTGGGAAAAATGCAATAAAACCAAATCTATAAAATGAATAATTTCTCTGCAGATGAACAAAAATTCTGCTGATTAAAATTTGTAATGGAAGTTTTCTGAAACCCTCTCACTCTATATGTGTTTGAACAGCAAGCTGATGCGTGTTTCAGTTAGTGCTGCATCTACAAGATCAATAAATCATTCCATCAGCTATGAATTAATAAATCGAATGCTTCTCTACAAAAAAGTTTCAAGGCTAAACGCATAGATCTTAGAGGTAAATCCTGGTAAGCGAACCAAACTTGCGATAACACCTCAGAGTACTTTATGGCTGTACCAGGAAATAGTGCATGGGTGGAAATCAAAACAACGCAATCAAACTTGTCAGGATTTTTATATACAAATGAAGATTTCTACAGCTCGCATTGCAAAAAATTGAATGAAGCATTTTTTGGCGTTAGCTTGACCCTCAACTGGCTTGAAAAATAGCAAATGAAATAGTACAAAACTCACAGCTAGGCATCAACTTGAAACCAACATGTTCAGAAAAACTTGCTTGGAACTTGACCACATAATACTCAGTATTTCACAGCCCACTTTTTTTGATTACTCTGGTATGAACCGAGTATTTCACTGTGATTTGTATTAGAACATGTGGCATTTAAACTTACAGGCTCCAAGAACCTTGCTATGAGTAAACCAGCTGATCAGAGTAATACCTTGAGTAGCTACACTGCTTCCAATGCAGTAAATGGTAGATACGATGATTTCACAGCAACATCACAAACTGGTATTAGATGGTGGAGAGTAGACCTTGGGAATACATACAGTGTTGGACAGATCAAGATATTCAACAGAAGGAACTGCTGTCGTAAGTTTACGGTTGCTTTTAGAAAATAATTTAAGTTTTATCAACCTAATTGCTGTTGTTTAGAGCAATAAATATACTTTTAACAATGCTTGTCTACTTTACTCACTCACTTGTATGAATTGTTCCTGCTTGCAACAACTTGATGTTTAAATTTTTCAGCACCAACTATTTTTGTTATTTGTTTTAGATGAAAGTTTCTAGCAATGCCTACATTAATAATGTCATGAGATTTTGTTTGCTTGCTGCAACATCTCCAAGCACTTATCCTTTAATCCATTTCAACACACGAAACTATTGCACCTATTTTCCAACAAATCTACCTTTTGAAGATGCAACAGTCATAAATTTTTCCATTACAAAATACATTCAATTACAGAGTACAGGCTAGCAAAGATAACAATCCTGACATCAACTGTTGAGACACCAGGAGATCCATCACTTACCTCTGTTGATTGGATAAACAGAGATTACAGAGAGGCAGCATATCCACTTGTAGCAAATGTAGACTTCTATCCTGCTATCTTAGCTCGTCATGTTGCTGTGTACAGTGAGAATGATGCAAGAGAAGCTAATGGCAGGCCTGATGGTGCACTAGCACTTGCTGAAGTAGAGGTCTATGGTAAGTGCCTTCATTGAAATAATTCTTTCTGTCAAAACTCTTCAAGCCCCAAGCTGTATGTTCCCAATTGACCAGAGATTTTGAGGGAACTGAAACAGTAAATGCTAGGCCTATAGCGGCTATAACTTGAGTGCGTGTGAATTACACGATGTCTAACTAACACTAAAATATAAAACTTTTCTCATTTCCGCTGTTGCTCAGTCCATCAGCAAAAAAATGCTTTACAAGAATATATTATATGTATAAAATAAAATACACAGCTCAACCATGTATGCAATATATACTCTATAGCTCCAGATAATCTGGCATACAACAAACCTACTACACAGAGTAGCACTAGAAGTGATGCAAGAAATGCAGTTAATGGAAACTACACAGACTTGTCTCCAACACAACTAGACAGGAACATGTGGTGGAAGGTAGATCTACAAGAAAAGTACACCATTGGTAGAATAAAACTGTATCAATTTACCACTTTGTGTGAGTATACCATATACTATAGAGATTTTCAGAGCTCTCTAGCTGTTGTGCATTGTGTTAGGGAAGGTATTTGAGTCACTGTACAGTTGCAGTGGATTTTGCGGGTAAAAATGGGGGCATTATTTATCACTGCAACATTTTACTTAATCACCTTCTTGGTTTAGTTAAAGTTTGTTACTCAAACAACTTTGGATATTAACATGCAAACTAATCCTCAAAGTTTGCCATCGTTAGAACTATATGCTAGTGGTTTGCTAAAAGTGATGCCAAAGTAGTTTTACAGCAAAAAGGCTTCCTAGTGTTTTTTTTCGTATGGTTAACTCTCACTGACACATGCGGCTTGTAAATGTCAAGAAAGGTCATTTTTTTTAGATGACAGTTCAGCTCTTCTCTCCATTCTGACATCAAATGCAGAAACCCCAGGATATCCATCTCCATCATCTGGTGAATAGACAGTCAGAAGTAGTCAAGGAGGAAACATAGAGTTTACTTTTCCTACAGAAGGACGTCATATGGCTGTGTTTAGTGAGAGTACAGAAGTATTGACCTTGACAGAGGTTGTTGTGTATGGTGAGCATGAGTTTATCGAGTTCCTAGGTAGAATGAATCCATATCTACTTAGGACTGTAAAAGTTGTATTGGCCTACAATACAGCTGCTACACATCAGGAGAATTGATGGAAGAAACTTGCACTTGTATTTATTCTTATATATAGCATAATACATTCATCATGTAATAATTTTCAACAGAGTAGAACTTAAAAACATGGAAGCAGTTTTATAAAAAAAATGCTGTACCACATTTTCAAAACCATTGTTGGCCAATAACCAATACTATTTACATTTTTTAAAACTCATCCAGATCCATTAATTAACCTGTCAAGCAGTGTTGGTTGACACCAATTTTTTGTATTCATTGTAGCATTGAGCATTGAGCATGAGTCAGTATGCAACTTTACAAAGCTAGTCAATGATTTTAAATGCTCGCTGGGAGTTGCTCACTTACATAATTGCATTGGTTGCAGGTTTAGAGTTAAGTTGACCCGCTAGTTAGTCTTTGACAGCAATAGCATCTGTAGCGACAGTCTATCTAGATCAGACAGGTTTTTTGCAGCACCTACTACTGGCATTACAAAGTATTGTATAGTTTTTCCAGCCTGAGTTCCATCTATATCAAATGTACCACTGAGAAAAATATGTGTGTTACAGCAGAGGTTGTTCTATCAATAGAATTAATGCAGAGAATTTGCCCCTATCTCAATTACAGAGTGGTTTTTTGCCAACTTGACCTTGACTCGACCTAGGCTCGACATCAAATCGACTTCAACTGACCTTGACTTAACCTTGACTCTGCGTAAGCTCAAACTCCAACAAGTCTATTAATCAATTACCGGATGTTACCAAGACAACTGGCCACACAAACTAGCATATGGTAGTGGGCAGTGGCCAGTGGGCGCATCAATATCGTATCGAACTCCTCATCCTAATGCATGTGTTTGTATGGGACTTTTGTGCCAATTCTCCCTCGGTACATCTGTCCTCAGCATCCTAGGTTCCGATGCCTTCTATGGAGTTGTGCTTTCAAAGCCGATCAACTCAGGTAAAATCAGCGCAATTTTCTAACATTGTTTAGAAAGAATAAATGGGGGTGAGGGAAGGGAGGAGAGAGGGTGATATGTGACCAGGGGTGAATATAGGGTATAGGAGGGTATCTAGGATCTCACAATATATTTGTTACAGAGTACAACTATGCGCTGAGAAAAACCGCAAATCAAAGTTGCACCAAAAATAATTCTCTGGTTGCTGGCAAAGCCATAGATGGGCACTTGGCTACAAGGTCAGGGACCAACTCTTCAGCCAATCAGTGGTGGATGCTAGACTTTGGACAGAAGATACTCCTAAAGAGCATTGGTGTCTATGTAAGGAACGGATGGTGTGATGATACTAGAGAGGAATGCTGTAAGTTCATCTGCTACTATCATATTAGGGACTAAGCTGGTAGGTGAAAGGGTTCAAGAGTAAATGGAGTATTGTAACCTGTTTTATTCACACAAAGCACAGCTGTGTCCCACATAAACTTACCTAACAACAATTAGTGACTTTCCATGACGCGACACCGTAGCGCTACGCCTCTTGGAAATGGGTATATCGCTACTGAAGTCGTGATTATGTGGCGCTATTGAAAGTCGCTACTAAGTAGCGACTTATAATAGCGTCAGACCACTGAAGCGTTATGGAAATAGGGAATGCCGTAGCGCTACTGGTTTGCACATGCGTGTATTGTATTTCCAGCATCACTGCAGTCAATATAATTAAATAATTTGGACAGAAATTTCAGTGATATGAGACAGTTGCCTTTCAAGACCACTTATATTAATTGAAAATGATGCAGAATAAGTGATCACAAATAAATTTATATGTTTCATTTTATATTATTTGTTTTTTTCCCTATTTTAGAATTTGATAATAATAAAAATTAAATAATAATAAAAAACAATCAATTGACCATGGTTAAATAATAATAAAAATAAACAATCATTTTAAATTTAATAAATGGGTTTCACATGAGCCAAGCACTGCTGCTTCAAAATTTTGTCTGTTGAGTGTGTAGCATTAGATGAAACAAACACAAGAAAAGCATTTAAAACTAATTGTTGGTTGAAACAATTTTCCTTGATACAGTTTCACTCATTGACTCATTAGCTCAAAGTCGCCGTTGACTCGCTAATTAGGGTTCATGACCTTTGGGTAAACTGTATTGCTGGCTTATGGAAAAGCGTGATGGTTTATCGCTACTCAAACCAATGAGCCGTGACGCAACGGCATGGCGCTATTGAAGTCGTGATCATGGAAAGCTAGTAAATGTCAGTGCAGAGAAAAGTACAATCTATTTAGCATTAGTGACAATCTCCGATATACTCAGCCTGTTAATTCAAAACTAGAACTCCATTTTGAAATTGAGATCGATGTTGATATTTGAATAGTTCCATAAAATCTTCAAAGCATACAAAAATGTATTTTTTCTGGCAATCAGAGTTATGTAGGGCACTTTATTACGTCAATAGTTATCAAGACAATCGAACTTCTATCTGTTTCAGCAAGTAGACTGAACTCTGCGCTCTATCTCACAAACCCCGAATACACTAGCACCCCACCAAACCAAGACTCTGATGGTTGGACCACATGCTACCAAAATACTACATCACTAGGAGATAGCTATGTAGTACAATGTACTGGTAACAGGACTCCTCTTACTAGACTTCTAGCTATATGGGGAGGTAATAAAGGTGTTGAACTAAGAGAGGTAGAGGTCTATGGACATGGTGAGTATCCAAATATGACACAAATAGATATCATTTCAAAAAAGTTTTGTTCTACCAGTCAGGCAAAAAGTTTTTATTCAATGAGCTACTGATACAGCCAGTCCAGCTAAGAAACTTTGGTCATCTGTTCAAATCTAGCAGCAAATATTTGTTATGTCTTATGTTTGACTTCTATGTTGCCTTCTATTACCTGCTAAGTCTTTGTCTCAATTGAATTTTTAGCACTTTATTATTATTGTTTTTCATATTCTTTTATGTCTTTCTTGCCAGTTTTTCTCTGAAACTCTATGGATGAGCCACCATTTTGTTTTGTGATGCAAAAATTAGGTATTAAAATATGTTAGTTAAAAATTTCTAGAACTTTCCAAAACATCGCAGCTTGATTGTGAAAAGAGATCAGCGACTTTCCAAATGACTTTGAAAAACAATAAGCATTTGACAAAAAATGACCAAGTATTGGATAATGCTGTGCTTTGTTAATTTTCTGACACGCCATTAAAAATCAATGCGGAAACACCCTTCTTGGCTTTAGATGAAAAAGTCATTTTTCAGCATAAAACAACTTTCCGTGTGAGAACAGAGTGGTAAATTTAAATGAAGTTAGCAACACTAGTGTGAAATAGTGTAATATATTTGAGTCCTCTATCACTACACAACGGAATCCTCTACTCTCTCTCGCACTTCGGGGTCTATCCCGAATAGACGTTAACAAACTGCACGGGGTCCACGACCCAAACACACTACTAGAAGTTTTATCAAACATATACTTTGTTTGATACACAAGTAAAAGGGTATTTAATACTATCCATTCAACAACTAAACTCTCAATGTGCAGCAGCTCCTTTTATAGGAGATAAGAGGCTATTTCGTTACCTTATTAGGCACAACCAATAAAAAGACATAATACAAGATGTATACCAATCACATATTGCAATACAAAATATAATAATATAACAAGCCAAATAGCACAGAAACACATGATGACTTGGCACTGGGCTCTTCTTCCCGTTCTTTTCTGGTGTTGGAAACTTTCCGCTCCTTATTTAGACGCGATGCTTCCTAGTCTTGGCTCCAAAGAGAGGGAAGGCTCCGGACTCTGTTCTGTCAAGGCTCTCTGGTTCTTAGGGGCACAGGCTTCGTGAATCACCCTGTTTGGATACAGAGTCGGGGTCCTGACCCGGGGTAGGCCCGGGGTAGCTACTATATGTTACTATAAGGGGATACAGGGTTGATACTGGCCCGGGGTACCCGGTATAGACCCGGGGTACCAGGTATCCCTTTTGAAGGGGGATTTAAGTAATGGCGCAAGGGGGAGGAGTTCTGAGAGTACTATAACATCGTTACCAGAGAGCATAGAGGGTTTAGGGGGGGGGGGGAGGTTTAGGGTAGGGAAGGGTGGGGAGGGAGTCTGACACTACTGAATCACTATGAAAATCTCCCACAATAGTGTATTGATTCACCATTTTGGACTTCTAAGCAATCGCACAAAAACCGTTTCAAGTTTATCCATTTTCAGTTTTTAAAAATTCACTAAAATCAGCACCTTTCAATGCTTTCCCAGCGCAGTATGAAACCGATGAAAGAAAAATTAAAAAGTTTGTCATGTAGCTTTAGGTTTTAACCTTAAAAAAATTTCTCTCACAAAGTTTCTGTTATAAACAGCAACACAGTTATTCCACTTTTAAAAACGGACTTTAAAATCAAATGTGGCTGGAACTCATAAACAGTAAATCCGTTGACAAAATTTCTGCACAAAAGCATTCATCATGACACCCCCCTTCCAGGCAATCATTCATTTCATTTCAGTATTTGCTGGTAAAGACCTGAAACAGGACACCAAATATAAATTTAGAACCCCTTCGGTCAAACTTGCTAACTGAACAGTTATTCGAATGAAAGTTTTGTATGTAGGCTAAGCATCCTGCATGTTATTATTAGCTGTTTATTGCAGCTGTCCGGGTTGCCTAATGGCTTAATGGTTGACACCATGACCCGTAGTTAACAGGGTTTGCGGACACCTTTTTCAAATGAAAAATGTTTTGCAAATTTACTGACATGACATAATGATTAGCAGCATTGAAGGTGGTGTTGATGTACTTTATCTAGGAGAGCATGGTGGTGTAGTTAGTAGAGCAAGACCTGTAGTAGAATGGGTATTTCTAGTTTCCTTGCTGGTGAGTGCCGCTACTGACCTTTTTTCCTATGCCTCTCATGCTGGTCAATTTGTTTGACTCTACTGCAGCCAGTGCTCTGCCCTGTGGGTACATTGAACTTATATAAAGTTTAAGCCTGCATTCATCTTCTACTGACATTTGTCCCTGCAGAGAGATGTGATAAGTGTGGTTTGAGTATGCCTCCTTGAACATGCATGGGCCGATGAACTTGAGCTGCTACTTAGAGTTTTTTCCCGTTTACCTTGTTTGTTTCCGAGCTACACTTGTTCTCCCAGGACAAAAGATGAGAGCTATTTTCCCTCTTCACCCAGATTTGATTGTACTCCTCCTTCAGAGAGTTGTGCACTTGCTCAAGCAACTCTTAGGAGAGGGTCTGTTGGGGGAAGGTGGTAAGCGATCTAATCTGATAGCTCCAACTCGCTGCCTAATGTCAATTAGTTGGTTGTTTCGTTCATGACTGAGTGTGTGTTCGCCTTGACAGTTAGCATGAGCTGTGGCAACATGAGGTTCCACCGTTCTGGCCTTATTTTTAACAGAAAAAAGCGCAGTGAATCTCCCATCACCCAGTTGATCCGTTCCACTACTGCATTGGCCTGCAAGTGGTTGGGCATGGTCACAGTTTTCTCAACGTTCCAGAGATAGCACAGCTCATTCATCAGACAGGAATCAAGTTGGGCACCTTGGCCTGTGTGAATCTACTCAGGTATCCGTAGGTAGCAAACACCCGCTCATCTAAGCAGTAGCTGCTACCGCAATTTTTGCTTCTGGAATACCAAGTGCCTTCTGCCACCTAGTAAAATTATCCATCAAGGCTAGGACCTACACATTCTCTTCATTTGCTTCTGGCAGTGGCCCAACAAAATCTCCTGTCAACTTCTGCCAATTTCTGCTAGGATACATTCTCTGCCCACCCTGGTTAAGTCTAGTGCCACAAATTTTTGGCTTCCCTGTAGACCTCACAGCTGGAAACCTGCTTCCAAACTTCAGCTGTGATGCCAGACCAGTGCCAAGTTAACTGCAAGTCTCTGGTGGTCCTCTTGACGCCAGTGTAGGCTAGATAATGAGTCTCCTTCACTACTGTTCCCCTCAAAGGAACTATTTCACCAATTTTCATGTGAAAGTAAAAATAGCATAGTGAAAATCTTTGCAGCCTATTACCTATAAATCGTCATGCGGTTAAATCATCAAACCAACGCAAAGGACCTTACTGGTCGAAAACATATCTCTGGATCATTAGTCTGCTAAGAAAACATGATGGCGACAACATATCAGAGCCAGGAGTTCATGTTTCATTAGTAATAGACCAACACCTGTCCAAACGCCAGTATCAGCAGCTTTTCACTTGCCTGTATTAATTTGGTCGTCGTAGAAATTGTTTATATGATTTTGAAAACTAAAAAAAGTTAGCAATATGATGACAATAAACTAATAAGACAGAAATAATAATTGAAATTATTACAAGACAAGTGATAATTTAAGATAAGAAGAAAAAATTATTATCAATAAAAGGAAATAAACTGAAGTAACTTAGTAATAATTATTAAATAATAATAATATTAGTAATCATCATTTAGTTTTTTATACATCAACATATGATTAATTATTTTTGCTTTATTTTGATCTAATGGCAAAAATATTACGCGCATGTGGTGATTTTGTGATCATCCGATGCATTCAACAACTTGCAACTGGTTGTTATGATCACAGGTGGAACCAAAGAAAAATACGTTGAGAGTGAAATGTCCTTGACATGAGAAAATATTTAAAACAATCACACTAATTGGATGGCTAAAGCCTACTAAAACCAACTTTTACAGCTAGACAGCCAATGAAATTGGCCAAAGCGGTGAAACCACAGCTCCATGAGTGTCTTCTGATAATCAGGTTGGAGTTTATAGGCCCCATCTCTCAAGTAATTCTGTGATAAATAAATGGCAATGAAAGTTGAGGTTTTCAATGCTGTCGCAGCTACGCTTTCAATTACTTTTCATATAATCACTTTCGTGTCGGTCAAAGGTCAACTGCTCGCATACATCGCAGCAATGGCTGCATCAACGCAGAGGTTATTTTTGGTCGCGAGCAAAATGGATGTTTTTATTTTTATTCTTTGCACCGATAGCCTAGAGTTACATTATAATGCACAGCCAATCACATCATCCAAATCACTCAAGAATCTAATGCAGTATCCAATATTAATACCGATAAGTCAAATGTCAAATCATCTTGATTACACTAGTATAGGGCTCAATCCAGTTGTAAGTTAGTATGGGGAGTCTGTACTTTCTCCTAGCAGCGGTCTCTGCTAGCTCTGTTGCTTGTATAACTACTTGACTGCATTCCTGAGTGTGTACATAATTTTCTGAAACTTAAACATTTCCTAGTTTGGTTTTATGTGCATGTTACAAATTGTAGAACTCCCACAACTGAATAAAGACGTGGATGGCAAAAGAGAGAACTCAACATATGCAAGTGTCACTGTATCTTTTAAACAATGGAGTCAGTTAATGATTGGATTCCAAGCACCAGTGGAGTAAGTATATCATTACTAGATGTCTATGTTCTCAGTACAGATTGGGACTAGACATTATAAAAATGAAGAAAACACCGAGTGTTAAAAGCTATCACTCGCAATATACATTGTGATTTTCATTGTGTTGTAGTTACGAAGTGATGGTAGTTGGTACAAGTTTCCGTGACATCATCAACCACACTGTATCGTCTGATAGAGTACAAGCAACCTTTGATGGATTGGAGCCTAAACAACAATACACCTTCTCTGTTAGATGTAGAATAGATGGCGGAGGTTTTTGTCCTGGTAGTGCATCTAGTTTTACTGTATCTACTTCACCTTGTACAGGTGATTACCATTTACTTCTCTATCTGTTGTATAACGTAGAGTTGAATAACGGCTACATTTATGTTTGCTATTACATAAATAATTGATAAGCAAGTACTACATTTCCTACTTATAATGTATACTGTATAGATAGGTAACCACTACACAAACTATATGGTATATTTAATAGAGAAAAAAGTACTATGACACATAATTATATTTCAGCTCCTGCTGTGACACAATTACAGAAGGACAACATTACAGAAGTCACACACAACCACAGACAGATGTTTATGTATACTTACAGCTGGAAGGTAAATGCCTCTAAAAACTAAATTCACTGTTGCTATGCTTTAGGAACTACACAAGTGAGTCAGAAAGCAATATCATGAATAGGGTTCAGGTCGCTGAGGTCTGTGAAAAATATAGTAGTACAATCATTATATATTGTGAAGAAAGTGTTTATTACACTGTTTTTGGTAAGCTTGGCAAACAAAAATAAATTGCTATTCCCGGTTCATAACCTGAATTGCCATATTGTCAGTTTGAAAACATAGCTCTGTTTGTACATTCAAAAGAGACATTTCCTATGATAGAAAGATTTGCTGTTCAAACCTGAATTAATTTTTATCCTTCACTTTTACTGTTTGAATTGCACCACTGAAAACAGCCGACGAGCTCAGTGCTCAAAGCAAAAACGATTACTATCCAATATGAACTACAATTTATTTGACAAAAAAAAAGACCAAACAAAAAATAAAAACAAACAACCACTTTCAAATCAACAGAAATAACACTAAAGAAACTAAAAGAAAAGCGAATCTGACAAGTAAGGAACTTTTGAACATCCAATATTACTACTCAATTGACACAACAATCTGTTTTAGGACGTACAACCAAACTGTGCTGGTACAGTAACATACAAGTACAGTGTAGCAGGTATGAAAAATACTACCACTGAGCTGTATGCAGTTTTCTACATAGATGGCTACACAGAGCTTACTTTATATGTCGTTGCAAAAAACTCTGCAGCACTTACATCTACGGCTACTGCAAGAGAAACCTCGCCTCCACTTGGTGAGTGTATTTACATTTAAGACTATAATGAAGTCAAAAGTATTAGCTGTGTGTGATGGAACAAAAATCTCTGTGCTACAAATAAAGTTTTACTATAGGTATGTTTAATTAGTGTACTACTTAAAGTTTATATAACATGATTTTAAAACATAACTGAATAAGATTTCAACCCGAAAAAAAGGAGACAAATATGTTCACCAACTTATCATTTTGTTTCATTTATATCTTTTAGCTGTGTACACCAATTATACTTCTGGTGTTCTTTTCACTTTTTACTTTACGATGTTGTGGAGAAATTCAGTGAATCTTATGGCTAGTACACCCTTTCCGCTCTTCCCCCCACCAGCTACACGCTACACCTACTCCCACCCTTTGGATCTACACCTACTCACTCACACCTCTTGTGTCCCTCACACTGCTTTCCCCCAACCCCTAGTGTCCTCCTTCCCCCTACACCTGAGCTAAATCCCTTTCTTTCACGCATAGTGAACTACCAAGAATAGCCAGCAACTCGGGGTATTGGAAGAAAGCTCGACACCTTCCCCACCTCATTTTCCGTGGCTGAAGGCAGAACTTTTGGATAAATAAAGGATCTGGGGTGATAGATTAAGTAATAATGTAATGGATTCCGGTCTGGTTACCACGGACATCCACTATGTTCAAGTATTGTACCTCTCTCCAGAGGGGACACTGTGCTGTTCGACAGTGACAACTGTGTATCAGGCAACCGAATTACACAGTATAGCAAGAGACCATGGCTCAGACAAACAATACAGCGTAGTGCTTGTATAAGTGGGTATGTTCTCAAGACAAAGTTCTAAAAATTGATTATTCTCCCAGGGTGTTCGTGGCAAGACTGAGAATGAATGCAAAAAGTATATGAAAAGTCTCTCCTTTTATAGGGAGACTCATAGGAAATCATTAGCATAAATAATATAAGACAAACAGTACAGGAAGTGATTTAGCCAATGCAATCAATTATATAAATAGTGATCCAATCATGTAATGCAAATGAGTTAAATGATAAAAGCGCCAAGTGGCTAAAGGCCGAGTTTTATCTCCCTAGTCCAATCAGAGGTCCTACAGGGCTCTGAGGCTGTAGTTAGAATACTGTCCACTCGATCGGTAATCCGAGGAAGGGTAGTTCCGGTTCCTGGTCTTGACTGAGTTCCTAGATGGTTTTGAGGTTCCTCTGCTATGTTGGCCATCTTGTGCCGGCCCAGTTTAGCCATCCCCGGTCAGTAAGGGGTCAATACCGGCCCTGCAGGGGTCACTACCAGCCTTGCACACTATTCCACCGGCACAGTATGACTTTTCACCTGTGCAGCAGTTAACCGAACGCTGTAGGCTAGAGTCTAGCGCATTGTTTCACAATAGTGGACAGTAAACGGCCTGTTTACTGGTAACCTCCACTAGTTACTAGTAAACGGCTTGTTTACTAGTAACCTCCACTATTTACTAGTAAACGGCCTGTTTACTAGTAACCTCTACTAGTTACTAGTAAACGGACTGTTTACTAGTAACCTCCACTAGTTACTAGTAACCTCCACTAGTTACTAGTAAACAACCTGTTTACTAGTAACCTCCACCAAAATCTACTACAATACTCTATGGACACCATAGAAGTTCTCTATTTGTCAAAACAGCTGCCCCTAGCTACCCCGAGTTGTATAATAGCTACCTCAAGCTATATTGTGTGTTATTTAATCACTTTGTAAGTAGTAATATATGAGCAGATCTCCCTACCAAGTGTTTTTTTGTGGTTCTGGTCTTGGGGGTTATGCAATGGGTTACGAGGTTGGATGAATTCGCCGAGTTTATATTGTATTTCATTTGAGGGGTACTTGAGTGGCATTTGAGTGGCATTTAAGTGGCATTTAAGTTTTGATTATTTTTTTACTTGATTTGAACTCATATGGCAGCTAGATTTTGAATGTATGGCATTTAAGTTTTGATAATTTTTTACATAATTCGAACTCATATGGCATCTTGAGAGAGAGGAGAGAGAAGAGAGAGAGGAGAGAGGAGAGAGGAGTTTTATCTACATTGAATAAATATATTGATCAAAAATGAAACATTATAAGATTATATACATTGATTACATAATAAGTAGGGAAAATCTTCCTATATAATATAGCTAGAGTCAGTAAATACTAAGTAATACAAAGCACTACAACCTGTAACGACAATCAATACATACATATGGTATCTTGAGAGAAAGAAAGAGATAGAGGAGAGAGGGAGAGAGAGGAGAGAGGGAGAGAGAGAGGAGAGGGAGATTCTTTAGTTTTCTATACATTCCTATATATATATATATATATAGATGGTTAATTATGTACATATTTATGGGTATATTTATATCTACATAGAGAGAGAGAGGAGATATTTCTACATTGAATAAATATATTGATCAGAAATGAAACATTATCTGATTATATACCTGATTACATAATAAGTAGGGAAAATCTTCCTATATAATATAGCTAGAGTCAGTAAATACTAAGTAATACAAAGCACCACAACTCGTAATGACAATCAATGCATACATACATACATATGGTATCATGAGAGAAAGAAAGAGAGAGAGGAGAGAGAGAGGAGAGAGATTTTTTAGTTTTCTATACATTCATGTATATATGGTTAATTATGTACATATTTATGGGTATATTTATATCTACATAGAGAGAGGAGAGAGGAGATATATCTAAATTGAATGAATATATTGATAAAAAATGAATCATTGTATGATTATATACATTTATTACATAATAAGTAGGGAAAATCTTCCTATATAATATAGCTAGAGTCAGTAAATACGCGCATGTCTATATTCATGTACATGTGCATAAATGGACATGAATAGGTACATGTCCATATTCATGTCCATATTCATGTCCATATTCATGTCCATTTATCTACATATCCATATTCATGTCCATTTATGTACATACCTATGTTCATATTTATGTACATGCGCATGTCCAAATTCATATCCATATTAACATTTTATAGCTATGTACAGAGGAGAGAGAAGAGAGAGAGAGAGAGATTTTTTAGTTTTTTATACAACCATGTATATATGGATAATTATGTACATATTTACGGATATATTTATATCTAGATTGAATAATATACATCTATGACATAATAACTATATTGAATGCTATAAAATATGTTGGAAAATCACCAAATTAGTCCTCTAGATGGTTAAAATTTACAGTATTTGGGAAATAACTGCAAGAGAGGAGAGAGGAGTATTTGGTAGAGGAGAGAGGAGGCTTCAAAAAAGAGCTACAAAAAACTAATCAGTACACAACTCAGTTTATTAGGTAGTAGCGCTTCAAGGAGGTACAAACACTGATTGCTGACAAACAACAAATTTTAATGCAGATTGGGAGAGGTAGCTTTTTTTAGAGCCTATAATCATCCTGATTGCACAGGTTTTAATATCAATACAAAATGAATCTTCCTCCTTTAAAATATGGTGAACGTTATTTTGTTATACCAGAAGAGGAGTATCATAGTTTGATGGAAAAGAACAGTGGGGCTAAATCAACAGACCAAGACAAGTTTGCGTCATCATTGTATAACAACCCGACAAAAAACAAAATGGTGAGGGATATCGAGAAAATCCAGAATATTTTGGTTGAAACGAATGAAATAGTAATGGGAATCAAAAACGAGTTGCTTGAGCGCAAAAAGACAAATGAAAATGTTCAAAGCACAAAAACCTATCGGAGTGATGTTGGAAAGATTAGGGGAGAGTACAAGCAACCAAAGAGCTGGAGCTCTGCTAAAACACCAAAGCTCTCACCATCATCGTTTGATAGAAACATAATTGACGATGATAGCAATAGAGATTCGGAGAGAATGATGCAACAATTAGAAGAGTTTAAAAAGAAAGTATCCGACATGACAGCTAGTAAAGACAATCAAGCGTTAGGTGTAAAAATATTGTATCAATTGAGAGATTCTGGAAAATACGATCTGGATACTGACAGGATAAAACTCAAGGGAAGATGGCTTAGCGCTAAGCTATCAAAGAATTTGTTGCAAGATGTACTAACTGATAAAGACTCAATAAGATCAACAAAAGATAACTACAGTAGATTTAAAAGTCTGCTCACCACTCAAGGAATCACAACTGTCAGGAGATCCTCATGAAAAACTTATTTTAGCTACCTAGTTGTTAATTCAAACATCTTAGCAACAACTTATTAGCTCAAACATGACTTTGTTATACTCAATCCTTTATCCAACACCTACAATAATTCTTAGTAATAGTAGTGTAATGAGACTGAGTAATAATCTACACACACACCTTGTTCACTCTGTATGCTGTAGCACATGTTTTTCCTTTAGTTATCTGCAGTTACTTCAATTGGATCTTATCCAGATGTTTTATAGTCTTTGCTGCTACTGCGTTTTGTCTCAAACAAGAGTCCAAAGTAGGCATTGTGTCTACAAAATACAAAAAAATTGATTGTTACAATTTTTTCATTTATTTTTATTGGTTTTATCTTCATATACATAAAGTAGCGAAGAAACAGTTTGGGTGAGTATGAAACTATCTAGTAGAGATAAATTAATATCTAGGTTCAACTAGCATTAAATATTAATTACTTATTCTTTTGTTAACAATAAATAATTAGAGTCAGTTACTTTACTAGTGCTCGGACAAACACACAATTTTGTTAATGTCAAAGTCTGCGATCTTACAAAGAAATAACTTGGATACTATTACTACTAGCATAAAATTATCTAGTAAAGATAAATTACCTAGGAGTGAATTCTAGTTGAGGTTCGATTATTTTAAATATAAATAATTAAAACCAAATTGATTGGAATCGTAGTAATATTTTTTAAATACAACATTGCTTTGCAACGACTATTAATGAAAGCGATTATGAAATGTTGATGAGTAACTAAGTAATCTAGTAAGGAAAACTGATTGAAATCACGGTAATATTTGTTAATAGATACTTGCGACATGTTTTATCAACGAAAAAATCAAGCGATTTTCAAATGTTTACGAGTAACTAAGCGATTTGGTAGAAAATACTAACAGAAATCACTCGATATCCGTTTTTGAAATATTTACGATAAACCAAATTGGGATATTGCTGTTATCAACCAAAAAATCAAGCGAGTATCAAATGTTTACGAGTAACTAAGTGTTTCAGTTGACAAAAACCGATTGAGATCATGTGACATCCGTAACAAATATTTACGTTAAGTTAGCAACGGAAAAAACAAATATTTCTTAGAATATTCGCTATAGCAAGTTATGATAATTTTGTACTCGCTCTAAAGGTAAAGGTTTTCAGTCCGTTTTTGGTCAGACCAAAATTTATGCGAGTCGTATTAGGCATTATTTCAGTCGACGTAATGTTACCAGTTCATTTTCACAAGTTTTTAATATTTATTTTAAAAATAAATAATTAGAGCTTTCTACTAGTGTTAAATGATTGTTGATTATTTTTTACCTTATCACCACTTAGAGCCAGATGATTTAATTAACTAAAGACAAATAATTATTTTAGCATTTCTTACCTTGATGCTCTCCTAGTAGCTGTAGTAGATGATGCTTCTCCGCTTGCTGTTGAAGAACTGGATGCTTTCTAAGTGAAAACAGTGGCTCTTAAATAGCTAAAGTTGCACTGATTAAACCCTATGAATCAGCATTTTTTCCAATGCTTTCGCGGGAATAAAAACTGTTTATTCCCGCAAAAGCAACTGTTTCTATTCGCGTGAAAATAAACTATTTATTCCCGCGAAAGCAACTGTTTCTATTCGCGTGAAAATAAACTATTTATTCCCGCGAAAGCAACTGTTTCTATTCGCGTGAAAATAAATTATTTATTCCCGCGAAAGCAACTGTTTCTATTCGCGTGAAAATAAACTATTTATTCCTGCGAAAGCAACAGTTTCTATTCGCGTGAAAATAAACTATTTATTCCTGCGAAAGCAACTGTTTCTATTCGCGTGAAAATAAACTATTTATTCCCGCGAAAGCAACTGTTTCTATTCGCGTGAAAATAAATTATTTATTCCCGCGAAAGCAACAGTTTCTATTCGCGTGAAAATAAACTATTTATTCCCGCGAAAGCAACTGTTTCTATTCGCGTGAAAATAAACTATTTATTCCCGCGAAAGCAACTGTTTCTATTCGCGTGAAAATAAATTATTTATTCCCGCGAAAGCAACTGTTTCTATTCGCGTGAAAATAAACTATTTATTCCCGCGAAAGCAACAGTTTCTATTCGCGTGAAAATAAACTATTTATTCCCGCGAAAGCAACTGTTTCTATTCGCGTGAAAATAAACTATTTATTCCCGCGAAAGCAACTGTTTCTATTTGCGTGAAAATAAATTATTTATTCCCGCGAAAGCATTGGAAAAAATGCTGATTCATAGGGTTTAATCAGTGCAACTTTAGCTATTTAAGAGCCACTGTTTTCACACAGAAAGCATCCAGTTCTTCAACAGCAAGCGGAGAAGCATCATCTACTACAGCTACTAGGAGAGCATCAAGGTAAGAAATGCTAAAATAATTATTGGTCTTTAGTTAATTAAATCATCTGGCTCTAAGTGGTGATAAGGTAAATTATTATCAATAATTATTTAACACTAGTAGAAAGCTCTATTTATTCATTTTTAAAATAAGTGTTTGTCCAAGCTCTAGTAAAGTAGCAGACTCTACTTATTTATTATTAACAAAATAATAATAATTATTCAATGCTAGTTGAACCTAGATATAAATTTATCTCTACTAGATAGTTTTATACTCACACAAACTTTTTCTTCGCTACTCTATGTAGATAAAGCTAAAGCCAATGAAAATAAATGAATCAATTGTAACAATCAATTTTTTTGTATTTTGTAGTTATGATGTCTACTTTGGAGTCTTGTTTGAGACGAAATGCAGCAGTAGCAAAGACTATAAACATGTGGTCAAGATCTACCAACACCAATGATAGATGTAAAACAACATGACTTTCTCTCCTACTTATGTGACACAGCAAGAATTCCTTTCAAGATCCACCTACTTAGATGATACCAAACCAATGAAGACTCAAACTACATCAATTTTCAAGACAGCACACTTCTCCAACACAGCAAGAGTAAGAATTCCTTTCAAGATCTACCACCTACTTAGATGATACCAAACCAATGAAGACTCAAACTACATAGATTTTGAAGACAGCATACTTCCCCAACACAACAAGAATTCATTTCAAGATCTACCACCTACTTAGATGATACCAAGCCAATGAAGATGAAGACAGCACACTTCTCCAACACAGCAAGAATTCATTTCAAGATCTACCACCTACTTAGATGATACCAAACCAATGAAGACTCAAACTACATGAATTTTGAAGACAGTCGACTTCTCCAACACAGCAAGAACTCCTTTCAAGATCTACCACCTACTTAGATGATACCAAACCAATGAAGACTCAAACTACATGAATTTTGAAGACAGCATACTTCTCCAACACAGCAAATATTTATTCATTTCAAGATCTACCACCTACTTAGATGATACCAAACCAATGAAGACTCAAACTACATGAATTTTGAAGACAGCATACTTCTCCAACACAGCAAGAATTCCTTTCAAGATCTACGACTTAATTAGATGATACCTGATACCAAATCAATGAAGACTCAAACTACATCGATTTTGAAGACAGCGCACTTCTCCAACACAGCAAGAATTCATTTCAAGATCTACCACCTACTTAGATGATACCAAACCAATGAAGACTCAAACTACATGAATTTTGAAGACAGTCGACTTTTCCAACACAGCAAGAATTTCTTTCAAGATCTACCACCTACTTAGATGATACCAAACCAATGAAGACTCAAACTACATCAATTTTGAAGACAGCGCACTTCTCCAACACAGCAAGAATTCATTTCAAGATCTACCACCTGCTTAGATGATACCAAACCAATGAAGACTCAAACTACATGAATTTTGAAGACAGTCGACTTCTCCAACACAGCAAGAACTCCTTTCAAGATCTACCACCTGCTTAGATGATACCAAACCAATGAAGACTCAAACTACATGAATTTTGAAGACAGTCGACTTCTCCAACACAGCAAGAATTTCTTTCAAGATCTACCACCTACTTAGATGATACCAAACCAATGAAGACTCAAACTACATGAATTTTGAAGACAGCACACTTCTCCAACACAGCAAGAGTTCATTTCAAGATCTACCACCTACTTAGATGATACCAAACCAATGAAGACTCAAACTACATGAATTTTGAAGACAGCCGACTTCTCCAACACAGCAAGAACTCCTTTCAAGATCTACCACCTACTTAGATGATACCAAACCAATGAAGACTCAAACTACATGAATTTTGAAGACAGCACACTTCTCCAACACAGCAAAAATTCATTTCAAGATCTACCACTTACTTAAATGATACCAAACCAATGAAGACTCAAACTACATGAATTTTGAAGACAGTATACTTCTCCAACACAGCAAGAATTCCTTTCAAGATCTACGACTTAATTAGATGATACCAAATCAATGAAGACTCAAACTACATTGATTTTGAAGACGGCGCACTTCTCCAACACAGCAAGAATTCATTTCAAGATCTACCACCTACTTAGATGATACCAAACCAATGAAGACTCAAACTACATGAATTTTGAAGACAGCATACTTCTCCAACACAGCAAAAATTCATTTCAAGATCTACCACTTACTTAAATGATACCAAACCAATGAAGACTCAAACTACATGAATTTTGAAGACAGTCTACTTCTCCAACACAGCAAGAATTCCTTTCAAGATCTACGACTTACTTAGATGATACCAAATCGATGAAGACTCAAACTACATGGATTCTGAAGACAGCACACTTCTCCAACACAGCAAGAATTTCTTTCAAGATCTATCACCTACTTAGATGATACCAAACCAATGAAGACTCAAACTACATGAATTTTGAAGACAGCATACTTCTCCAACACAGCAAAAATTCATTTCAACATCTACCACCTACTTAAATGATACCAAACCAATGAAGACTCAAACTACATGAATTTTGAAGACAGTCTACTTCTCCAACACAGCACGAATTCCTTTCAAGATCTACGACTTACTTAGATGATACCAAATCAATGAAGACTCAAACTACATGGATTCTGAAGACAGCACACTTCTCCAACACAGCAAAAATTTCTTTCAAGATCTATCACCTACTTAGATGATACCAAACCAATGAAGACTCTAAAAATTACTTATATTATATTTCGATGATGCTGAAAAAAACTGTCTAGAACAAAGAGTTCAAAAAGCTAATCTATAACTCAAGGCAATCATATCACTATAGGTGAGTTTTACTAATTTTTACCATAAATTAAACAAAATGCTGAATATATACATTTTCTAGGTGAAAAAAGGACTTTTTTGATGTAATTAGTGTATTTTTTACAACAAAATGCTGAATATATACATTTTCATGGTAAAGAAAAGGACTTTTTGGGTGTAATTAACGTAGTTTTTACAACAAAAATGTTGAACATATACATTTTTTCAGGTAAAAAAAAAAGCACTTTTTTGGTGTAATTAGTGTATTTTTTTACATATCTATAAAGCAAGTATTTTTTTGTTTTGTTTTAGATAGATGAAAGAGAATCAAAAGCACTTGGTGAAAATAATGCTCAAGAAAGAACAAGTTGAACAATGTAACTTGGTGAGTTATTTCCCTTTTCTAATAATGTAAACTATCTAATGTAACTAGAACTATAATTCAAATTCATGTAATTATTTTACATTTTTGCTTAATCATTCTATACTAATACATAATTTTTTTTTTTAGTTCATTACGAAATTAAAAGCACATAGAACAGAAGTCTTCCTTCCTAAGATATAACATCAGTACATCAAAGACAACATTGTAAAGGAACAAACTATGCATTAACTGTTATTACTTTGTATTTATTACAAGTTGTAGCGCTTTGTATTACGTAGTATTTACTGACTCTAGCTATATTATGTGGGGAGATTTTCCTTACTTATTATGTTAATAAATATATATAATCATATAATGATTCATTTTTAATCAATGTATTTATTCAATTTAGATATAACTCCTCTCTTCTCTCTCTATGTAGATATAAATATACCCATAAATATGTACATAATTGACCATATATACATTAATTGCTAGAAAACTAAAAGATCTCTCTCCTCT